>UESW01005073.1:476558-508972 GCA_900491605.1 Calamus simplicifolius | reverse complement strand
TGAGGAAGCAATTATAATAATTATAGTTAAGGTGTTGAATATTCCCCTCCGTGTTTTTTTTAAAATACAAATAGACAGTCACATATCTGCGAAAACAGCTTAAAAGATTATAATAAAAAGATACATCAAAACGAAATATGAATTTTTATCTCTTTGAGATTAATTTCACTCAGTGGAATGATGAACAATAGAGAAGGCAATCCAATCGGCTACATAATTTACCTTTCGGTAAACATAGCGAGCTTCAGTAACCGTCGATTCCTGTAAAAGCTGCCAGATATCACGAAGGAGCGGGTGTACAACTTTAAGGTCCATCCTATTCTGAATCCAACCAATAACAGTGAAAGAATCCCTTTCAATAAAGATCCGTTGGATCTGCAGCTGTTGGGTCGCTCTTCTGATGCTAGCTCAAGCTGCTCTGAGCTCAGCTTCCAAGATAGAAGAGGCTTGAAAGGATGTCCCATCGATCGTCAGTAGTCTTTCATCGTCAGACCGAATGATATATCCTGCACCACTGTCGGTATTACGAACACTGCCATCAAAGTTTACCTTAACAAATCCTAAAGATGGAGGCTCCCAAAGGATAGGTATCACTCTATGGGCTGTTGTCGAAGCAGCATGAATGATCCAAAAACTTAAAGTAGTCAGGAGAGTAACACATCAAATCGAAAAACTGTTTTCAACCACCAAGTTTTCACCCCACAGAGTCACCGTCAAAATTCACCAAAGAAATCTACTAGAAAAGAACTAGAATATGATCTGTTGACATATTTTGCCCTTGATTGCTGCTATTTTTTCTTGCAACTTCATTTTATTTATTTTCATCATTAATATTTTAAAAATAATTTTATATTTAATAAAATATTATATATTTATAATTTAAGTTTATTTATTATTTATTAATTTTTATTTAAATTTTAATTAATTTCATAGTTTTGATTTGAGCTAACAAGATGGGCTTAAAATGTTGCAAATGATTGCGAAAGTTGATGAGTATGGAAAAAAAAATTTATTCATAAGATAGTGACAAAGTTTTGCCATGACATGAAGCTACTTTACATTACCATTGATATGGTTCAGGAGTAGATTCTAGCTGATTTGTAACATTAGATGATTGTAACATATTAAAAATAATTTTATATTACATAAAAAATATATATTTATAATTTTAATTATTATTTTTTTATTATTTTTTTATTTAAAATTTTAAATTTATTAATAAAATTAATTAGGTTAGCAAATGAGAGTGTTACACTCAGCAAAAGAATAGGCTTTGTTGTTCGATAAATTTTTTTATTAAAATATTTTATATATTATTTTTTTGGTTCAAATTTGTATTGAACATCATGTTTCGTTCATGTGTGAATGTACGCTGAAAGATTTATCATGGGTTTCTTCGTGTAAATGCTAGGTTTCTTCTTGTAAGTGCATTAGATTATGTAGGAGCGAATTATCACGTTTAATGGAGATCATTGACGGGGTACAAGGACTTTTCCCTTCTCTTTTAGCGTGGTGCCTGTTGGGTTCGGTCATGCAGTGGAAGGCTGGATTTCAAAAAAAAAATTTAACCTTGAAACCCTAATCAACCAAAATCTTAGACCCAAGACCCCTTGATTATAACAATTAATTAGTCATAAAATGTAACATATATGTAGAGGAACATACCTTAGTACTTGGTGAAGAAAGAAGGAAGCCGGTTATCCAATCTTTTCACTAGGCGCCCAAATGTTCGCCCTCCAATGGTGATCCACACGAGAATTGGATCAAAGATATGCTCACGAACTTGACTTAAACCTCTTTTTGGCTTCTTGACTTCTTGGTTTGGCTCTTAGGACCCTTTTACCTTTTCTTAAGCCTAATAAAACTTGTATAGCTAAGAAAAGAGTTGTCCTAAATTGACTAAGGCTTGTAGGAAGGGGAGAGGGAGAGAGAAGACTCTTGTCTTAACAAGGATTACTAAAAATTATCCGATGCTATCCCATATGTGCCACCCCTTTAAATATGAATGGGGAGACGTCAAATGAAGGGATACAACCCATTCCACGTCCTTCTGAAAGGATATAAATTTTTAAATTCATTTCAATTTGAATCAAGGGACACATCGTTATAATTTTCTGCACCTTTCTCCCTATGCGCACACCTGATGGGATGCTTTTGGCATCCCATCTTAAATCAGATAGCCTCTGATTTTGCCATGTGTCAAGATAAGGTTCTCCATGTTTATATGGACTCTTAAATCCCCAAAAGATACGCCTTCTAGTGCCTTAAATCAGAAGGACTTTTAGACGCCTCTTGAAAATTCTGCACGCGCACAGTTTTTCTTTCGAGAGTCCCATGTCTCTTGGACTCTATTAATTCAACCTTATCCAATACAATAACATCTAGATAAGGTTCTCCACATTCAATGGACCTATAAATCCTAGTACCTTAAATCAGAAGGACTCTTAGGCGCCTCTTGAAAATTCTGCATGTGCATAGTTTCCCTTCCGAGAGTCCTATATTTCTTGGACTCTATTAATTCAACCTTATCCAATCCAATAAATGGTTGATCAGGTCAGAGGTTATCCCAAATTAATTCTAAAATTAATTTGGATCAATTAATTAAGCCAGTTCAAATCAATTTCGACCCAAATTGGAGCGATAGTTAGCCACATGTGCTAGCATGCTGATTGGCTAACAAATTGAATTAATTAATCTTATTAAAATGATTCTTTGACCAATTCCTTATGTGTGTGACCCATTGGGTTCCTCATCTAGCCAGCAGTAGGTCTAGGTTTAAGTCGATTTAGTTCGATTAGAAACTGACTAACCGAATTAGATCAAATCGTGCTAACCTAGTTGCCAATTTGAACCATCTTTCAAATTGACTCATGAATTAAATAAATTTAATTCATGAAAACCTATAAGACATGATTGACATCTAGCAATGTATCATGCCTACCTAAAGATGAGAAATTTGATGGAATTACCAAAATACCCTTCAGTGGCAAGTTACTGTGCAATTCAATCCTTCGATCTTTCTTTATCCCGAATAAGTGATGGTATGGAAAAATGTCAAACCCTAACATTTTATTCATTTGAATCTCAAATAATAATAAAGACTCGACAAATGAAAAATTAGAAACCTATTCTAATTTCATTTTGCTTTGATCAAAGACTTCTTGAGTCATCATATGATGAGATTATATGGGATTACTTTTCCTCTTACTAGGAATGATCGATTCCTTGTTGACCTACTCATAACCTTCATACACAATCCTTCATATCCATCCGTACATGACTTAGCCATGAATGAGTATGAACTAAAACATAGATTCATGTGCATAAGATTCTATGGTAATCTCAGGTCTAAGGATCACTTGCACAACTCCACTAAGAGAACTATCTTTTGACAAGTAAGTAAGATCTCCATAAGATGTTCTCAATGTGGATCAATTCAGTGAACTCATACCCTAATGAGCACCCACATCCTTGTATTAGTGTCTCTACACAAGTGGCTGTGAGACCAACCACCCTCTTTATTGAGCATACATAGAATGTGCCAGTCTTACCGGTATCATCGATCCCCGACTCGATGATCCTTCGACTGGGAACATTTTAGATTAGAGTTTTTAGGAACTTAGGTCTCATCATTATGAACTTCATCATAACCCTAATTCCATTGCCCTAACCTTATGGGGTTCATCATAATCTTAATAAATATAAGACACAACATATGATGAATCGAAAAAAATGCCTTTTAATTGATAAAATATACATGAGTTGAAAGAAATTATAAAAATGCCCTTACATGATTGGCTTTTAGGGCACTACTCTTTCAATCTCCCACTTGCACTAAAGCCAATCGCCTTTGTATTTAATTCCCATACAATCCAAATGACGATCAAACTGCTGTTGAGGAAGGGCCTTAGTGAATGGGTCTGCTATATTGTTCTTTGTGTCAACTCGTTCTATAACAACATCTTGTCTTTCAATGATCTCTGAATGAGATGGAAGCGTCTTAGGATGTGCTTGGATTTCTGATGAGACCTTGGTTCCTTAGCTTATGCAATAGCTCCAGTGTTATCACAATAAAGTGGCACCGGTTGTTGAATCACTGGAACAACACCTAACTCCGTAATGAACTTCTTCATCCAGACAGCTTCCTTAGCGGCTTCACTAGCAGCAATGTACTCTGCCTCAGTAACTGAGTCAGCTACAGTTTGCTGCTTAGTACTTCTCAACTGACTGCACCACCATATAGAGTAAAAACATACCCTGATATGGATTTACTATCATCCGGATCTGATTGAAAATTGGAGTCAGTATAGCCTTCCAATTTTAAATCTGATCCTCCATATATAAGAAAAATATCCTTAGTTCTTCTTAGGTACTTAAGAATATTTTTCACAGCTTTCCAATGATCTTCCCCTGGATCGGCCTGAAACCTGCTTGCTGTGCCTAAGGCATAAGCAACATCAGGCCTGGTACATAACATGGCATACATTATCGACCCTACAGCTGAAGCATAAGGAATCTTGTTCATTTTTGTCTCTCTTCAGGTGACTTAGGAGACATCTTCTTAGAGAGATGTATGCCTTGACTCATGGGCAAGTAACCTCTTTTACTTTCCTCCATGTTGAATCTTTTCAACACTAAGTCAATGTATCTAGATTGGGATAAGCCAAGCATCCTCTTAGATCTATCTCTATAGATCTTTATACCCAGTATACAGGATGCTTCTCCCAAATCTTTCATGGAAAACTGTTTAGATAGCCAAGTTTTGACTGATTGTAGCATTGGGATATCATTTCCAATGATAAGTATGTCATCGACATATAAAATTAAGAAGACTATGGCACTCCCACTTGTCTTCTTATACACACATGGTTCATCTATATTTTTGATGAAACCAAACTCTTTGATTGTTTCATCAAAGCGAATGTTCCAACTCCTCGATGCTTGCTTTAATCCATAAATGGATTTCTTAAGCTTGCATACTTGGTGCGGTCTCCTACTTGAGACAAACCCTTCTGGCTGTGACATATAGACTTCCTCCTCAAGATATCCATTGAGGAAGGCAGTCTTTACATCCATCCAGATTTCATAGTCATAGTATGCTGCTATAGCAAGTAATATCCGAATGGATTTGAGCATAGCTACTGGTGAAAAGGTTTCATCATAGTCAATACCATGTTTTTGCCTGAAACCTTTTGCCACTAGCCTAGCCTTGTAGGTTTCTACTTGGCCATCTGCTCCAATCTTCTTCTTGAAGACCCATTTGCACCCTATTGGCTTTACTCCCTCAGGTGGGTCAACCAAGGTCCAAACCTGGTTGGTATATATGGAGTCCATTTCAGATTTCATAGCATCAAGCCATCTGTCAGAGTCCTTACTCTCGACAGCTTCTGTATAGGTCACGGGATCATCATCCTGAATGATATTGGCTTCGTTGTCATCTCCAATAACAAAACCATATCTGAGAGGTGCACCCCGCACTCTCTCTGACCTACGGAGAGGAGGTGAATGTTGTGGTTGTTCTTGATCTTTAGAAATTTCTGGTTGAGGAATGTCTTGTTGATTGTCAACAGGAGTAGGTTGTAAGTCTTGATCTTCAGTGAGTTCAAGTATCTTCCCACTGCCTTCTTCTTGGATAAATTCCTTTTCCAAAAAAATGGCATGCCTACTGATAAATACCTTTTGCTCAGCAGGATGATAAAAGATGTATCCAATACCTTCTTTGGGATAACCTATAAACCTACATTTATCAGCCCTAGCACTTAACTTATGTCCGAATACATTTTTGACATAAGCAGGGCAACCCCAAATCTTAAAATATTTAAGACTTGGCTTTTTTTCTTTCCATAATTCATATGGAGTGCTAGTCACTGATTTTGATGGCACTCTGTTTAAAATATAGGCAGCAGTTTCTAGGGCATAACCCCAGAATGATACTGAAAGATCTGTGAAGCACATCATGGACCTCACCATGTCTAATAAGGTACGATTCCTCCTTTCTGCTACACCATTTAATTGAGGTGTATAAGGAGGGGTCCATTCAGAGAGAATGCCTTTGTCTTTAAGATGATCAAGAAATTCACTAGACAAGTATTCTCCTCCTCGATCAGATCGAAGGATTTTAATACTATGTCAGTTTGTTTCTCAACCATACTTTGATACTCCTTAAATTTATCAAAGGCTTCGGACTTGTGTTTCATAAGATACAGTCCAAACCTTGATAAATCGTCAATGAAATTGATGAAATAAGAGTATCCTCCTCTAGCTTGAGTTGTCATAGGTCCACATACATCTGTGTGTATAAGACCTAATAACTCAGTTGCCCTTTCTCCATGTCCAGTGAACGGAGACTTAGTCATTTTTTCCATGAGGCAGGATTCACAAGTTCCTAATGATTTAAAATCATAAGGATCAAAGAAGTTATCTTTGTATAACTTGCTTATCCTAGATTCACTTATATGACCTAATCGGCAATGCCAGAGATAAGTGGCATTAACATCTTCTCTCTTTCTTTTCTTGTTATCAACAAGCAAAACTTTATCATTGAGCAAAAGAATTAGAAGACCATTATTAAACAAACCATGTCCAAACAATTTATTAGAATAAAAGATAGAGCAACCATTGCTCTTTACATTTATTTCAAAACCTTGTTCTAATAACAAGGGTACAAAATAATATTTCTAATAATATTTGAATATAATAATAATTTTTTAATTCCAATATCTTGCAGAAGGTAATAACAACAAATAGGTGCCCACAGCTTCAGCATAAATGGCTTCTCCACTCGCGCCATAGAGCTTGAAGTCACCCTTCTTCAAATTTCTAACTCTTTGTAGTCCCTGCAATGACTTGCATATATGAGATCCACATGCAGTATCCAATACCCATGAGTCAGAAACTGAAGAACTCAATGATAAATTAGTTTGTATCATGTACAAACCTTTTGATGCTTCTTCACCAGCATCTTGCTTCAAACTTGCAAGATATATCTTGCAGTTCTTCTTCAGTGTCCCTGCTTGCCGCAGTGAAAACAGGCTCGATCAACAGAAGGCTTCTTTGCCTTCTTCCTCTTTTGCATGCTACTTTTAAGGCTCCTCTTTCTCTTTGAACCTTTCTTCATTGCCTGTTTCTTCTTCCTATCAACTAGAAGAATATGAGCCTTATCACCCTTGAAGTGACTCTCAGCTGTCTTGAGCATATTCAACAGCTCAGGTAATGAAATATTTAGTTTGTTCATGTGATAGTTCATGACAAACTGCGAGAAGGAGTCTGGGAGTGATTGTAGGATCAAGTCCTGATTAAGCTCTCCATCCATTACAAACCCTAATTGACCTAACCGAGTGATTAAGTCAATCATCTTTAAAACATGAGCTTGAACATGAGCCCTCACTCATACGTGCACGGAACAACTGCTTCGAAATCTCATATCGAGCAGCCCTACTTTGCTCTCCATAAAGCTCTTTAAGATTGAGCAATATGGATTGAGGTTCCCGCTCCTCATGTTGCCTCTGTAATTCATTGCTCATCGAGGCCAACATGCACTTAACAGTCAAACTATCATTCTGCCACTTTTTATATGTGGCTCGTTCCTCCTCTGTAGCATCATCTCGATCGGATCTGGATTAGGAGAGTCGAGGATGTAGGAAACCTTTTCCTGAGTTAAGACAATTCTCAAGTTCCTCAACCAGTCCACATAATTTGGACCAGTCAACTTGTTGGCATCTAAAATGCCCCGCAGTGATAAAGTAGAAGCCATAAAATTTTAATCTACATTAAAAGTAAAGAACAATACATAAGCAGACCACTCATAATGTCTACAACTAGACAAGGACTTATCAATCTAATTGTATCTCCCACTATTTTATCACGAATACCATAACCCTCACCTATGGTAAGCGAGAAAACCCTACCAGGGTTTCTTTAGTGGGGTTGAGATCCCAATTCTCATAAATATCTTGTGTTACAACAAACATTCATGAGTTCAAGGGTAGAAAATATCCTTTCCAATTGCAACCCATGCAACTCTCAACATAACACCTGCCTCTAAGATACTTATAGCCTTGTGTTACACAACAAACTATAATGTCTTAGTTTAGTCAAACCCTTCATTTTCATATAGTCATGATTGAATAATATTGCCCTTGTGTTACACAACAAAGCAACACCACTAATCATGCTATAAAGCATTAAATGCACTAAGACAATTATATCTAACCCTAGAGTAGGCCTTGTGTTGCACAACAAACCTACTATAGTTGTTATCATAAATTTATCTTAGTATGAAGGAAGGCATTAGGTAGTGTTCATAATCAATATATCATTTCCAATTCAAGGTCTAAATCAATCAAATTGGCCAGTTAAGTGGGAGAGAGGTGGGGGTCCTCCCGTTGCTTTCCTTAGACACCAATTTAATTGGCCAGGTCAGTCAACGAACCAATTAAAAAAACGATCTCTTTACCTTTCCAGAACCACTTTTCTAGACACCAATTGATTAATCAAACCCTAAAAGGATTTGTATTATGATTCTATCACACTACGACTAAATATAATTTTTAGGAGGGCTTTGATGGTCTCATGCACATCCTTTTTCTAGTATGCATAACAATAATATCATACCATGCATATATTCAATGCAATTTTAAAATTATCATCTTAAGTAAAATTTCTCATTAATTAGGCCATAGCTCATTAGTCCCTTGGGCCAGTCTATGCAAAACACCACAGGCATAGAGGCTCAGGAGGCGTGTTCTAATACAAGAAATTTTATAACTCTACATAATAAAACAAATCATGCTAAAAGCAAATATAATCATTCATGTAATCAATATATTATGGACCACTAATTGAATTAATCAAGGTGGCTCTGATACCAATGTTGGGTTCCGGTCATGCAGCGGAAGGCTGGATTTCAAAAAAAAAAATTAACCTTGAAACCCTAATCAACCGAAACCTTAGACCCAAG
This sequence comes from Calamus simplicifolius, assembly GCA_900491605.1. NCBI lineage: Eukaryota > Viridiplantae > Streptophyta > Magnoliopsida > Arecales > Arecaceae > Calamus > Calamus simplicifolius. The sequence goes on along the minus strand of UESW01005073.1, from coordinate 500,013 downwards.
ACCCCTTGATTATAACAATTAATTAGTCATAAAATGTAACATATATGTAGAGGAACATACCTTAGTACTTGGTGAAGAAAGAAGGAAGCCGGTTATCCAATCTTTTCCACTAGGCGCCCAAGTGTTCGCCCTCCAATGGTGATCCACACGAGAATTGGATCAAAGATATGCTCACGAACTTGACTTAAACCTCTTTTTGGCTTCTTGACTTCTTGGCTTGGCTCTTAGGACCCTTTTACCCTTTTCTTAAGCCTAATAAAACTTGTATAGGCTAAGAAAAGAGTTGTCCTAAATTGACTAAGGCTTGTAGGAAGGGGAGAGGAGAGAGAAGACTCTTGTCTTAACAAGGATTACTAAAAATTATCCATGCTATCCCATATGTGCCACCCCTTTAAATAGTGAATGGGGAGACGTCAAATGAAGGGATACAACCCATTCCATCCTTCTGAAAGGATATAAATTTTTAAATTCATTTCAATTTGAATCAAGGGACACATCGTTATAATTTTCTGCACCTTTCTCCCTACGTGCGCCACACCTGATGGGATGCTTTTGGCATCCCATCTTAAATCAGATAGCCTTGATTTTGCCATGTGTCAAAATAAGGTTCTCCATGTTTATATGGACTCTTAAATCCCCAAAAGATACGCCTTCTAGTGCCTTAAATCAAAGGACTTTTAGACCTCTTGAAAATTCTGCACGCGCACAGTTTTCTTTCGAGAGTCCCATGTCTCTTGGACTCTATTAATTCAACCTTATCCAATACAATAACATCTAGATAAGGTTCTTTGGACCTATAAATCCCAAAAAAAAATGCACCCTAGTACCTTAAATCAGAAGGACTCTTAGGCGCCTCTTAAAAATTTGCACGGCATAGTTTCCCTTCCGAGAGTCCTATATTTCTTGGACTCTATTAATTCAACCTTATCCAATCCAATAAATGGTTGATCAGGTCAGAGGTTATCCCAAATTAATTCTAAAATTAATTTGGATCAATTAATTAAGCCGGTTCAAATCAATTTCGACCCAAATTGGAGCGATAGTTAGCCATATGTGCTAGCATGCTGATTGGCTAACAAATTGAATTAATTAATCTTATTAAAATGATTCTTTGACCAATTCCTTATGTGTGTGACCCATTGGGTTCCTCATCTAGCCAGCAGTAGGTCTAGGTTTAAGTCGATTTAGTTCGATTAGAAACTGACTAACCGAATTAGATCAAATCGTGCTAACCCTAGTTGCCAATTTGAACCATCTTTCAAATTGACTCATGAATTAAATAAATTTAATTCATGAAAACCTACAAGACATGATTGACATCTAGCAATGTATCATGCCTACCTAGAAGATGAGGAATTTGATGGAATTACCAAAATACCCTTCAGTGGCAAGTTACTGTGCAATTCAATCCTTCGATCTTTCTTTATCCCGAATAAGTGATGGGTATGGAAAAATGTCAAACCCTAACATTTTATTCATTTGAATCTCAAATCAATAATAAAGACTCGACAAATGAAAAATTAGAAACCTATTCTAATTTCATTTTGCTTTGATCAAAGACTTCTTGAGTCATCATATGATGAGATTACATGGGATTACTTTTCCTTTACTAGGAATGATCGATTCCTTGTTGACCTACTCATAACCTTTATACACAATCCTTCATATCCATGAACACCCCGTACATGACTTAGCCATGAATGAGTATGAACTAAAACATAGATTCATGTGCATAAGATTCTATGGTAATCTCAGGTCTAAGGATCACTTGCACAACTCCCACTAAGAGAACTATCTTTTGACAAGTAAGTAAGATCTCCATAAGATGTTCTCAATGTGGATCAATTCAATAACTCATACACCTGAATAAAGCATACATACCCTATCGATCCGACTCGATGATCCTTCGACTGGGAACATTTTAGATTAGAGTTTTTAGGAACTTAGGTCTCATCATTATGAATTTATCATAACCCTAATTCCATTGTCCTAACCTTATGGGGTTCATCATAATCTTATTAAATATAAGACACAGCATATGATGAATCGAAAAAATATTTTAATTGATAAAATATCATACATGAGTTGAAAGAAATTATAAAAATGTCCTTACATGAGTTGAAAGAAATTATAAAAATATCCTTACATGATTAGCTTTTAGGGCACTACTCTTTCAGCGTCAGGTGTGCACCGCCAGTTGCTTGGTAGCGCAGTGGCGAAGAAAGACAAGGTCTGACGCAAAGAAATTGATTAAAAGCTATTCTTTCACAACGGATCCACCATCCAAGCCGTAGCGCAGAACACCAGCTCTCCGTTGGATGGGACGAGTGTTCTGCAATTTGTCTTTAATTAAGACAATGAAACGCAATATTTCCACATGCATTTGTTAAGCAAAAATATGACCTTTACCAGATATCAACCTTTAACATATATCATCACTGTATTGCAAGCTAGCCTCACCTCTCTTTGTTGGGGGAACATTGGCCGTTTGGCGCGTTGCCGTCGTACCCTGCTCACGTCCACGCCATTACCGTTGTTCCGCCGCCTATCGGACCCTTGGATCCATAATGGATCATATGTGATGCATGCATCGGATCATTAGAGGATCCAAGGAACTCTAGACTCGACTCCCTTCCGGTGCGATGCTACGCCCAACCAGACAAGTGATTTTACTTGCTCATGTGGCAGCACCACATACATGGCTGGGGCGCGAGATCAGCATGCGTCATTATTGATAGCGCCAGGACCGCCAGCTGCCGACCACCGTAGCATTATCAAAAAAATGTTCATATATATATATATAAAGTCATGCATCTTGCTGGGCTTTCAGCTGAGATAGCCGGTTAAGGAGGGGGACGTAAATCTTCCTGAAGGCAATTAACTTTAGCCAGAGCCGGTGATCTATGCCATGGTGCCGTGGCCTGTCGATGCAACCGGGGTTTTTCAAGGCACGTTCTCGACCCCGAACCGGGGGTGGGGGAATGACAGTGCACCCCGAGACTAGTGGGGGCCTCGGGTTAAGAAATGATGACCCTACCCCCGACCCCGAGGGGTACCGGGGGTAGGGGAATGACAGGCGCCCCGACGGGGTTAAGAAATGATGACCCTACCCCCGACCCCGAGGGGGTACCGGGGTAGGGGAATGACAGTGCACCCCGAGACCGGTGGGGGCCTCGGGGTTAAGAAATGATGATCCTACCCCCGACCCCGAGAGGGCACCGGGGGTAGGGGAATGACAGTGCACCCCGAGACCGTCTAAGATACCGGGGGTTGAATAATGTCTCTCTTGATTATGATTTCCCAATGGCAGTCGGTGGGGGCCTCATGATGACCCTACCCTCGATCCCGAGGGGGTTCCGGGGATAGGGAAATGGCAGTGGCTGCCGTTACCTTCCTCTGACGATGCTGGGATCAGTCATATCAGGTTCATTGCTGGCCTTGCTCGGCAAACGGAAAAGCGTTCCTGTAAAGTGACTGCCTTGAAGAGTAAGCTCTTGAAAAATTAATTTTAGAAAGATTTTTTTTTTAATGTACACGTTTGGTTGAGTGGGAAGTGAAAATTTGGAAAATAGCTTTTTACAAGCTAATTATGTTTAGCTATCACTCTTATCTCCTAAGAAAAGAAATGGAAGGCTATTTTTCAGTTTATTCTTTGATTACATTATTAATCAAGTTTATCAAAAGGTAAAAATGAAAAAAAAAAAAAAAAATACTCCCTTTTTAATTATCAAGCCATGAGGAAAAGCTCTTCCCATCGTTTGAGATATTTGCACGGACATAAGAAAGATCTTTCTTTGGGAAATATGCTTCCTATCGCCTGATGTTGAAAGCTTCAAACAAAGAGGGATATGGTTGCTAGGAATCAAGTGTCAGCCGAAGAAGGCCATTATTCCTTCTCTTGTCCTAAGTCGATGAACTTAGTTGGACTGCATGCGAGGATAGAAAAGCCCATATTGCCGTTGTCTCAACCCATGCTATGCTTTGAACCTGGCAAATCCGAAGCCCCACATGGCAAGCCCATCTTCATCAAAATAAGCGGGCTTATCCGAGGATTAGTTACCGGAAACTCCACCTTTTATTTTTTTTGTTGACAGAAGGTTACAAGTAGTTAGTATTCATATATTTACAACCTTTGACAATACCACAAATGTTATCAAATTGCTTGAAAACACCTAGCACACTTCCACCTGGACTTCAGCTTTTTGACAACATAATAACAGCTATGGTAGTTCAAGGCATTATAACGCATTGCAGTAGCTTTAACGTGTTTGAAGTTGCAGCAGATGAACTCCATAGCAAACTCCGATATTCTTGTTTAAAGATCAATTGCAAAAATACAGATTCAACCGCCCATATTGCCTGAATGACAGTTATCTGACCGTCAAAGTAGCTTGATCTTGTGTAGCATGCTATGACAACGAACTTCTGACCATTCCCATCAATCCACAGCCAAACAATATACCACCACAGCCTATCTATGGGCAAGGAGAACTGACAAATAGTTTCCCTTTTTTTTTTTTTCTTGAGAAAATACATGCGACTATTTTGAAATGTCATATTTCCCTACAATCAAATGATACTACAGAAACAAATTAAATTCACAGGACGTTACACAATCCGATAAGCTACATAAGACTCGATGCATATTTTTCCTGCATATATAATAAATCACTGATGGCACAGCACTGGAATATCCTTCTAATGTCAACTGCAAAGCTCGACACACAGTTCATATATCTGAGATGTAGCATCAACCATGCTAGATAAATTGTATACTTTGGTTTTCCCACTCTCTTGGCATGTCAAATTCAACTGATCACCTCTTTGTGATGTCTGCATCGAGAATTAGTGTTAGGAAGAGTTGCTGAGCATGTTTGAATACTAATTATCCGTTTATCCTCTACTTTTGAGCTCTATCAATGGCTGGAGATTACCCCCAAGGCCTGTAAGCTAGCTAGAGATGATTACTGTGAAATATGCTTCTCCAGAGGCATTTGGAATGGATAGAGTGAGAAAGAGTTTCTTAAATTATTAACATCAAGTTGATCAAGTGAAGGAGTTAGAGATGGTCTCTATCATAGTAAGCATATTTTCAAGAGAGTACTCTGGACAAGAACCAGGGATTGTTCTGAAAAAAATAACACCTTTTTCTTTTTCTTGAGCAAAGAAGCAGATAGCACCTTTTTTATCATAAAACAAATAATAACTTGTTACAGATTGAAGAGAAAAACCAAGCAACTTACCAAGCAGGAATTGGATTTTGCATCGCAGCTCCATTTTGAAGTGGGGACACAGCTCAGATAATGGCACCACGAACAATGGTCATTTCCATTGATACCTCTGAATAGCATAACTAGGCCAACAGTGAACCTGCAGGAAGCAGAACACAGCTTGTAAATAAGAGAACCCTTCCCACTACCATAAAGCAAAACTAAAGAGGTGAAGCATATGAGACGCCTGCATTCGCAATCGTCTCGTACCATTTCTAACCAAGAAAAGGAACATTCTCGAGCCATTGACAACCTCCTATTCGCTTGACATGCAAGAAAGGGCCAATATATTTATTTTACTTCTCCTAAAGCATGAAATATCCCTATCATCGTTGACCCACAAGTAGCAGGCAGAGTCATGACCACATAAACAGAGGCTGCCACATACAGACACACAAAAGGCATAACATAACTTTTTTTTATTGACAGACCCATATGGAGTGCTGCCAATGTTTGTTAATTATTCCTATACATTAGGAACCAAAAAAATGCTAAGTGATCCAGCACCGTGCAATTGTCTTAGAATTGTTTTATTAAGTCCTAATGCACCACAAAGCTTATGATATAGAAAAAAGTAATGCTGTACCACCATATAAGTTATTAAGCACGAGAAGATGGCATGCTGAGTCATAAAATAGTGACATTTCTAAGTTAGGGTGCAGTGCAAGGCAGAGCATGAAAAAATATAAAATATTTCAAGGTAAGCATTAAAGAAAAGAAAACATATAATGCAGGATAGAAAGTATATTTGTTTACTCACCCAACTATTAGTGCAAGAGCCCCAATTATCCATAATACATACTGGTACATCTTGTGCTTGCGTTTGATTGAACCACTATGATATCCAAGAGGAGCATTCTTTTGGTTGATATACCCAAACTGAGGACGAATAAGAATCACAAAACCAAGAAAAAACCCTGACATAAATCCTCCGATATGAGCAAAGTTGTCAACGTGTGGAAGGATTCCAACAGCTAGGTTAATTACAATGATGACAACAAGGGTCAATAATGCTGCAAACTGACATTCAAAAGAAAGTATTAGATAAAAGAACTGAAATCCCATCAACCATACTGCTCCCAAAAGTTTACTGGCATTCTCAGCATACCTTATTGGCATAAATTGTCCAGTTTGTTATAAGCTCTGAAAGCATTGCTCCTAGTAATCCAAAAAGAGCACCAGAAGCTCCAACAGAGATACTTGTTTGGATAAAAAGAGCAGAAAGCAAGCTCCCACCAAAGCCAGCGATGACATATAATGGGCCAATTCTCACTGCAAAAAAAAAAAAAAAGAGGAGAGAGGTTGGGGGGGGGGAGAGGCTTGTCAGAATATTTATTTTTATAAACTTCAAGCCATGGTATAAGGACAATACATAGGCAAGCAAAAGCAAAAACGTTCAACAGATATGCACTTGTGTATACTCAAAAAGACTAAAGGGACACCCTTTTAGGTTAATCATGCATTAAGCACAAATATTTGTGATATTTTATGGCCAATGCTAGAATCATAAAAATGGTGAATTAATTCCACTTTAACAGACTAGTGACTGGCAAAAGGCAAGCTCAGCCAAATTTCATGCAGAGAAACTGTTGCAAACTGTTGCCAATTGAGACATATCACAGCAAAGAAGTCAGAAAAGGCTTTCAAGGAAACACAGTACCAAGGCTTTCAAGGAAACACAGTACCATCTAGCTCGGCACATCTTACCTTATTAATATACTAAGAAAAAGATCTAAGCTGTTGGTTAATAAACAAGTGTAATCATCACTTGGAAACTATTTCAGGAATATAATTTATTTATGTGAATAAACTTATCAACAGAACCAACATTGACAAAAGAATAACACAACTTGAAATCTTGGATTTACTACACAATTGGTATAATAAAGCTGATATATGAGAAAAGGTTTGTCATTTACAGTTAAGTGTTGCTGATTGCCGATTAGAAGGCCAGAATACTGAAAAGAAATTGAAATAAAAACGAATAATTCAATACATATGTACTCAGGTTAGCAAACACTGCCCATGACGTTCCATATTTTAAATGTGAAAGTTAATGGGCACACTCCAGGCTGACAACTGCTTTTAAGGAAACGGCAGCAGTGATAACCATAACCAACTTGACTTATCTAATCTACAAGGGATCAAATTTCTGCATTCTTCTTTGCCATTGGTTCCTGCAAAAGGGGATCCTGAATTGTCTGACTTCATGCCCAGAGGAGCATTGTCAATGCCAAAGTATGATGAGAGCTTACTAAGCTTAGCTTGCATAGGTATTCAACTCAAGGAATGCTTAGCTGCCCAGCACCAAACCTGGATGAAATGTGCCAAGTTTCATAATACAGTGTCATGTCAAAGTTAAATATAAGAGCATTTAACTTGCAAATATCATATATGGAACATTTTTGAAGGCAACTTCTAGTTAGCATTATTTGCATCATACCCTGCAAATCGAAAGATTTAAATGAAAGCGACATATATAGAACCAAAAATGCAGGTGTACTTAGATTAACATTTATGTTGGCATTCACGACGTATATACATTACTTGATACACAGCTATCTATAATCTTGGTTTTGACTGACGCAAGTGGAGATTTTGATGAATGACATCAAGCTATAGTTAGTTAGTCACATACCAAATCCAAATTCTCGCTCAAGTCGGATGCCAATAAATAGGAGACTCAACATATTGGCAAGCACATGGACAACCCCAGCATGTAGCCACATGCATGTGATAAGGCGCCATCCTTGGTTCCCATAAACCACCTTTTCTACATCTAGAGCCCCCATCTTCAGTAGCCTGATAGATTAAATATACAATATGTCACTCAAATCCTCTATCATACATGAAATAGCAGAAAATATCTAGATATTGTTCGCTTGATTAAATGAATATGAATCAGAATCAGGGATAACTATTATTCATGAAGTAAAATGTGAATATTTTTCTTTAAAAAAATATTAATTCAACTGGAAGCAACATCAATGACCAGATTGTAAGGTACAGAGTAACATGAACATCCAAGTAACTCTTTGAACTTTGTCTTGAGTAACTCTAACGCATATCAACATAATAAATATCTCTACCACCTAAAACATCCAAAACAATAACTTTGCACCGACGAAACACAAAAATATGTGGAATCACAAATTATTAATCCCAAGAGAAAGGTAAAAAAATACAAACACCAAAATGCCAAGCGTCCATAAATCCTCGTGCAAACACTAGTTATGGATTATTCACACAACAAAACAAACATTTGGTCATCCTTTTACTAATTAGAAACATTTTGCGGTTCCAATCGCCCGTGCAGATCCTACAAACACACACATCATGTGCAATTAAAATATCGTACATTATTTCGAACTGGAGAAAGAAGCATTTTTCACAATATAATGCGCAAAAATCGACAATCAGAATCCGATACTATCATATCACCACGAACAGATAATCAATTTCTCATAAAAATCCGTTCTTTTAGAACATAATGGAAGACTTACGTGGCGGACGAGGGCCCGAAGAGGGGATTCTCCTTAAGGGGCTGGAATGAGAACCTCCCGAGGAAATCAAGGACGCAGGACTTGGATTTCTCCGGGCAGTTGTTGATGTACATGGAGACCACGAACACGACGGTGTTCGCCACAATGAACAGCGGCACCAGCCACGGGAACCATCTCCGAAACGGCCGGAAGTCCTCGCCGCCCCCCCGGCGCCGCGGCAGCGGCGCCGTGGGGTTTATCTCGAGCGGATGGATGGTGTTGTCCCCTCGCCTCCCGTCACTCCTCACACCACCCTCCGACGAGGAGTCCCTTCCCATCCCCCGAACTAAAGCACAAATCCTTGATCGAGGGACGACGGGGACCAAAAAGACAAATTAAAAAAAACAAAAACCGTCTTTTGACGACTAAATGTGCGAAAATTCGTGAAACAAATCGTCTCCCCGCCAAAAAGGGAGAGCCTTTCGAGAATTAGGGCGCTTTCTCTCTTCAATGTGAAGGAGGGAAAAGCTTGGAATTGAAACTACTAGAGAACAAAAATGAGAGAATTAAGAAGAAGGAAAAGGGGGAAAAATAGAAATCCAGGATTGGCGGTGAGGGACGAAGGGTAGAATGGGGGGAGCAGGTTGAAACGTAAAGAGGAGGGGGAGGGAGACCCAAAAATAGAAAGCGTCGAGGTGCCAGATCGGTTATATGAGGCTTTGTCGCTCTTTGTTTAGAGGCCGGTGATGGGGGTTCGCCGTCTGCGGGTTGGGCAGCAGTTCATCCCGCCACAACTAAATTGAACCCCAGGTTAACAAACTACTATTAACAGGCCTTGGGAGGTGGTTTTCCGGTGTCCTGCCCTTGACGGCAACGGCCAGCCGGGCCAGAAGGTTGTCACCACCTATTTTCCGTATATCACATCAGACGAAACCAATGGAGGACTTTGAAACATTCGTGCAAAATTATAGTTTTATAAGATTTAGCACTTGTTTCTACCGATAGATGATGAGATGGCAGTATCTAATCATATTAAATACCTAATTGAAAGACCAGTGGCTTGTTTCTCTCTCTCTAAATCAAAGGTAATTGTTTGTTTATATAATTTGGTTGCGACCATGTGTCTCGTATGACTTGGAGAGCACTCGAGAACAATACTAAATGCGAGATGGACAGCATTCCTCCACTCGCTAAGGCGAGTCCAGGGTAAAATAATAAAAAGGACGGCAAGCTATGGACCAACAAGTCCAGAGTTTTTTTGTTTTTTAATATGAATAGTATTAGTAACAGTGCTCTAAGCATATGAATATAATATTTTAAATATTTATAAGCATTTATTATTATCATAATTTATATATTTATTATATAATAATTTTTGAATAATATTATTAATTATTCTAAATGTTCTAATCGGTTATTGTTATGGAAATAATAATAAATTAAGATTAGTATGAAATTTGATTGATATTCATGGATGAATATGTGTATGAGATACTAATCAAATTTATATGTATTTGTTGAGAACAAATATTGGACAAGACCCGCCTTGAGATTAATACATGGATCAAAGTCTTAAGTTAATCTCTAGTAGTTGTGTCATTAAATCTTAGACCTGAGATTGCTATAATTCTCAACATGAGGAATATTATGTTTTGAAATAATCAAACGTTGTCTTTAACCGGATGATTATAAAGATTATGCTTGAACATAATAAGAATCATGTAGTGAGATATGAGTGATTAAGATGGAATTTGTCCCTCTTATTGTAAGAGAGATATCTCTGGGCCCCTCGATGATTAAGACTGAGAAATGCATGGCCGTGCTCAAATGAATTGATGGAGATCAATATCATTTGTTTAGTCAGTCTAATTGGGTTTCGGAAAATTAAAGATAGAGCGATATAAGGTTGACTTTTTTATGCCTTATATTCTATCAAGATATCATGTGATAAAAGGATTATGTCATTAGCTACTTTAAGGTTGTCTCGGATCATGAGCTTTTCATTTAACTTAGGTAGTCATAATGTCTTGCTAGAGGCCGCTTATGACTTATAAAATCAAAATATGATTTAGGCCTACTGCCTAATGTTAATTGAACCTATAGGGTCGTACACTAAGAACGGACAATAATGGTTGCCATTTATTACTCTCTATAGTAATTTAAAATTATAAGATTATTTTAAATTACAAATATTAATTAGTTACATTTTCTTATTGAATAAGGAAATAATCCATAAAGGTTTTTGGTTAAAAATATAAATTCCTTATTTGATAAGAATTTATGACAAGTAATTAATTAGTTATATTTTCTTATTGGATAAGAAAATAATCCATAAAGGTTTTTGGTTAAAAATATAAATTCCTTATTTGATAAGGAAATTATGACAAGTAATTAATTAGTTATATTTTCTTATTGGATAAAGAAATAATCCATAAAGGTTTTTGGTTAAAAATATATAAATTCCTTATTTGATAAGGACTAGGATTTAAATTGTTATTATTTAAAAGGAGTTTTAAATAAATAAATCCTAGTTAACCAAAAAAAAAAACCCTAGTAGACTTGTGTGTGTGTATATATATATATATATATATATATATATATAATATATATATGATATATACGTCTTTTGAAAGGGTGTGTCTCTTGCCTTGAAAAGAAGAAAAATTGGAGAGTTGAAAACCCTAGTTTGTTTTTGTGAAAAACAAACTTTGAACTAGCATTCAAAATCATTTTGGTGTCCGTTCGTGTGATACTTGTAGAGGATGGTCATCTTTCTGAAGGCAGTATCTTTGAAGATCCAAGCAAACCCAACACAAGAACAGACAGATTACATACTGATCAACAAAATGTAATTTTGTTTATCCTTCTTTCGTTTTATGAAATGCATGTGATCCTTGGTAGGTTATGGAATAAATTTATTTTGTTTCCGCTGCCATTTTATTCCAATCCGATTGGGATTTTCCATTCCGTAATCCAATAGTGGTATCAAAGCAACTTGTGTTTTCATAAAAATCGATTATGCCATGTTTGATTGTATGTATGAGATGTATATGATCTTGGCATGATTTGCGTTCTTGTATATATATGTGTGTGATATTAGGTTTGCGCGAACGACATAGATAATAGGTTTTCTAAGGTGTTAATTGATAAATATGTTTATGTAAGGATTCGTTAATATGATTAAAAATTCGAATGGGATATTGCAATTAAAGTGTTTAATAGCATGATATATGATTTCGGTATTGTCTTAATTAGATTAATACATGAACTGAATTCACATATCAATAAGGATTTATCAATTGCTATTATGGTGGTGCGGATGTAAGCCTTAAATTTATTGATGAGATCAATAAAAATCAAAGTTTTAGGATGAAACTTTAATGTATCTCCAAAGGAAACATTTGTTTTGAGGGGCGCTGCCCCCGACCCCGCGAGGGCGGACTCCCTCGACCCCATCCGCTAACTGGCTAGCGGAATCGCCGTACTACCTAATCGGAGCACCTTATAAATTTAATTGGTTTTAAACAACACGCCTATTATAACATATTTTCTTTAATGCAATATGTATATGCTATATGATAACATGATATGTTTTGCATGGTGTGTTGCTTTGTATGGTGCATAGTATGGCCTTGTGACCAATGTGATTGGCAAGTTTTTTTTTTTATTATTCTTTTACAAGGGTTGTAATTATTAAATATGGCATGCATGCCATTTTGTTTTACAAGGGTTGTAATTATTAAATATGGCATGCGTGCCATTTTGTTTCATTGTAATTTTTTTTACTTTTAGTAGTATTTATTTATTTATTGTAATAAAACAAAAAGACAAAGCAAGCCATTTGAAGTCATGCAATCCAACCATGGTGATGGAGGAGCTAGGTGTCTATGCACAAGATGATGGTCAAATAGACATTATGGTGGTTCTCATTATTACCTAGGATTGACCATTGATCTTCATATTGGCTTATGAAGATCAATCTTGATAAGGTCATACTATGACACGTTTATTATATACATGTATGAGATGCTATGTATGATGTTTCATGAGTATGTGATGCCATGTATGATATCAATGAGTATGTGATACTAAATGCATGATGAGATCTATTAATTAAAATCTAAATCCCTCACATAAAATTTTAAGTTGACATGCCATCCATATTTAAACACTTGTCAAGGCTTTTATCACTTAATGTGGGTTCTACCAAAGTAGAAGTACATTAGGTTACATTAGTGAGACAAGATGAGTAATGGTGCTACCCATATGTTTAAAAATGGTTTAACTTAATTAGGTTATCAAAACGGTTTTGGGCCTAATGGCATGAGATGGGATTTAAACATGCCGGGACATATGATGTCAAAATCCTATAAATAAGAGTTGCATGAGTTGCAATTGGTAAGAGTTACCTACCTAAATAACTTAATTTTAAGTGTCATGCCAAAGCTGACTTAAAGTTGAGTATAAATATGGATCTTAGCTCACTAAATTAATATGATTATTATTGAGGGTTGTTAATTTAGTGGGAGTTTTTCATAATCAAAATACTTAACGAACTTTGCATTTATTGTAGATGGCCAACAATAATAACAATTCTACTATGCCATTGCGATTAATCCTTGAGAAGGACAAACTTATTGGGACTAACTTCCTTGACTGGTTTCGAAATTTGAGAATTGTTCTCAAACAAGAAAGGAAGCTTTATGTCCTGGATCAACCTCACCCTGAAGAACCAGCTGATAATGCTTCTAGAGCTGAAAAGAATGCTTATGAGAAGCATCATAATGACTCTATTGATGTTGCATGCTTAATGCTAGCTACCATGAGTTCTGAACTTCAGAAAGATTTGGAAAACATGGAAGCTTATGATATGATTGTCAATCTAAAGGAAATGTTCCAGCAACAAGCAAGGCAAGAAAGGTATGATACTACCAAGGCATTGCATTCTTGCAAAATGGCTGAGGGTGCTTCATTAGCGCTCATGTGTTAAAAATGAAAGGCTATATTGAGCACCTTGATAGGCTTGGATTTCCATTGAGCCAAGAGTTGGCAACAGATTTGATCCTAAATTCACTTCCTGATAGTTATGGCCAGTTTGTCATGAACTATAACATGAATGAAATGGACAAATCAATTTCTGAGCTGCATACGATGCTTAAAACTGCTGAACATAATATTAAATCCAAGCCTGGCCATATTCTGATGGTTCAAAAAGGAAAGGGCTTTAAGAAGAAAGGAAAAGGAAAGGGTAAGAGAAGGGCTGGAAAGTCCAATGCTCAACCCAAGCCCAATCCTAAACCCAAGGCTAAAGCCCCAAAGGAGGGTGTCTGTTTCTTTTGCAATGAACCTGGTCATTGGAAGAGAAACTGCAAGCTGTATTTGGAGGATCTAAAGAAGAAGAAGAAGACTGGTGAGACCGGTTCTTCAGGTATTTATGTTATAGAGATTAATTTTTCTCCTTCTAGTTCCTGGGTATTAGATACTGGATGTGGATCTCACATTTGCACAAATGTGCAGGGACTTAAAAGGAGTAGACAACTGAAGAAGGGCGAAGTTGATCTTCGAGTAGGCAATGGAGCAAAAGTTACTGCTTTAGCTGTAGGAAGTTATGAACTTTCTTTGCCCAGTGGGCTTTTGTTAGTTTTGAACAATTGCTTTTATGTTCCTACAATGTGTAGGAGTATTATTTCAGTTTCTTGTTTGGATAATGATGGTTTTTCTTTTATTATTAAGAATAATAATTGCTCCATTTATCATAAAGACATATTCTATGCAAATGCTGATTACTAGATGGTCTTTATGTTTTGAATCTTCAAAAATCCAACAATTCTTCTGTCTATAACATAACTACCAAGAAATTTAAGTCCAATGACTTAAATTCAACCTATCTTTGGCATTGTCGCCTTGGCCATATAAATGAGAAACGCATATTAAAACTCCATCAAGATGGACTTTTGAACTCATTTGATTTTGAATCATATGATACATGTGAATCTTGTCTATTGGGTAAGATGACAAAGGATCCCTTTACTGGACACAGTGAAAGGGCCAATGAATTATTGGGCCTAATACATACAGATGTATGTGGACCATTAAGTTCAGATGCTAGAGGAGGTTACAAGTACTTCATTACATTTACTGATGACTTCAATATATGGTTATGTCTACTTGATGAGACACAAATCTGAATCATTTGAGATGTTCAAATCTTTTCAAAATGAAGTACAAAACCAACTTGGCAAGACAATCAAGGCACTTCGATCTGATCGAGGTGGAGAATATTTGAGCCAAGAATTTGATGACCATCTTAGAAGTTGTGGAATCATTCCACAACTAACTCCTCCTGGAACACCACAATGGAATGGTGTGTCTGAAAGAAGGAATCGAACTTTTTTAGATATGGTTCGATCTATGATGAGTCCAACGGATCTTCCACTTACCTTTTGGGGATATGCACTTGAAACAGCTGCGTTCACACTAAATCGAGTTCAACCAAAGCAGTTGAAAAGACGCCATATGAGATGTGGACTGGTAAAAAGCCCAGTTTGTCTTTTCTTAAGATTTGGGGTTGTGAAGCTTATGTAAAACGTCAAGTTTCAAATAAGCTGGAACCCAAGTCTGACAATTATCTTTTTGTGGGGTATCTAAAGAAACTAAAGGATACTACTTTTACAATCCCATTGAGAACAAAGTGTTTGTTGCTCGGAATGGTATCTTTCTAGAAAGGGAATTTATTTCTAAAGGAACCAGTGGGAGCAAGGTACAACTCGAAGAAATTCGAGAACCACAAGATAACATTGAACCGCCTGTGGATTCTCAAAGTCAACAAACCATTGTTGACACACCACCTCTAGCATAAAAATTACGTAGATCTGATAGGATACGTCATGAGCCCGAGAGATATGGATTTCTTGTGACTGATAATCATGATGTATTGTCAGTGGATCAAAATGAATCTACTACCTATCAAGAGGCTATGTTAGATCCAGACTCTGAGAAATGGTTAGAGGCCATGAAGTCTGAATTCCAATCCATATGATAATCAGGTATGGACCTTGATTGAGCCACCTGAAGGTACAAAGACCATTGGGTGCAAATGGGTTTTCAAAAAGAAAACTGACATAGATGGTAAAGTGCATGCTTACAAAGCAAGGCTAGTTGCAAAAGGTTTCAAACAAACTCATGGTATAGACTATGATGAAACTTTTTCACCTGTAGCCATGCTTAAGTCTATTATAATTCTTATTGCCATTGCTGCATATTATGACTATGAGATTTGATAAATGGATGTTAAAACTGTGTTTCTTAATGGAAACTTACTTGAGGATGTGTACATGACACAACCTGAGGGTTTTGTACAACCTGAGAATTCTAGTAAAGTATGCAAGCTTCAAAGATCCATTTATGGTTTAAAGCATGCTTCTCGGAGTTGGAATCTTCATTTTGATGAATCAGTCAAAGAGTTTGGATTTATCAAAAATGAAGAAGAACCTTGTGTTTACAAGAAAGTTAGTGGGAGTGCCATTGTATTTCTGGTCTTATATGTTGATGACATTTTACTCATTGGGAATGATATCCCTACCTTGCAGAGTGTCAAGTCTTGGTTAGGGAAATGTTTCTCAATGAAAGACTTAGGCGAACTGCCTATATCCTAGGGATAAAGATCTATAGAGATAGATCTAAGAGGCTAATTGGTCTAAGTCAAAGTGCTTACATAGACAAAGTACTAAAAAGGTTCAGTATGCAAGATTCCAAGAGAGGATGATTGCCTATGTCTCATGGTATTACACTTAGCAAATCTCAATGTCCTAACACAAAAGATGAGCGAGAGCGCATGAGTAAGATTCCTCATGCTTCAGCAATAGGATCTATCATGTATGCTATGTTGTGCACTAGACCAGATGTCTCTTATGCTTTAAGCATAACGAGTAGATACCAGTCAGATCCCGGTGAGAGTCACTGGACAGTTGTCAAGAACATTCTTAAGTATCTGAGAAGATCTAAAGATGTGCTCTTGGTGTATGGCAGATTGGAAGATGATCTGGTTGTAAATGGTTACACAGATGCAAGCTTTCAATCTGACAAAGATGATTTTCGATCGCAGTCAAGATATGTATTTTGTTTAAATGGTGGTGCTGTTAGCTGTTCGAAGCAAAGCACTGTTGCTGATTCTACAACTGAAGCTGAATACATAGCAGTATCTGATGCAGCAAAGGAAGCAGTTTGGATCAAGAAGTTCATTACTGACCTTAGAGTGGTTCCTAGCATCACAACTCCTGTTGATGTTTATTGTGACAATAATGGTGCTATCTCACAAGCAAAGGAACCTAGGTCACATCAGCGATCCAAACACATTCTTAGGCATTATCATCTCATTCGAGAAATTATCGAGAGAGGTGACGTAAAAATATGCAGAGTTCCAACAGATGACAATGTTGCTGATCCATTGACTAAGCCTCTACCACAAGCAAAGCATGATCGTCATGCTAGGTTCATAGGTATTAGATACATTGATGAGTGGGTCTAGTGCAAGTGGGAGATTGTTAGTAATAGTGCCCTAGGCCTATTGTATGGACATGGTATTTTGAATATTTATGAGCATTTACTATTATCATGATTTGCATTTATTATATAATAATGTCCTTGAATAATATTATTAATTATTCTAAATGTCCCTAATCGGTTATTGTTGTGGGAATAACAATAAATTAAGATTAGTATGAAATTTGATTGATATTCATGGGATGAATATGTGTATGGGATACTAATCAAATTTATATGTATTTGTTGAGAACAAATATTGGACAAGACCCGCCTTGAGATTAATACATGGATCAAAGTCATAAGTTAATCTCTAGTAGTTGTGTCATTAAATCCTTAGACCTGAGATTGCTATAATTCTCAACATGAGGAATATTATGTTTTGAAATAATCAATATTGTCTTTAACCGGATGATTATAAAGATTATGCTTGAACATAATAAGAATCATGTAGTGAGATATGAGTGATTAAGATGGAATTTGTCCCTCTTATTGTAAGTGAGATATCTCTGGGCCCCTCGATGATTAAGACTGAGAAATGTATGGCCGTGCTCAAATGAATTGATGGAGATCAATATCATTTGTTTAGTCAGTCTAATTGGGTTTCGAGAAATTAAAGATAGAGCGATATAAGGTTGACTTTTTCCATGCCTTATATTCTATCAAGATATCATGCGATAAAAGGATTATGACATTAGCTACTTTAAGGTTGTCTCGGATCATGAACTTTTCATTTAACTTGGATAGTCATAATCTCTTGCTAGAGGCCGCTTATGACTTGTAAGATCAAAATGTGATTTAGGCATACTGCCAATGTTAATTGAACCTGATATGACTGATCCTGCGTCGTCAGAATAAAGGTAACGGTGGCCCCGGGACCCCACCGGTCCCAGGGTGCACCGGCATTTCTCCGTCCCCGGGATCCCATCGGGTCTCGGGGTGGGGTCATCATCTCTTGGCCCCGGGACCCCACCGGTCCCAGGGTGCACCTGCATTTCCGCCCCCGGGACCCCATCGGGTCTCGGGGTGGGGTCATCATCTCTTGGCCCCGGGACCGGTGGGTCTCGGGGTGGGGTCATCATCTCTTGGCCCCGGGACCCCACCGGTCCCGGGGTGCACCGGCATTTTCCCGCCCCCGGGACCCCATCGGGTCTCGGGGTGGGGTCATCATCTCTTGGCCCCGGGACCCCACCGGTCTCGGGGTGCACCGGCATTTCCCCACCCCGGGACCCCATCGGGTCTCGGGTGGGGTCATCATCTCTTGGCCCCGGGACCCCACCGGTCCCGGGGTGCACCGGCATTTTCCCACCCCCGGGACCCCATCGGGTCTCGGGTGGGGTCATCATCTCTTGGCCCCGAGACCCCACCGGTCCCGGGGTGCACCGGCATTTCCCCCCCGGGACCCCATCGGGTCTCGGGGTGGGGTCATCATCTCTTGGCCCCGGGACCCCACCGGTCCCGGGGTGCACCGGCATTTCCCCACCCCCGGACCCCATCGGGTCTCGGGGTGGGGTCATCATCTCTTGGCCCCGGGACCCCACCGGTCCCGGGGTGCACCGGCATTTCCCCCCCCGGGACCCCATCGGGTCTCGGGGTGGGGTCATCATCTCTTGGCCCCGGGACCCCACCGGTCCCGGGGTGCACCGGCATTTCCCCACCCGGGACCCCATCGGGTCTCGGGGTGGGGTCATCATCTCTTGGCCCCGGGACCCCACCGGTCCCGGGGTGCACGGCATTTCCCCCCCCCGGGACCCCATCGGGTCTCGGGGTGGGGTCATCATCTCTTGGCCCCGGGACCCCACCGGTCCCGGGGTGCACCGGCATTTTCCCCCCCGGGACCCCATCGGGTCTCGGGTGGGGTCATCATCTCTTGACCCCGGGACCCCACCGGTCCCGGGGTGCACCGGCATTTCCCCCCCGGACCCCATCGGGTCTCGGGGTGGGGTCATCATCTCTTGGCCCCGGGACCCCACCGGTCCCGGGGTGCACCGGCATTTCCCCACCCCCGGGACCCCATCGGGTCTCGGGGTGGGGTCATCATCTCTTGGCCCCGGGACCCCACCGGTCCCGGGGTGCACCATTTCCCCACCCCCGGACCCCTCCGGTCTCGGGGTGGGGTCATCATCTCTTGGCCCGGGACCCCACCGGTCTCGGGGTGCACCCGCATTTTCCCCCCCCGGGACCCCTCGGTCTCGGGTGGGGTCATCATTCTTCCCCAGTCATTCCCCACCCGGACCCCTTCCGGTCTCAGGGGGGTCATCAGCAATGGCATGCAGCTCGACCGTCAAGGAAAATGGCGATTCCAGGTCGCACGGGCACCCACGTGATTCTCAGTACGCCCGTGATTGCACCCCGTTACGGAGGGCCATACCTCATAACGGCGTATGGTGCATTGCATGTCCCTGTGCATGGCCATGCCTC
This sequence comes from Calamus simplicifolius, assembly GCA_900491605.1. Lineage (NCBI taxonomy): Eukaryota > Viridiplantae > Streptophyta > Magnoliopsida > Arecales > Arecaceae > Calamus > Calamus simplicifolius. The sequence goes on along the minus strand of UESW01005073.1, from coordinate 480,299 downwards.
GCTACGGCGTACGATTCACTACCACTTGCAACTGTGCTCGGTCATATCAGCCGACGGCGCGCACTGAATGCCTTCGCAGCTGTGGACACGTATGATATCACGTCAGCAAGCGGTACGGGATGTCTCCGGCACGCGTAGCGATGGTACGACGGTGATCTCCCAAGACAGTAAGATAAGGTATTCGGACAGTATAAAAGCACGTGCTCGCGCTGTAAGTGGGATCTGAACTCTGGTTTTCTGAGCTTTCTTCCTCCCAGCAAAACCCTAACCGCCTCAGTTCTCTTTCGCTGAGCGGTTCTTTGTCTGAGCCCAAGTGACTGACTTGATCGTCGGAGGGTCCCTACCGGTATCACCGGTCTCCGGGGACTTTTCTTGCAGGACTCCGAGGAGAAGGACGTCCGTCTTCCCCGACGTTTGAGGAAGGTGACTTGGCGTCATCAGATTGGCGCGCCAGGAAGGGGGAGTGTGAGAAAGACGTCGAGCCAGCAGCTTTCTCTCTCTCCTTTCTTCAAGATCTTAAAGTCATGGTGACGACCCGGACGAAGGGAGCTTCAGCCGGTCGCGCTGGGGGGCAGCGCTGCGGGGCTGGTCCACCCGCGGAGGCCCCCCGACTCTCGCATCCAGTATCCCGGAGCCTCTGCATCTCCGGGGGCAGGGCCTCCTGCTCCACAGAACGATGCTTCTGCGCCTGCTCCAGCAACTCCAGGAAGATCGACTCACTGTCCTGGCCACGCAGGTCCAGTCTTTGGCGGCGATGGTTCAGGGCCTGCAGCACCAGCAGGCGGCCTTGCAGCAGCCGGAGCTGAACCCGTCTATCCCGGGGGTGATGCAACCCAGCCAGGCATCAAGCCTAGTGTACCACTGGCAGAGCGGTGTACCACCGGCTCTCAGCAATGAAAGCCCAACCCTGGTCGGCACCAAAGCCTTGCACCAGCCAGGCATCAAGCCCAGTGTACCACTGGCAGAGCGGTGTACCATCGGCTCTCAGCAAAGAAAGCCCGACCCTGGTCGGCACCAAAGCCCTGCACCAGCCAGGCATCAAGCCCAGTGTACCACTTGCAGAGCGGTGTACCACCGGCTCTCAGCAACGAAAGCCCGACCCTAGTCGGTACCAAAGCCCTGCACCAGCCAGGCATCAAGCCCAGTGTACCATTGGCAGAGCGGTGTACCACCGGCTCTCAGCAACGAAAGCCCGACCCTGGTCGGCACCAAAGCCCTGCACCAGCCAGGCATCAAGTCCAGTGTACCACTGGCAGAGCGGTGTACCACTGGCTCTCAGCAACGAAAGCCCGACCCTGGTCGGCACCAAAGCCCTGCACCAGTCAAGCATCAAGCCCAGTGTACCACTGGCAGAGCGGTGTACCACCGGCTCTCAGCAACGAAAGCCCGACCCTGGTCGGCACCAAAGCCCTGCACCAGCCAGGCATCAAGCCCAGTGTACCACTGGCAGAGCGGTGTACCACCGGCTCTCAGCAACAAAAGCCCGGACCCTCGTCGGCACCAAAGCCCTGCACCAGCCAGGCATAAGCCCAGTGTACCACTGGCAGAGCAGTGTACCACCGGCTCTCAGCAACAAAAGCCCGGCCCGTCGGCACCAAAGCCCTGCACCAGCCAGGCATAAGCCCAGTGTACCACTGGCAGAGCGGTGTACCACCGGCTCTCAGCAACAAAAGCCCGGCCCTCGTCGGCACCAAAGCCCTGCACCAGCCAGGCATAAGCCCAGTGTACCACTGGCAGAGCGGTGTACCACCGGCTCTCAGCAACAAAAGCCCGGCCCTCGTCGGCACCAAAGCCCTGCACCAGCCAGGCATAAGCCCAGTGTACCACTGGCAGAGCGGTGTACCACCGGCTCTCAGCAACAAAAGCCCGGCCCTCGTCGGCACCAAAGCCCTGCACCAGCCAGGCATAAGCCCAGTGTACCACTGGCAGAGCGGTGTACCACCGGCTCTCAGCAACAAAAGCCCGGCCCTCGTCGGCACCAAAGCCCTGCACCAGCCAGGCATAAGCCCAGTGTACCACTGGCAGAGCGGTGTACCACCGGCTCTCAGCAACAAAAGCCCGGCCCTCGTCGGCACCAAAGCCCTGCACCAGCCAGGCATAAGCCCAGTGTACCACTGGCAGAGCGGTGTACCACCGGCTCTCAGCAACAAAAGCCCGGCCCGTCGGCACTCAAAGCCCTGCACCAGCCAGGCATAAGCCCAGTGTACCACTGGCAGAGCGGTGTACCACCGGCTCTCAGCAACAAAAGCCCGGCCCGTCGGCACCAAAGCCCTGCACCAGCCAGGCATAAGCCCAGTGTACCACTGGCAGAGCGGTGTACCACCGGCTCTCAGCCCATCGGCACCAAAGCCCTGCACAGCCAGGCATAAGCCCAGTGTACCACTGGCAGAGCGGTGTACCACCGGCTCTCAGCAACAAAAGCCCGGCCCGTCGGCACTCAAAGCCCTGCACCAGCCAGGCATAAGCCCAGTGTACCACTGGCAGAGCGGTGTACCACCGGCTCTCAGCAACAAAAGCCCGGCCCGTCGGCACCAAAGCCCTGCACCAGCCAGGCATAAGCCCAGTGTACCACTGGCAGAGCGGTGTACCACCGGCTCTCAGCAACAAAAGCCCGGCCCTTCGTCGGCACTCAAAGCCCTGCACCAGCCAGGCATAAGCCCAGTGTACCACTGGCAGAGCGGTGTACCACCGGCTCTCAGCAACAAAAGCCCGGCCCTTCGTCGGCACTCAAAGCCCTGCACCAGCCAGGCATAAGCCCAGTGTACCACTGGCAGAGCGGTGTACCACCGGCTCTCAGCAACAAAAGCCCGGCCCTTCGTCGGCACTCAAAGCCCTGCACCAGCCAGGCATAAGCCCAGTGTACCACTGGCAGAGCGGTGTACCACCGGCTCTCAGCAACAAAAGCCCGGCACTCGTCGGCACTCAAAGCCCTGCACCAGCCAGGCATAAGCCCAGTGTACCACTGGCAGAGCGGTGTACCACCGGCTCTCAGCAACAAAAGCCCGGCCCGTCGGCACTCAAAGCCCTGCACCAGCCAGGCATAAGCCCAGTGTACCACTGGCAGAGCGGTGCACCGGCTCTCAGCAACAAAAGCCCAGTCGGCACAAAGCCCTGCACCAGCCAGGCATAAGCCCAGTGTACCACTGGCAGAGCGGTGTACCACCGGCTCTCAGCAACAAAAGCCCGGCCCGTCGGCACTCAAAGCCCTGCACCAGCCAGGCATAAGCCCAGTGTACCACTGGCAGAGCGGTGTACCACCGGCTCTCAGCAACAAAAGCCCGGCCCTCGTCGGCACTCAAAGCCCTGCACCAGCCAGGCATAAGCCCAGTGTACCACTGGCAGAGCGGTGTACCACCGGCTCTCAGCAACAAAAGCCCGGCCCTTCGTCGGCACTCAAAGCCCTGCACCAGCCAGGCATAAGCCCAGTGTACCACTGGCAGAGCGGTGTACCACCGGCTCTCAGCAAGAAAAGCCCGACACCCATCAGCGCCCAAAGCCCTGCGCTAGCCAGGCACGAAGCCCTACACCCGTCGGCACCCAAAGCCCCGCCTTGGATGGCACAAGAAACTTCGGGCTTGCTGAACCTAAAGCCCGGCACCCGATGGCGCAAAGTCCCGCCGGTCAGACAAAGCCCAACCCCAGTAGACACCAAAAGCCACGCACCTATTCAGTACAAAGTCCAACACTCGGCAGGGCGGTGCCCCGATGGCCTCGAGGAGCCCGTCTACCTAACCCCTGACT
>UESW01005073.1:61636-476443 GCA_900491605.1 Calamus simplicifolius | reverse complement strand
AAACTCTCTTAACGCACACTTTTGGAAAACACGTGGCTCACTTATAACCATTGATATTTTGCCCTTAGATTTTCTTTCCCAAGTTGCCCTTAACACAATTAACAATTGACATCGGAGCCTTTTCCCATTTTGCCCCTGATATAGCATTTTTTAATCGATTTATAGCCCAGATCACCATTTTTCACTTAAATCGATACTTTTATGTAACATTTCTAAGAAAAGACTTTACCAGCTTGAAGAACTCGATTTTAGAAATCCAACGGTTCAAACAGCATCCAAATCGGACTTGAAATGATTAAATATGAATTTCTCAAGATTTAACTCAGAAAAACCTGCCGTCCTGGAGTCGACTCGAACAGATTGGGAGTCGGCTCTAGCAGAAATAGGGGTCGACTCCAGAAAAGTAGGGGTCGACTCCTGAAAAGTAGGGGTCGACTCCAGCTCTGCAGGGGTCGACTCCTAAGCATGCTGAAAGTTTAAAACCGTGCCGGAGTCGACTCCACTCTGATTAGGGTCGACTCCAACCACTAAAAACGTCATTTTAGGATAAAACTCAAACTAAACTTGATTTTTCTTGTGATTAAACCCATTAAAACTTAAGTCTCTCAATTTCTCAAATCAGACTCATTAACATTTAGAATATACTTATTTACTCCAAAATTTCTTCTCTTTACATTTATCAAAAGGCCAAACACACCCATATTTCAAGAAAACTTTCTGACTTTCATTTTAACTGAAAAATGCCATAGATTACAAAGTTTTCAGGATGTTACAAAGGCAGTCCGCACAACCCTGAAAGACGGAGTAGGCTCTTGAGTAAAGATAATCCGGTTCCGGGATAACCAGATTTGGTAAGCAATGTAAGCCCTCGTCGAGCCCTGCTTGCTGCTACCTCTCCTAACATCCTGCCTGATCAAGTCAAGAAAGATAAGAAAGTGAAGATGAAGCGACAACCCAAGGCTTGACGCTAGCGATCTCCCAAATGTGATGAGCTCTGAGACAAGTGAAGATGGCGTGATCCACCGCCTCCTCCTCAATACCGCATATCAGACACATAGGCTGAATCCCCAGGCCACGTCTAGAAAGAACCGAGCATGTAGGAAGACAATTCCGAGCAATCTTCCATAGAAAAAGACGAACCCTGGGATGAATGGGAAGACGCCAAATCCAAGCCATATCTGTCAACGGTCGGGATGAAACACGGTAAATCTGGTTGATGTCCCTGATGGGAGCGCTCGGAATACCGGACCGCCTCCAAACCCTGATGTCGGGGGAGTGACCTGGAGAAAGTGGGATAGCAGCTATACGCCGCATAAGCTCCTCACCAAAGAAGCGGGATAACAGAGGAATAGACCAGGAAGAATGATCAGGCACCGTGAGATCACTAACTCGCATGTCAAGAGGAATATCAGTGCTGACAAAAAGTAGGCCATCGAGACAAAGGAAGGTCAGCGATCCACGAATCATAAGCAACATCCACAGAAGCATCATTACCAAGAATCCAGGAGATACTATGAAGGATGGCCGGAGCATGAGTACAAACCTCTTTCCAGAAAAAAGAGTGACCCCGAACAGACTGCAGGTTAGTGGAGGGAGTCCAATCCCCATACTTGCCACGCATAAAGGAACTCCACATACAGTGCGGATCAAGCAAAAAACGAGTAGCATGCCTAGCAATCAAGGCCTCCCTCCGAGCAGTCAAGGACTGGATCCCAAGGCCTCCCTCGGAAAGCGGCAGACAGACACAGTCCCAGGCTAAAAGATGAACACCGTGACCATCCTGGGATGATCCCCAGAGAAAATCTCTGAAATAACGCTCAATCCTCCTTAGACAAGTCAAAGGGACAGCAGCATTAGATAAGAGATAGAGAGGAAGAGATGTGAGCACTGATCGAATAAGAGTGATCCTTGCCATCATAGATAGCCCAGTAACCTGCCACCCCTCCAGCCGATCATGAATCCTTGACTCGAGCTTACTAAAATCCGAGATCTTAGGCCTTCTGCCAGTAATAGGAATACCCAGATAGGAGAGACACTCCGACTGCACAGAAATCCCCATGATCTGCTTGATAGTCCCCTTCCGAGAAGAAGTCACCTTCGGACTAAAATAAATAACAGACTTAGCATTATTAACTTTCTGACCAGAGGCAGAACAGTAATTGTGAAGAATAGAAGCAAACGTGGCCGCATTGGCCACAGTAGCCCTGCCCAGGAAGATACAATCATCAGCAAAAAGCAGATGAGAGATCGAGGGACCTTGGGAACTAGCCCGGTAAGGGTGTAGAACATTATCCTGCTGAGCCTGACGAAGAGCCCGAGATAAAGAATCAGCCGCTATAACAAAGAGAAACGGGAGAGAGGACAACCTTGTCTCAGCCCAACCTCAGAATGGAAGTAATCAGTCCGGTCTCCATTGATGAGGATGGAGAATGATGGACGCTGAATGCAGGCCATAATCCAATCAATAAACAGCTGTTGGAACTCAAACACCTGAAGAGAGTGACGCAAGAAATTCCAATTAACTCTGTCATAAGCTCTCTCCATATCAAACTTAATGGCCATAAGCCCCTGACAGCCAGAAGCCCGTCGAAGGTCATGCATGAACTCCTGAGCTAATAAAGCATTATCAGTGATACTACGCCCTCTGAGGAAAGCCCCCTGCTCCGGAGAGATAAGGCGAGGAATAACCCAACACAACCTCATAACAAGGAGGCGAGCACAAACCTTATATAAGGTAGTGCATAAACTGATGGGCCGGAAATGCTGAGGGCTGAAAGCGTCTGGCCTCTTAGGAACCAAGGTGATGAAAGTACAATTCCAGTCAGAGGGGATAGATTTGCGATGAAAGACAAGCTGGATCGCCTGAGCTAAGTTCTCCCCCAGAATATCCCAATACTGACGAAAGAAAAACGGAGGAAAGCCATTCGGCCCAGGGGCCTTATCAGCACCAAGCTCCCACAAAGCCAGCCGAATATCCTCCGAAGTGAAAGGCCGAGTCAGAGATTCATTCTCAGCAGTAGAAACAGTATTGGGAGACGGAATAGGGTCAACAGGGACTCCAGAACCAGTTTGCTCAGTCCACCTGCTATGAAAGAAGTTAAGAAGCTGAGCACGAATCACATGATCATCCACCTGGAGCTGACCCTCCTCATCAGTTATATGCCTAATGCGGTTCCTCGCCCTGCGTTTCTGAGTGGCCTGATGAAAAAATCTTGTATTACAGTCCCCTTCCTGAATCCACTGAATACGGGACTGCTGTCTCCAAAAGGTCTCCTGCTGCAGCAGAAGAGAGTGGTGGAGCGCCAAACTCGAACGCAGGGACGATAGGTCATCACAAGAAAGAGAACCCTCCAGGTCCTCTTTAGCCTGGAGAGAAGAGATAGTAGACTCAACCTGCTCCACCTGTCTGACAATATCCCCAACCTCCAGTCTATGCCATCTAGAGAGGCGACGTCTAGCAAGGGCAAGCCGTCTGGAGAGCCGATAAATGGCATTACCTCTAATGGTAACTGCCAGTCCTGAGAGATGATGGAACGAGCAGCAGGATAGGAGGTTCAAAACTTCTCGAATCTGAACTGCCTATGCCGCTGAGAGGTGATATCAGTAGAGATAAAGAGAGGACAGTGGTCAGAGGCAATTCTAGGCAAGTGAGTGACAGTAACAGAGGGATAAAGCTGGAGCCAGCTAGAAGAGGCCAAGGCCCTGTCCAATCTTTCCCAGACTCTAGCTGAACCCTGCCGGTTGTTGCACCATATAAACTGCGAACCCTGATAACCCAAATCCAACAGACCAGCCATAGAAATAAAGTCCCTGAACTCAGCTCGGCCCACAGAGCCATAGGAAACCCGGCCACCTTTCTTTTCTGCGGCAACCAAGATACAATTAAAGTCTCCAGCAATGAGGGAGGGGAATCCCTGGTCAAGAAGAGACTAAATCTCAAACCAAAGCACCCGACGCTCCCGGAAATCAGTACTGGCATAAACTCCCGAAAGGAGCCAGGGGCTGGCACTTCCCTCAGAAATGACCAGCGCAACCTGCTGCCCACAGCTGTGAAAAGCATCAACTCTGATATTCTCGTTCCTCCATAAAGCAACAATACCCCTCGAAAGACCAGTGGACTCAACAGCGTACGAAACCCAAGCTCCAGCGATCTGTCTCCGAAAACGGGCCAGACTAGCCCCAGAAAGCCGAGTTTCCAGCAAAATGCAAATGTCAAAAGAGTGAAGCTGCATAAGCCTCCCAAATGAGGAGCGAACGATGGTTTCAATGCTCCTCGCACATTCCATATGAGAATCTTCATGGTAAGGATGGATTGGAGGGCTCCCCAACCATCACCCCTGACATCTCCACGGAACAGTCCAAATCTCCCGGGCCTTTGCAGTTAATAGCCTGGTTTGATTCCATCAGGACCTCCGTATCGCCTGGGATCACCTTAGGACAATTCCGGGATCCCGTATCCGCACAATCAAGTATCTGGACTGAGTCCATCAAACCGCCGATTCAGATACATGAATAGCCTCTTTCAGCTGATGAACAGCTGATAAGTGAGTGCAAGACTCTAAATGGGTCAGCATAGAAGACTCAGAAGCAGACCCTGAAGAGGCCCCTACCCGACCTCGAGCCTTCTTAGCCCCTGGGCCAAACTGGGCCGACGACTCCCGGCCAACCACCGAGGAAGCCGCAAACTTGAAGGCTACATTGTCCCCACCTCTACCTGTAAGAGTGGCCTTGCCTTTGGCTTTGGAAGAGCGGGATGGCATTCTGGTGGACGATGACTCCACTGGATGGGCCCGCTTAGAAGGCCCCGAGACGGGGTCCTTGCTTGTACTGACCACGAGGCCCAATTTCGAAAATTAATAGCTTTATCACCTTCAGACAACATGGATTGCACCTTAGGAATAATAGACTGAATGCCACTTTCTTCTGAACACTGAAACTGTGCTACAGTGCCAACCGGCATGCTCGAGCACAGCCTGGGATCTTCCTGGACGCCTTGACCAAGCAAAACAGGGACAGTAACCAGTGCGGACGATGCTGACGGAGTCTTCAAACCAGGCTCCGAGTCACCGTCGCAACCGACTCAGCCCGGCCGACTCACCCCGTCCAGCCCCCATCCCAGGAGATGGCAAGGAGGAACCAACGGAAGGATGAAGCTGACGCCGGGCGATCTTCTTCGGCACTGACCAACCGTCCTTGGAAACAGTAGCGGAAGCAGGGCTCGACCGATCTCCCGCCGGTAGGACCGGAGGCTGCGCCAGAATTGGTCGTCGACGCTGGACTGCTGCCAACAAGGGACCAAACGATGGAGCAGATGACGAAGAAGCCGTCTCACCCGCTTGCTTGCATGGACCAGTGAGGTGCAGAGAAGCACAGCGGTTGCAAAGACCCTCCAAGTTCTCAAATGAAAACTGCTGCCAGAAGGGGGCGCCAATTCCACGAATCCTGGCTCCTGGCCGGAGGGGAAGACTCAGATCCACTCGGACGCAAGCCCGAGCAAACCCACCCCGCATCCGAGCTTTGGTAGGCTCGTCGGAGAACAAAAACTCCCCCGCCACCGAGAGAATGAAGAGAGGGTGTCATCCGCCCAGAACTCCATGGGAAGCAGAGGAAGCCGGATCCAGACCAGAGCCTGCAGCAAGGAATCTTCCGCTGGGATGAATTCCGGCTTCCAATCCACTACCGCAAGAACCTGCCCGTTGATCACCCATGGCCGCTCAAGGATTCGGATTTTGGAATGAGGGTCAGAGAGCCGGATGAGGTAGTGCCTGTGAGCCAGGGGAACCACCTCGATTTCTCCCGGCAGCCCAGCACGATGCAGTTCACGCACAATCGCCTCCGGCGGCACCCACCTAGAGAGAGAGCGAGCCAGCACCGCCTTCACGCCCCACGTACTGGCCTCGCACTCCAGGGAGCTGATCGGGACTTGGATTACCTCCGGGAAGAGCCGGATCAATTCCTCTACCTCCGCCGGAGAAGGGAAGGAGCATCCCAACCATAGCGACCCAAGGGAGGTCGACTCCACTGACTTCCCGTCTTGTCGAGCCCATGGGGTTTTCAGAACCAGAAGCTGGAGAGGACGCCATGCCAGCTCCAGCTTTCAAACTCAGCGACTCTCTTCCATGCCCGGAACCCACCTTCTTACTCCCGGAAGCCCTCCCATCAGTCACCCCATCGGAGGCCATAGGATAGGAGGGGACAGAAAAGGATCAGACCAACCGGAAACACCGCCGGAGAAGACGCAAGTCACCGGAGATCGGAGAAGATGAAACCGGACGCACGAATCTTAAAGACCGCCCAAAACAGAGAAGCTCCGCTCGGGATGCACGAATTTCAAAGCACTAGAAAGACTTCTCACACATGACAATCTTAAACCTAATAAGAAATCATATCAAAATATGATTTAATAATAAGAAAATATAAAAATTATAATAGAAATTCAACTAAAATTTGATATTATCTTACATGAAAAATTTTAAAAATAAATATTCAATTATTGAAATCCTATGAATTCGTGGGCTTCTTCGAAGTTTGGCACGCAGTATTTAGTTGATGTATCTTGTGCTACATCATCAGGGCAATCATAATGACAAATAATTTCAGAGTACATAATAATACTAATTAAACCTTGTGAAGAAATAAAAAGAATATGTAATTACACAAAGAAAATCGAAGAATGCAAGTATAAGGTAAAGAAGAAATGGAATTACTGAATAACATTACCATCTAACACTGATAATATCTTTACTGCAACGATGTGGGAGATAAAATTTGCTTGGAAGTCTGCATTATATTACCAGTAAGCAAAAACAGCTTGATCACGAGCAAGGATGAGTAGATCTACCAGTTAAATTGCCTAAAATAAAAAAAATTCCTTAATCACTAGGTTATCATATTGGATTATATCATTAGACTCTTAGGGGTTGTTTGGATGCCAAAGCAGGTTATGGGGCAATAAGATATGCTTAGATGCCAAAATAGGTTCCAAGACAAAAACCCAAACAAAACCTTTGATTTCATCCAGAGGTAGACTTGGGCACTAGTGCTAGGCACGGCACGGTCCAGACCCGCCAGGCCTTACCAAAAATCAGGCCATGCCTGATACGGTTGAGTGCCCGGGCCCGCCAAGCCTCACCAAAAATAGGGCCATGCCATGCCTCACCATTAATAAACGGACCGTGCCATGGGCCAGGCTGGTATGGCCCAGTTATGGTAAACGGCCATATGGAGGGTTTTGATCATTTTAACCCCTCCAACAGCTATATAATAACTATGTTGAAGGGTATTTTGAAAAAAAAATTTGGGACTTCTATAAATAGCCCATTCCTCCCTCATTCTCACCACACCAAATCAACTCTTCTCTCCTTCTCTACTATTATTATTTCTCTCTTCTAGTAAGTGCTCTAGCAATTTAATTTTTAGTTTGCAAGTGTTCTTGCAAGTGGCAAGTGCTCTAACAAGTGTTCAAGTGCTATAAAAGAGAAGGTTCTTATTGAGAAGTACAAGAGAAAGAAGGCACTTCTTGTTGAGAGGCGAGAGCACAAGAGGAAGCTCACAAATCTCGGCTTCACGCCTCCACCTCTGATCCTCTTCTCAATTCCTTCTTTTGGTTAGTTTTTATTTTTGCATTTATTAATTTAAAATTTTAGATATGACATCTTATGATGAAAGTTATTTTGGCATGCATCCTTTTTCTAAGGGTGAGGAAACTAATCCCCAAACCCAACCCCAAGTTCTCTCTAGAGCCAGTGTTAGTGAAGGTCAAACCTCTTCTCGTAAGAGGACTAGTAATGTTTGGAATGATTTTGATAGAATTATAGTTGATGGAGTCATGAAAGCAAAATGTAGAAAATATGCAAAACTTTATAGTTATAGTAGTAGTAGGGGAACAGGGCATTTAAAAAGACATAAAGAGACTCATAGGATGCATGATTCCCATCAGCAAAGTACCCTTAATATAAAGGGGATCACTTGCAGGTACTTTTACATATAACCATAAAAATCAAAGGAAATTACTTGTAAGATGGATAGTTCAGGATGAATTACTTTTTAGTTTATGTGAATCTTATAATTTTGAATAATATGTTTAATTAGGCCTACAACATGCTTATAGAAGAACTAGTAGGCGTACATTTAGAAGAGTGGCTATGAGAAACTTTTTAGCAATGAAACAAAGTTTAATTGAAAGCTCTCAAATTTAAATGCTAGAGTTTCTTTAACTTCTTATATTGGTCGGCATATGTAGGTAGTAATTATTTTATTGTTATTACTACTCATTATATTGATAATGATTGGCAACTAAATAAATAAATTCTTGCTTTTCGTGCTTTTGATTTTTCGCATTCGGAACAACAAATTTTAAATGCTATTTATCAAACTGCATGCTCATATAATATTAATAATAAAATAATATCTATTACTTTTGATAATGCATCTAATAATAATTCTGCTATTGTATTATTAAATGACTCTTTACATCCCATTTTAAATGGATAATTATTTAATATTAGATGTACACGTCATATATTAAATCTTTCTATTCAATCTGGCATGGACATAATTCAAGATGTATTTTAAAAATTAGAAATGTAGTTTTTTTTCATTCAAGAGCAAGACTTCAAGAATTTAAACAATTATGTGTAGATCATGGTAAATATTTTAAAAATTTAAACTTGATGTAATTACTGTTGGAATAGTACCTATACCATGATACATGATGCATATCCATATAAGAACTTATTAAATGCTTATATTAATAATCGTGGATTAGGATTTACATTGACTGAAACTGATTGGAGTAAAGGTAAAATTATAGAAGATTTTTTGGTTACTTTTTATGATGTTACAAATGTTCTTTCTGGTATTTATTATCCAGCTTTTTACTCATTTTTACAAAAAGCATATGTAATTAGTGAAAATTTTAAAGAACATAGATGATGATGTTTTAATGCCTATTGTACATCAAATGAAAACTAAATAAAATAAATATTGGGACAGGATATGTCCTTTGCATAACTTAGCTTTTGTTTTTGATCCTAAAGTTAAATTAGATAGCGTAAAAATTTTAATTGATGAATATTGTGAAAACATGAATCAAGATCCTGAACCTGCTAAAGATGAGGTAACTTCTTATTGATATTTATGCTTTATGATGACAAAATTTATGGATCTAGAATACCTGCTCAAAGCTCTACTTCTTCTAGATCTCGTTGTCATCTATTTTCATTCATTGTACAAAGACATACACATGCTTCATCTTCTTCATCTTTAAGTAATGAATTAGAATTTTATTTACGAAATGATCTTCATTCTGCATATGATGAAGATCAAATAGAAAATCTAGATGTATTAGCTTGGTGGAAGAGTATTAGAAATTAATATCCTGTTATGTCTATCATTGTACGAGATATTTTAGCTGTGCCGATATCCACAGTAGCATCGAAATCCGCTTTCAGTGCAGGTCGGTATGTTTTGGATGAAAAGAGAAGTAAGATAACTGGCGAGATGGTTGATATGCTTCTCTGCTTCAAAGATTGGTTGGATGTTGATGCGAGCTTCAAGATAAAGGTGAACATGACTTAACCAGCGAAGATGATGATGATGATACAAATACTACTGATGAGTGAGTCATCTCTATTTTTATAATTATATATTTTTATTTTTTTTATTAAAGTGAGTCATCTTTATTTTTTTCTCCTTTCTTATTGTATTCTGGAGGTCAGGCCTAGCTCTCTCCCTTCATGTACCATTTTGATTTTAAATTAATAAACTGATAGGGGTCTATGCCAAACCCCCACCATTAAGGTGGCTTCATATTAATAAATTTCTTTATTTTAATAATTTTTTAATTTATTTAAAAAAATATTTTTTACTTAAATTTTCCCTTATGGGCCAGCACGGCCCAGGCCCGTCACGGACAATGTCGGCTTGGTTTACGGGCCAAAATTTTCAAGCCCAGTGCTCAACTCTATTCAAAGGAGTACATGTCATCACATACTTAACAATAGTGCTAAAGGGAAAATAAATCTAATAAAAAAAGTGGGGAAAATTTTTAAGAGCTAACCTAACATTCTTCTCTTCGGAATCACTTAAAAACAAGGAATTCAGTTGATTCCTCCGTTTTTAAATGGTTCCTTTATTTGAAATGCTTTTAAAATCAAAGAATTCAATTTAATTGGAACACCAAACCCAAATTTTCATACAATTCCCATCAAATTTGATATGGTTTGAAAAACTAGAATTCATTGTGGAAGACTCATTTATAAAAATATTAAAATTTCTCTTCTTAACATTTATTTTTCTCTTTTATCTTCTCCTTCCAAGTTTCAAATAATATTTTTCCAATCCCAAAATACTTACTCCATTCTTCTCTTCTATAAAATATTAACCTATTATTGATTCTTGATAGCCTTAAGATCAACTTAATTGAAAAAATATTATATTAATATTTTCTTTAATAACCACAAAGCATCAACTTGATAAGAGATCAAAACGAAATAACTATTTAGAGGCATAATTGTAGAATTTTAACGTTTTAAGTTTATTTCAAATGCATGAATTATATAACAAATTCATTTGGATTTAATTCTATTATGTAATATAATATAATTTAATTATAGAACTGATTCAAAATGGGATGTAACCTTCGGCACGAAATTAGAAACATAGGGGATTGATTGCAAAATTATTGCGACAAACTTAGAACCACTGTCAACAAACAATTTGCCGAACTTGGCTCAGAAGACTCTTACCAAAATCACTGCACACAACTCCCCATACATGTACATAAAACAATATTATTAGCAATATTTTACAGAAAACTATATCTCCCAAATAATTTAGAACCCAAATTAGGCTGATGGATTTTCAAAACCAATGTTTCAAACCTACAAAACGGAGTGCTGCCTCCACATTTTTCCCTTGTTTGCTTCTCAGAAACAAAAGCAGAGAATTATTATAGACAGGAATGAAGAACATTAAAGAGGCCTTGGATCAGATGCTACGATTTTGGGAGGAAACAACAGATTATAGAAGAATGGAGGGAGGCGATGAGTACCGGGTCCCCAAGAACATCCGCAAGTAAAGAACAACACAATGCAACAAAAAGGAAAAGAAGCCCTATTAACTGAAAACCCCAATCCATATTAACTAAAAGAAGGAATAGAAGCCATTGGCCATGATAAGAACCAATACATCATTAATCAGTAGAAAGAATTATCGAAATCCACTGTGAAAAAGAATCTGAAGGAATACCGTGCCAATAACATATGAATTGTCACTACAAACGAAGGAAATACCGTACTCTGTGCTTGCGGTTGAGCAGAGGAGAAGCTCCGATGATCAGTTGAGCATTGCCCAAGCCGGCCGATTTACTCGTCCCTCGCCGTTGGAGAATCCGAGCATCTCGTTGGCCGCCCCTTTATTGCGCTGAGAGTAGAGAGGGGCAATTGCAGGTGATGGGAACTGTGCACGATTGGTGTTGCGGTTTTGCCTGAACGAGTTGAGGTCTCCAATTGGCTCGGCTGGCTCGTCGAGCGCCCAGAGAGGAGAGAGAGGCGGCCCGGCTGAACGTTTCCTTGAAAAAGTCTTGCTGCATCGGAGGCAAACACAGCAAGCGCGCACTGGTTAGGTGATTGATTCATGCGTATATACCAAAGTAAAATCATCCTTTTTGCTTTGACGTATGCGGTGTGCATCAATCATCATGCACAGTACAATAAGCTCCTGCCCCCGATACAGCAAGACTTTTCCTTTGAGCTTAATCTGGCGTATTTTGGAACGCTGATGTCTTTGTTCCTTATTGTGTGTTAGACCTAGGAACGCATCTCAAAGAATGCTTTCTGAATTGCTAACTTAGTGGAGCTCTCCATCAATTTCAGATCATGACACAAGCTATATGTTTCAATCTTGGAAAAAGCTCACTGCTTGGTTCACCAAGTGATGTGGAAGTTGGTAATTGTTGAGCAGAGATGAGATCCGACTGAACGTTATCAAGTTTGACACCAATCTCCAACCACGAGGATAAACCGAGCACTAATCATTTAGTAGGCGATTAGTAACAGCACGCTTTAAACTTCTTGTAATAAAATTTGGAAACTATGGCTCTAAGAGGGTCTGACAGCCAGTGGATGCAATAAAAGATGGTCTTGAAGTTAAAAAGTTTCCATTTTGTGGTGATCATTTTAGAAGAAGTCCATAATGCGGTGATTAACAGTAATAATTTTACAAATGTCGACCGTTATGGTTCGAGGACATCTCTTAAGCTTGCACAAGTCTCCGCAATATTTGATTCATTTTTATTATCTTTCAATATAGTTTTAATAAAGAAATCAAAAAAAAAAAAAAAAACTGAGAAGAATGTGGACAACACTGTGGCTGCAAGGTCAACTTAATTTGATAATAGCTATAAATATGCGTCAAGGTTGTTGCGTCCAAGGTAGTGACCTTGTGAAAGGAATGTAATACAAATTATTAAATCATCAGCATCACTAAATTATAAGCCAGTGAATTGTCTGCTGAATTATTGAAGGACTAAAATATGTATTCCAACTCTACAAACTTGCATGGCTAAAGAGAACTCAATCACTGTACTTACAATGTACACTTTCATAATTTATTGACAACAGATTTCTACACAAATATTTATCGGATGTCATGAGTATATCAAGACTAAGCTCACGTTTCCAACATAGTTTTCAAATCAAGAACAAGCGAATACATTAATTAAAACTAATACTCCTTGATTCTTTGATTGGCAAATGATCATGAGGACATGCATGCAGCTCGTCATAGTTGATGCATCAGCCCGTCGTCTCTCAGCTGTTCATCCTGCCAACTCTTAATGATCTTGTCAATAAACTCTGTGATCTTCTTTGTAGGTCAATGGGATCAATATCAGCATCATCGTCATCGTCATCATTGCCATCTTTTATCATCATAATCACCATTTTCATCATCATGAAAACATCCACCATCGGTACCATCTACATGCATTATTTGATCTACTTGCTTGTGTGTTTTCACCGGCACCAAAGGAGTGCATGCATGGAAGTCTCCCTCATCTTGCTTGTCATCATCAATAGTAGCAGCTGCATGATGATCACTTGAATTGCTGAGGAAGATGGCGGCAGCCACCAAGTTTAACATCATAAACACCAAACAAGAAGAGCTGCACTTCTTCATTGCAGCATGGAAGTAACTGGAACTGTACGTAGGCCCAGGCCAGACATTTACGAGAGTAGCTGCCATGAGGACGGTCAGAAGGAAGGAGAGCTTGAATTCTAAACTCATCTGCATGTCGTTTGCTAATGACAATATATAAACAATGGCCTAGCTCGAGATGATCGATGGTTGATCATACCTTGGGGTCTCTATTTATATATCAGGAGGTTTGTAGGTTTCTCAGCAAGTAGTGTAGTTGGATTAAAGACGTTATGCCCAGTGGACCGTCGACTTGCTGGTTCTAGATTGGTTTACTTGTCCGTCTTGCCGAAATTTGGATTTTCCAAGCACTTAACAGCGTGAAAAACGATGGAATGATTGATTACTTGGAACTCCGAAGGGTCAAATAAAACGGTTCTGGCCGGCTGTTCACATAACAAGGTGCGTTCTCTCTTTCTTTTTTCCTCTCTCTCATTTCCCTGGAAACTACTGACCATATAGAAGTAGGCGCGCGCTATAGCAGCAAGAAAAAATCAAAGGATTGTTGAGTTGGCTTCAAGAAAGCCCAAGCTCAAAGCTTGTGACCATGATACTTTACTGCATGGATATTGGGATATTCGAGTTCTGATATTACTAGTGAGAGGACGCTGCCGAGAAGCTTCGTTGATTAATAAATTAATCATCGAAGTAACATTTTAGACCATATATTTATATTGCTTAAGAAGTAAGGCACATTCTGGGGAAGGTATTTATCTTAGAAGGAGCCAGGAAACACCATCCCTTACTCGTCCTTGACAATTCATAATAAATCTCTTTCCATCTATTGCTATATATTGATTAATTGTAGATGTAACTAGATACATTTATGGTGTACATTTTTAAAAATTTCATAAAACTGCATAAGCAACAAGGTTGCCCGAATAAAAAGAAAAATATGTTAATTATATTGGAGGATGACGAAGAGAATTATCTTTTTGCACCCCAAACATAACCATGTCTTTTAGTTAAATTCCAAGTAATTTAGAGGCAAACATAATGTAAATAAAAACTAAGAATTTCTGTGATGCCCCCTTCTAATTAGTCTTACATCAGGTAATTTAGGAAGGATGGAATAGTTTATAACCAGTTAAGTAAGATGGACAAGTACCAATTGGATCCCTTTTGGGCTGTGGTGGCCCAAGTTGGTGTGGGCCATTTTCGTCTGCTCATAGTTGTTAAAACCGGACCTGAACCGGGACCCGAAGGCCAAGCCGATCCAATTCTAACATAAAACCAGATATTTAAGAGACCCGGAATAACTCGGCCAACCCGTTCAGTTACTTGTAAACCGATCAACCCGGTCTAAATCAGGTCACGGGTTTATCAATGCCGTTTCAAATTTTTTGTCTTTGGCATTTCAAATTCCTGAGAGTTTATGGCAACATTTTCTTTATTGAGATGCTCGCAAGTTTTATGGAGCAAAAAAGAGATCATGTAAAGAAGAGCATTGATGAGAGGAGAATAAAAAAAGAAAAAAAAGATGAAAATATAAAAATTTTATGAGAATCAAGATGAAAAAGTAGAGACATAAAGAGAAAATGATGGAAATAAAAAAAAACTCGGATATAAATTTTCTTTTTTTTAGAAAAAGTTAAATCAGACTAAATGGAGCAAATTTTAGAGATTAAATAAGATACCAAAAAGATTTTTTTTTTTGAAAAAAAAAGAAGATTATAAAGATTAGTATTCATATGTTCATTTTATTAAAAAATAATTTTTATTAATATAAATATATTTTTTATATTAAAATAATTGATCGATGGTTCAACCGGTGACCCGATGGTTGAACCAATGACCCGATGACCCAAGCCCTTGATCGGGTCAATGTCCGGGTCGGGTCTGACAACTATGGTCTTGCTTTCTTGTAACGGAACAGGTCCGTGAGTGCTGCGGGCCCAGAGCCTGGGTCGTTACAATATGGTAATATGGTATTAGAGTCATGCACCACCGGAAGTGCAGGATCTAAGTGCCAAAAGCGGCGAAAAAATCTGAAATCTATTATAAAGCGTCGGCAGTTAACGATGCTTATAAGCGTTGGCAACTTAACTTTTTAGCATCATAAAATTTAACTAAAAATATTAATTAAATTTAATTAAAAATTAATTAAATAATTAATTTTTTTAACGAATACTGATGCTTTTTAGCATCGGTATCTTAATTTTTTATTACTATAGCATCAGCATCATATTTTTATCTTTCGGGTGGCGGGATCAAACTTTTGTTTCAATTTCATGCCAAAAAAAAAGCATGGTATCTTAATTGAACTTTTGTTTCAATTTTTATATCAAAAAATTTGTGCAATTCCCTCCGCTCCTGCCTTTTCTCTCTCATCCGAGATCTAAAATCTTTCTCCCCACCTTCAGCTTCTCTACTTCTCCCCCATAGCGGACGTCCCACTCTTCTCTGGCCGCCACGCCTTCGACCCCTTTGTTCGATGTTTGGCCCGTGCTCCTGATGTGATATTCAAAACGCCTGCAACTCAAGAACGAACTAATCTGAGAAAAGAATTCGTCCAGGTTTGGTTCAAATCTTGACAAAAAAAGGGGAAAATCTCGAATTTGATCACTCACAATCCGAAATTTAAAGGAAGATCAATGAATTTTCAATTCAATTGTTTTGAATCAGAAAACAAAACATAGATCTGAATGCAAGAAAATAACAACTAAATAGCATCTTTCTTCTCTGCCTCTGACGGCGCCCAAAACCAACCTAAATAAAAGAGATAAAACCCTAACATCATAAGTTTAGTTAAAATTACAATTATGCCCTAAAAAACGAAAACAGCCCAAAACTCCTATCAGACGAGCCCGGATGGCCAAAATCTATAGCAGCTCATTGCCAAAGGCAATGACTTTGAATCAGCAGTCCGTTTTCATATGACCAGCCAAGTTTGGGCCCAGTCCGACATAGTAGCTGACCAGATTCGATTGACCCAAAGTGTCAAAACGAAGTCGGGTCAATTCCGACACTCGGCCCAAACATGGAATTTCAAGCCCGTTTGTTCTGCAACCTCTTGGACCTTCGTAGACTACCTGGCGTGGGCTTTCCTGACGTGGCCTGATGACTCTGGGTTGCTGGTACAGGAACATCCAAGGACTGGTTCGACTGACCCAAACTTGGTCTGAACTGATGTCTTCATCACTCTCCCCTTCCTCTGAAAAGTTTGACCTCAAGCTCGAATTCTCTCCTGCATAAGGGGTCAGATGCTGAATGTTGAACACATCCGAATGAAGACATCATCTGGTAACTCAACCCGATAGGCATTGTCACCAAATTTCTCCAATACCTGGCATGGACCTATCTTCTTCGGCTTGAGCTTCGTTAAAGCTCCCTGTGGATACCGCTCCCTTGGTAAGTAAACCCATACCAATCGCCCACTTCAAAGGACTGTTGCCGATGCTGCTGATCAGCTTTCGCCTTGTATTTGGCGTAAGTCTGCTCCAATTTGGCTCTAACAGTCGCATGTATCTCCTGCAAGTCAGATACTCTATCTTCGACCTTCTGACTCACCTTCTCTAGCGTCTCAACTGGCCGAACATCCAAAGGACCTCTTGGCAAGAACCCAACAGTATCTGAAACGGAGCAAACCCTGTAGAACGGTTTACTGAAGAGTTGAACTCAAACTCAATCTTCGGCAAACACAAATCCCAGCTCCTGAATTCATGCACATTTGCCCGCAACAGATTACCCAAGCTACGGTTGACAACTTCAGTCTGTCCATCCGTCTGAGGATGATAAGGACTGCTGAATTTCAACTTTGTGCCCAACTTCTTCCACAGCTCTCGCCAGAAGTGTCCCATAAACTTGTTGTCCCTGTCTGACACTATGGATGCCGGTATACCAAAATGCCGAACCACTGAAGCAAATATAAGTCAGCAACCTTTGACGCATCAAAAGTGGTTTTGCATGGCAAGAAACATGCCATCTTACTGAATTGATCCACAATCACCATAATCGAATCCAGTCCCCTTGCTGTCCGCGGCAATCCTACAACAAAGTCCATAGAAACATCTCGCCATGGTGCCTCTGGGATAGGTAAAGGCTGTACATACCTTGGTTCGTGTCTGTCCCCTTCGACTCTTGACACAACCTGCACCTCTTCACAAAAGACTTGACATCTCGGTCAAGACCAGGCCAATAAAACCGCTGCCGAATCAACCAGGCTGTTTTATCCCTTCCGAAGTGACCCTGGTTATGCAATTCCTAGATGATCAACACACGAAGAGACGTATCAGGAACACATAAGCAGTTACCTCGAAACAAATATCCATCATGGAGAATGAAATCAGTTCGCTCCCCCGCCTCAATTTTGGCCAAAATCCCCTTGAAGTGCTCATCACACGAATGTCCTCCCTTACACTCTCATAGCACCAATCAACAAGCTCCGCCTACTCAAAGCATCAGCCACTCTATTCAATGTACCAGACTTATGCTTGATGCTGAAAGTGTATTCCTGCAAGGCACTCACCCACTTCGCATGCCTTGAACTCAGTTTATGCTGACCCTGTAAAAACTTCAGCGCCTGATGGTCTGAATACAGTACAAACTCTCAGAATCAAGTAGTGGCGCCAATACTGCAAGGACCTCACAATGGCGTACAATTCCAGATCATAAACCGAGTAAGTCAGTTTAGCTCCTCCCAGCTTCTCACTGAAGTATGCACTGGTCTTCCTTCCTGGCTAAGCACTGCCCCAATTCCAGTCTTCGAAGCATCACAATCCACCTCAAAAACTCTATCAAAATCAGGAAGAACAATAAAGGAGCTTCAGTCATCTGACTTTCAGCCCATCAAATGCCTCCTGTGCGGCATCATTCCACCCGAATCTGGCTCCCTTCAACAATTTCGTTAAAGGTGCAGCCAGTTCACTATACCCCTTGACAAACCTGCGATAAAACCCTGCAAGACCAAAAAGGATCTCAATTCTGTCAAGGTTGAAGGTACTGGCCATTCCATAATTGCATGCACCTTATTCCTATCTGGGAGAGTCACAACGTACCCCAGAAAAATTAGTCTCCCAAACCATCCAAATGCTGGGTTAGCAACTAACTGGTTCTCACGTAACATGACAAAACCTGTGCCACATGGCCCACATCCTGCTGTATATCAAATATCATCAAAGTAGACAACCACAAATGAGCTAAGAAATGGACGTAAAACCTGGTTCATTACGCGCATGAACGTGCTCATTTTTATGGCATTATTCATACAGCCCTTCCTTAGTCTTGAAGGCTGTCTTCCATTCGTCTCCAGGCTTCATCCTTATCTGATGGTACCCACTCTTCAAATCAATCTTCGTGAAGACCTTAGCACCACTCAACTGATCAAGCATGTCGTCCAACCTCGGTATCGGGAACCTGTACTTCCAGTAATTTTATTAACCGCGCGGTGTCGACCACATGCGCCACGTACCATCCTTTTTCGGTACCAAAAGGGCTGGCACCGCGCACCTAATGCTCTCCCGTACGAACCCCTTGTCCAAAAGTTCTTGGACCTGCCTCCTCAATTCCTCATGCTGTTGCGGTGTCATCCGATAGTGAGCCTTATTCGGCAACACTGAGCCCGGAATAAGGTCAATATCGTGCTGAATATCTCAGAGAGGTGGTAATCCAGCCGGTAGCTCTTTGATACAACATCTCAGAATTTCTTCAAGACAGACACCAACTCCTCAGGAATCATATTCGGCCTTGCTCCTCTTCCACGCCGAAGTCCCCTGACTTGCTCACTAAAGCAAAACAACATCCTCTCCATCCAAACTCGCATCGAATTCTGTGCTTGGTAAACAAATTACCGTATTCTGTCCACTCACTTCCTGAAGCGGCTTTAAAATAACTTTCCTCCCATCTGGATGTAGCATATAACTGTGGGTGTACCCGTTGTACACTGCCCTGTTATCAAACTGCCACGGATGCCCCAGTATGATGTGAGTAGCATCCATTGGAACAACATCCGCCTCAATAGTTGTCTCGAAATGAGGACCAAAACACAGTGACAACTTACACCTTCGGCTGACCTGAATGTCTGTATTTCGGTTCACCAACCGAGCTTATATGGATGTGGGTGAGGGTCTGTCTGCAACTCCAGCTTCTTCACAGCCTCCTCTGCTATCACATTCTCCCAACTGCCGGAGTCTATGATAACACGACATGTTTTGCCAGCCACAAAACATTTCGTTGTGAAGATGACATGCCGACGCCAATCTTCATCTGATCTCGGTACCAGACACATTCTTCGTATCACTAAGCTCTCCCCTTGAATATGGTCCGGATCAATAACACACAGCTCATCATCAAATTCCTCATCCTCAGGGAACTCTCCTCCACATTCGTCCTCCATATACAACTGAGCTCGCGCCTTGGGGCATTCATTGGCATAGTGCCCCAAATTCTGACATCGATGGCAGCGAATGTTAGCCCTGTTACTGCCCACTCTCGCCTGAGAACCTGAGGTTCCATTCGACCCTGTTGGTCTTGGAGGTACTGATGCCTGCGGCCTCGCTACTGGAGAAATAAATTTGCCCCCTGAATTCTGCCCTGAACTCTGGCCCGTAGTAAAACCCCTCTGCTCTGAAACCCCCTATTTCTCATCAAGCTCTTTTCCACTGCCTGAGCCCTCATATGCGCATCTCCTACACTATCAATTCGATGCACAGCCAGCGCATCTTGGATTGGCAGCGCAAGCCATGAAGATACATGGCTATCAATCTCGGTTCAGCCTCAATCAACCGATTTCGTGCAACCAATCGATAAAATTCAGTTGTGTACTCCTCGACGCTCCGACTACCTTGCGTCAAACTATACAACTTCGAATACAAAATCTGCTCATGGTTCGGAGGCAAAAACTCCCTGTTCATCTCCTGCTTTAGCGCTGCCCATGACGCTAATGGAGGTCTCCCATCCATATATCTACGATAGTGCTGCGCATGCCACCAAGCAGCAGCCCTATCTCTGAATCGAATTGTGACAAGCGGTACCTGCTTGTCTAAGGGCACCTCCTTCAGACGAAAAACGTCATCGACCTGAAGGGTCCAATCAACATACTCGTCTGGGTTAATTCCTCCTTTAAACTCTGGAATTTCGACCCTGAAGCTGCTTCCCACCGATTCTGATTTTCGAAATAGGGAGGTTGATCGAAATACCTTGGAAGTCCAACATCAGGCCTCTGTTGCCCTCTTCGAATTGGTGGTGCCTCCAGATTTTTGAAACCCCTCTCCCTACCTCCATCAATTTCATCACGCTCCTCCACTCGAATGGGTTGGGCACGATTTTGCACCTCCATCCGCACCATCATCGCCTGCATGGTTTGCATCATCTGTTGCATCACCTGGTGCTGGTCTCGCATGGCGTCTTGTATAGCATCTCTCACAACGTCTCTCATGGATGATCGTTGTTCTTCTGCTCCATTGGATCAAGGCTCTGATACCAAGTTGATGCAGGGCGATATTCAAAACGCCTGCAACTCAAGAACGATCTAATCTACGAGAAAAGAATTCGTCCAGGTTTGGTTCAAATCTTGACAAGAAAAGGGAAAAATCTCGAATTTGATCACTCACAATCCGAAATTTAAAGGAGATCAATGAATTTTCAATTCAATTGTTTTGAATCAGAAAACAAACATAGAACTGAATGCAAGAAAATAACAACTAAATAGCATCTTTCTTCTCTGCCTCTGACGGTGCCCAAAACCAACCTAAATAAAAGAGATAAAACCCTAACATCATAAGTTTAGTTAAAATTATAACTATGCCCTAAAAAATGAAAACAGGCCCAAAACTCCTATCAGACGAGCCCGGATGGCCAAAATCCACAGTAGCTCATTGCCAAAGGCAATGACTTTGAATCAGCAGTCGTTTCCATGTGACCAGCCAAGTTTGGCCCAGTCCGACACAGTAGCTGACCAGATTCGATTGACCCAAAGTGTCAAAACGAAGTCGGGTCAATTCCGTACACTCGGCCCAACATGGAATTTCAAGCCTGTTTGTTCTGCAACCTCTTGGACCTTCGTAGACTACCTGGCATGGGCTTCCCTGACGTGGCCTGATGACTCTGGGTTGCTGGTACAGGAACATCCAAGGACTGGTTCGACTGACCCAAACTCTGGTCCGAACTAATGTCCTCATCAGCTCCCCACTTCTCCGACATCGAACTCCTCACGGCCAGCCCTCACTCTTCTCCGTCGCCGTCGACTTCGTCTCCGTCTTCATCAACCCGCTAGTCCCTGCTTTCCAACTCGTCGTTGCAGCCATCGACCTCGGCCTCTTCCTTCTTCTTTGTTTCCTTCTCGATGCCGCAAAGGCCGAGCCACCGACGCTTCTTTCCCTGTTTCCTGACGGCCTCTTCTCCTCCGTCTCCCTTGCGTCCATGCCCAGCATCGTTGACCGCATCCTTCTCTGACGCCGTTCTCTCCTGCCGCCATGGCCTGGTAGTTGTCATCTCCCTCCACTGGTCCCTCGCTCCGTCCCCGCTTCCCAATCTTCCATCAATCCTGTTGTCGCGGACGCCCGTAGCTCGTTGCCTCCTTTCTCCTCCCTCTCCTCCACTGCCCCTCTTCTCCGCCACTACCGCCATGGAGAAGACTGCATCGACCTCCTTCACCGCAGGCTTCCTCTCCGACCTCGGCATCGATCTCTTTCCTTAAAAATTCTTTCCCCTGATTTTTCTTCCATTTCTTTGATTTTTTTAAATTTTTTCCTGATTTTTTGGGGTGGATTCTTTGATTTCCAGCTTTGGGGATCTCGCATCGGACGGTGCACATACATGGCAAAGAAGGGGGAGGGGCCGTCTGCAAGGCCCTCGTCCACTACTACCCGTTTGCTGGCCAACTCAGGGAGGCGGCCTACCGTAAGCTGGTGGTGGAGTGCATTGGGGAGGGGGTGTTGTTCATCGAGGCAAATGCTGACGTCCAGCTCGAGCAATTTGGCAATGCTCTGCAGCCGTCGTTCCCCTACCTGGAGGAGCTCCTTTACGACGTTGAGGACTCTGGTGGGGTGCTTAAGGGTTTGTTTGGATGAGAGGGAATGGAGGGAAGGAGAAGAGAAAGAAGGTAAAAGGTCATAAGTTATCTTATTTGGGAGGAGGGTAAAAGAAAGAGGGGGAAGGAAATGGGAGTAACTGGTTCCCCTCCTTTTTTTCTTTTGTTAACCCCCAAATCGGGGTAAGCTGGGGGAGGAAAAAAGTTTATGTCATACTTTTTGGAAAGACCAAAATATCCTTTCATTTTCTATTCTTCATTCTTTCACTCCCACTGTTTATTTCCTATTCTCAAGGGATATAATTGTCACATAACTCTTTCCCTTCTTTTCTCTCTCATCCAAACAAGATAATTGATATTACCCTTCCTTTCCTTTTCATACTTTCCAAACAAGAGAAGAAAATCACTCATTCCTTCCCCTTCCTTTTCTTCCATCCCTTTCCTTTTCCTTCCCCTTCCTTTTCCTTCCATCCCTTTCCTTCTTTTTACTCTTCCCTTTCTTCGCCCTCAAAGATCCAAACAAAGCCTAACTGCCCTTGCTGTTGATTGTAGCTGAGCTGAGCTTAATTATTAATATGATCTAATTGATTGATCTCAAAGTTGGTTTGCTGGCCAAAGAGGAGTGTGGATTATATTAATTGCAGGTGACTCGGTTGCGGTGCGGCGGGTTCATCTTCGCCATCCGGCTCAACCACACCATGTCAGACACGCCCGGTCTGGTCCATCTCCTGAGCGCGGTGGCCGAGCTCGCCCGGGGTGCGCCCTCCCCAACCGTATCCCCCATCTGGAATCGCCAGGTACTAGAAGCCCGTTTTCCACCACGTCCCACCTTCGCCCACTACGAGTACGACGACGTCCCGGACACCAAAGGCACCATCATCCCACTGGACGACATGGTCCACAGGTCCTTCTTCGGTCCCAGAGAGATCGCTTCCCTCCAGAACCGCATCGCCCCTCATCTCCGCAAGAGCTCCAACACCTTCGAGTTGCTCACTGCGTGCCTCTGGAAGTGCCGCACCGTGGCTCTCTCCCCCGACACCGACGAGGAGGTCCGCATAATCTGCATCACCCCTTCGCCGCCGGACAAGGCCCAGAATGCGGCCCCCAATGGCACCGCCGATGACAACAATCCAGCGGACTCAAAGCCACTATCCGATCAGGAGACAGGAGGCAGCAACGCGGGGGAGGGGGGGGGAGGGGCACCACGTGGGAGGTGAGCCTGGAAATTATTGTTTAAAAAAACAATAATTATTATTGCCAACGCTCCAGAGCTAAACACACTTTGCCTTTTAAAAGCGTGGAGACGATGCATGAAAAAGGGATAATATTTTTTGATGCTTAAAATAATATTTTTTGATGCTTTTAAGCATCAACAAATGATATTTTTAGCATCGAAAAAGTAAAAATTTGTTATAGTGAAAGTCCTACATCCATGGAGGATGGAAGCCATCTCTTGACCTGTGAGGGCCATCTCTAGATCCTTGCCTGCTTGATGGTTGCCCCTGGTGACGAGGAAGTTGTCTCTGTAAGAGAGGTAGATTGTGATGCCCCTTCCAATTAGTCTCACATCAGGTAATTTAGGAAGGATGTGATGGTTTATAACTAGTTAAGTAAGATGGATTTTGGACTGTGGTGGCCCAAGTTGGTGTGGGTCTTGTCCGTCTTGCTTTCTTATAACGAAACAAGTCTGTGAGTGCTGCGGGCCCAGGGCCCAGGTCCGTTACAAGAAAGCAAGACGAACAAGGTTCATACCAACTTGGGTCACCATAGCCCGAAAGGGATCCAATCGGTACCTTGTCCTTCTTACTTTACTACATATAAATCACTCATCCTTTTCTCCTCTACCTGATGTGGGCCTCACAATCTACTCTCTTAAAACCCCTTAAAGTGGTACTTAGATCCTGCACTTTCGATTGGTGCATGACTTGGGCCATCACAGCCCAAAAGAAACCCAATTGATACCTTGTCCGTCTTACTTTCTTGTAACGAAATGGATTCGTGGATGCTACGGGCCCAGGACCCGGGTCGTTACCATATTGTAACGGAACAGGTCCTTACCATATTGTAATGGAATGGGTCCATGGGTGCTACGGGCACAGGGCCCGGATCGTTACAATTCCCTTCCGTCAATAGATAAGCATAAATAAAGAAAGGTGTTTTTCATGAGTCTGTTAAAAAAAAAAGGTATTGCTTGTGCGTCTACAAACTTTGTCTTTCCACCTTAATTCCATTTCTCTTTAATCATTTGGCTTACAAGGCAATTTGTAATGGATACAACTAGAAAAGTTACATACAAGATGATATGAGAACGTGCAAGATCTTGTTAGTTTATTGCCTTTCAAAGATTATTAACCCCTTAGAGGAAAAACTAATTATTTGTATCATCACATGCATGAATGAAATTTATGTAACACCTAGGATCCTTATCCCACATCATTTAATTTGGGCTAGGAATTGGTATACAACATCTAGTAACAACATAGAAATGCAAACAACAAAATAGATGATGAGGATGATTATCTGTATACTAATAAAATAGATGGTGACGATGATGATTTGCAAATGCAGTTGACAGCAAGTTCAGCAATAGAAGTTGAGATGTCCGTTGAGGTGACCTATTGCAATGAACTAAGAACATGAAGGGTGTCTAGGGGTTCCTCCAGTGAGGGGCTTCAGACGCTCAAGTTAGGAGAGGAAAAGGATCAGGGAGGCCAAGTATAGACCTTGTAAACTTTAGATTTGTGGAAGAAAATAACGCATAATCGAAAGAGAGAGCAAGTTGAGTGCAGCCTTACATTAGATATGTAGAGAGGTCATAGAAAGGGATTCCCCTTGTTCTTGGACGAACCTTTCTTTTATAGATAGGTTCTATATCTAATAATAGTGTAACACATTGCTTGAAAACTATCAATCAAGTATCTTGTCATGATGAGCTCACTTTACTGCATCTGTACGGCTGGCCGTTTCCCCGGGGTAGTATTATCTTCTGCACCGTTTTCGAAAGCAATGATGTGACAACAAAACCCAAGGCTTCCAGTACCGGCCTCCAGTGTCGGCATCCAGTGCCGGTCTCCAGCGTCGGCCTCCAGCGTCGATCTCCAGCGTCGGCCTCCAGTGCCGGTCTCCAGCGTCGGCCTCCAGCATCGGTCTCCAGCGTCGGCCTCCAGTACCAGCCTCCAGCGTCGGCCTCCAGCGCCGGCCTCCAGTGTAGGCCTCCAATGCCGTCCTCCAGTGTCGGCCTCCAGCGTCGGCCTCCAGCAACAGCTCCAAAGACCGGCACCCAGCGTCGGCATCAAAGTTACACGTTAACACCAAAGACAGACGTCCAGCATCGGCCTCTAGTGCCGGCCCCCAGCGTCGGCCCTCAGCGCCGACCTCCTATGCTGGAACTCTGACTCCGGCCT
This sequence comes from Calamus simplicifolius, assembly GCA_900491605.1. NCBI lineage: Eukaryota > Viridiplantae > Streptophyta > Magnoliopsida > Arecales > Arecaceae > Calamus > Calamus simplicifolius. Next base: position 450,874 of record UESW01005073.1, on the reverse strand, counting down.
CCTGCATTGGCTCCGGCCTCCGGCTCCGGCCTCCGGCATCGGCCCCCAGCGTCGGCCCGCAGTATCTCCCACATACACAATGTAATCTCGTACAGCCCCCGCAATCTAAGCACCTCGCTCACTAAAATCACGAGCAAGTGTTAACCTGATAGGCAGTTACCGCTATAAGCGGCCCTTATCCAGCAACAGTCCAACGACTTGTCATTCGATGAAACATCACAACGAGACGGATTCGACGGTTCCAATAGACCGAGGTAAACGGGATCCCCAACAGGTATAAAAAGAGGACCCGAGCTCCATGCAAAGGGACTCTCTCGGGAACTTCCTCTCAAATAATTCTACAAAAAATCATATCCCTGTTCGACGACTCACTAACTTGGGCGTCGGAGGGTCCCCGCCGGAACCACCGGTCCGAAACTTTTTGCAGATTCCATAAGGAAGACGGTGGCCTCTCTGCGCACACGGTGATCCTAGCCTGTCCGACGTTCATCAGATGTGATCTGACCGGAACAGATTGGCGCGCCAGGAAGGGGCGAAGACCAGGTCAAAAATTCTCCCTGGAACCCCTCCAATTTTGCAAAGGAAGCGATGGTGACTACACGGGCACAAGAGGCTTCCTCCAGTCAGGCAGCCGGGCGCATCCCACGGGCGGAGCATTCGGAGGCTAATCCCCATGCTCCGCCCCCTGCACCGACAAGCCAACCTGCACTACAAGAAAAATGACTTTTGCCTACGATTTTCGTACCTACGATTTTAAAATCGTAGGCAAAAGATATATTTCCCTACGATTTTTTAAAAATCGTAGGCAAAGATTCCATAGTCGTAAAGTTAGAACCTTTCCCTACGATTTTCAAAAAATCATAGGGAAAGGCTCTGGATCTTTCCCTACAATTTTCAGAAAATCGTAGGGAAAAGATTTTCCCTACGATTTTCAGAAAATTCGTAGGGAAAGATCGAGACCTTTCCCTACGATTTTTTGAAAATCGTAGGGAAAAGCTATACCAAAAATTTGGAGGCAAAATCTCCCTCCAAAATTTTTTTGAAAAGATCTTTCCCTACGATTTTCAAAAAATCGTAGGTAAAGGCTCTGGATCTTTCCCTACGAATTTTTGAAAATCGTAGGGAAAAGCTATACCAAAATTTGGAGGCAAAATCTCCCTCCAAAATTTTTCTAAAAAAATATTTCCCTACGATTTTTAAAAAATCATAGGGAAAGATCTAGAGCCTTTACCTACGATTTTTTGAAAATCGTAGGGAAAGACTTTTTATTTTTTTAAAAGTCTTTCGCTACAATTTTAACAAAAATCGTAGGTAAAGGTCCAGAGTCTTTCCCTACGATTTTCACAAAAATCGTAGGGAAAGGCTCTAGAGCCTTTCATGGAAAGGATGCAGACTTTTACCTACAATATTCACGAAGATCGTAGGGAAAGATAGGCAACCTTTCCCTACGAATTTAATAAAAATCGTAGGAAAAACCCTTTTTCAGAAATCCAACCCTTTCCCTACGATTGTCATGAAAATCGTAGGGAAAGGATGTATACCTTTTCCAAAATTAAATTTTATATTTACTATATTTATATTAATTATATATTTTATATGATATTATTAATAATTATAAATATTAATATAATTATTTATTTCTTATACTGTATTTATAATTATATTGTTATTTATTATATTGTTAACATGTTATATATTATAATATTCTTAGTAATAATTACTATAGTTTCTTTAATTCTATATTATTATTTACATATTATATATAGTAAATATGTATTTATATATAATACATAAAAATAAAATATATATAATATTTTTTTATATAATAAAATAATTACTTATTATAATATTGCAGTATACTATGATTTATTATGTATTATCATATTGTTAATAAATTTATTAATCTTATATTGTAATACATAATGTATATAGAACATGTTATAAAGTTATTATAATAATATAGAATATATATATATTATTATCAATATTATTATGCAATATAATATTAAAAATATTATTATGTATATATCTTTTTTTAGTTATCCTTTTAAAAGACTTTTTCTTGATCATCAAATTTTTGGAGACGAAATTACCGCCAATATTTTCTGAAAAAGTCTTTCCCTACGATTTTCATGAAAATCGTAGAGAATCATATCTTTCCTTTACATAATAAAAATATTATTATGTATATATCTTTTTTTAGTTATCCTTTTAAAAGACTTTTTCTTGATCATCAAATTTTTGGAGATAAAATTATCCGCCATATTTTTCTAAAAAAGTATTTCCTTACGATTTTCATAAAATCATAGAGAATCATATCTTTCCTCTGTAAAGAAAATACGAGGTATCGGATTGATCGCAACGGTCCAATCGATCATCGTCGATCATGGGGATCATGGCTTGGATCGATCGCAACCATCGGATCATCGCCGATCGGATGGATCGCAACTATCGGATCGATCATCCCCGATCGGGATCATGGCTTGGATCGATCGCAACCGTCGGATCATCTCCGATCAGATTGATTGCAATGGTCCGATCGATCATCGTCGATCGGGATCATGGCTTGGATCGATCGCAACCATCGGATCATCGCCGATCGGATGGATCGCAACCATCGGATATCATCGACAATCGGATGGATTGCAACTGTCGGATCGATCATCGCTTATCGGGATCATGGCTTGGATCGATCACAACCGTCGGATCATCGCCGATCAGAGTGATCGCAACGATCTAATCGATCATCACCGATCGAGATCATGGTTTGGATCGATCGCAACCGTTGGATCGTCTTCGATCGGATCGATTGGTCGATCGATCATCACCGATCGGGATCATGGCTTGGATCGATCCAACCATCGGATCATCGCCGATCGGATGGATCGCAACTATCGTATCGATGATCTACGATCGGGATCATGGCTTGGATCGATCGCAACCATCGGATATCATCGACAATCGGATGGATTGCAACTGTCGGATCGATCATCGCTGATCGGGATCATGGCTTGGATCGATCACAACCGTCAGATCATCGCCGATCAGATTGATCGCAACGGTCTGATCGATCATCACCGATCGAGATCATGGTTTGGATCGATCACAACCGTTGGATCATCTTCGATCGGATCGATTGCAACGGTCCGATCGATCATCACCGATCGGGATCATGGCTTGGATCGATCCAACCATCGGATCATCTCCGATCAGATCGATCGCAACCGTTAGATCGATCATCGCCGATCGAGATCGTGGCTTGGATCGATCGCAACCGTCGGATCATCACCGATCGGATGGATTGCAACCGTCGGATCGATCATCGCCGATCTGGATCATGGCATGGATCGATTGCAACCATCGGATCTTCGATCGGATGGATCGCAATCGTTGGATCGATCATCACCGATCGAGATCATGGCTTGGATCGATCGCAACCGTTGGATCGTCTTCGATCGGATCGATTGCAACGGTCCGATCGATCATCACCGATCGGGATCATGGCTTGGATCGATCCAACCATCGGATCGTCTCCGATCAGATGGATCACAACCGTTAGATCGATCATCGCCGATCGAGATCATGGCTTGGATCGATCGCAACCGTCGGATCATCGCCGATCGGATGGATCGCAACCATCGGATCGATCATCGCCGATCGGGATCATGGCTTGGATCGATCGCAACCATCGGATCATCGCCGATCGGATGGATCGATCGATCGCGATCGGGATCATGGCTTGGATCGATCGCAACCATCATCATCGACAATCGGATGGATTGCAACTGTCGGATCGATCATCGATCGGGATCATGGCTTGGATCGGGATCATGCCGATCTTGATCGCGTCGATCGATCATCACCGATCGGATCTTGGATCGATCGCAAACGTTGGATCGTCTTCGATCGGATCGATTGCGTCCGATCGATCATCGATCGGGATCATGGCTTGGATCGATATCGGATCATCGATCGATCGATCGATCGGGATCATGGATCGATCGATCGGATCGATCGATCGGGATCATGGCTTGGATCGATCGCAATCGGATCATCGATCGGATGGATCGCAATCGGATCGATCATTGATCGGGATCATGGGATCGATCGCAACCATCGGATCATCGATCATCCGTCCGATCGATCATCGCCGATCGGATCATCGCTTGGATCGATCGCAACCGTCGATCTCTGATCGAATGGATCGCAACTGTTGGATTGATCATCGCCGATCGGGATCATGGCTTGGATCGATCGCAACCGTCGGATCGTCTCCGATCGGATTGATCGCAACGGTCCGATCGATCATCGTCGATCGGGATCATGGCTTGGATCGATCGCAACCATCGGATCATCGCCGATCGGATGGATCACAACTATCGGATCGATCATCCCCGATCGGGATCATGGCTTGGATTGATCGCAACCTTCAGATCGTCTCCGATCGGATTGATTGCAACCGTCGAATCGATCATCGCCGATCGGAATCATGGCATGGATCGATCGCAACCGTCGGATCGTCTCCGATCGGATCGATTGCAATCGTCGGATCCATCATCGCCGATCGGGATCATGGCTTTGATCAGCTGGCTGGTGCCTAGGCGCACGCACGCCTAGGCACCAGCCGTGCCATGGCACGGCCCACAAAATGGCCCAGAAGGGCCGTGCCAAGCACGGCCCGTGGCCCTGCCAAGCATGGCACGTGGCCCATTGGCATGGCCCACAAAACGGCCCAGAAAGGCCGTTTGGCATGGCCCAGAAGGGCCGTGCCTGGCACGGCCCGTGGCCAATTTCTTGATGGGTCACGGGCCGTGCCGAATTTGAATTTTTTTTACCGGGCCGTGCCATACGGCCCATTTGTTAATGTGCCGTGCCAGGCACGGTAATTTTTCTGGCACGATGGGGCCGTGCCAGGCACGGCCCCGCGCCCATGCCTATTGATCATCATCATTATTTTTATTTTTTACAATTTTTGTTATATATTTGATAACTATTTTTATTTTTTATTTTTATTTCTTTTATACAATAAGAAATGCTTTAAATTTTTTTTATAAAGTTATTTTTATTTTGAAGATAAAATTACATGTAAATATTTTTTCTAAAGAAAAGTCTCTAGACCTTTCCCTAATTTTTTTTTTTTTTTTTGGAGGCAAAAGCATCCTCAAATTTTTTTTTTTCATAATATCCCTTTTCCTATGGTTTTCGCGATGCGGCAAAGGATTAGCAAAAAAAAAAAAAACCCTTTTAAGCTTTAACACCGCCCGACTTCTGCCTGTGCCCTAACTCCATCTCTTCCATCCAGCCCCTCCACTCCTCCACCGACCCCGCCGCCCTCCCACCGGATGCCCACAACGATGACGACCAGTACCTCTGCGACCTCCCCGCCCTCCTCCTCTTCCTCCTCCTCTCCCTCTTGTACATCGCCTCGGCTATCGGCTGGCAGAGGCGAGCTGGGACACGGCCGGCGATGCCCCGGGTCCCCGCTGCGCCCACAAAGAGAGAAGAAACCCTCTCGAGCCCTCGTCGTCTCCTTCACGCTCGCGGAGTCGAGCCCTCATCGTCTCCTTCGCGCTCGTGGAGTTTGATTCCCCCAAATCCCTCACGGATTACCTTGCAAGGCTCCCAGGTTATCTCCGGCTCGATGTAAGTGTCCTTCCTGCCATCAGGTTTTTGGTTTGATCTCCATTGTTAGTGCTCTGACGACAGGCAGTGATGTTGCAACCGGCGGTGCAGGTGGCACCGGCGAGGCAGGGGCGGTAGCAGCAGGATCTTTGTTTCAGTGTCGTCGAGAGGTGGGAGAAATGCTCTTAAATCTTGCTCGAGCATGGGAACAGGCTGATACTTCTACTTCAAACAACATTGCAAGCCGGCTCCCATCTTTAGAGAGTTCTGTGACCAACAATGTGAAACCAGGCAAGGATGAAATAGCTAATAAGTCTTGGTCAATAATTGCCATATGACATAGCTAAATTCTGTTTAAGTTTGGCATTGATTTTTGATATGGTTCTATCCATTTGATAATAATGGTTGGCTTTGCAGCACTGTGACAAAGGGGAAAAGATTACTTGTGGAGTGCTTTCATTATAAGCACTGATGCATGGGCTGAGACATTATTGCACTGCAACCTTTGGTGCATTTGCCATATATTTGTCCAAATTAGTATCCTTCTATTGTTTCTGATATTTTTTGTGTCATTATTATTGCTATTTGCTGTTAAACTTATCTGTAATTCTGGGTGCTGCAGCTTATGAAACCATATTTTTAGTATAACTCAGACTTGTGTTATTAACTTGCACATAAGAACAAACAAAATCTGCTTGTAGGAAACAATTGTTGATGATAGGCCTGCTTACTGTTTGATTACTATTAGTACACATCTTTTCTGTTCTTCAAAAATTTAATAATGGATTTAGGTATCTACTTCTCGATTAGTGTTTTCTGTTTAATTTCTTCAAAATTTAACAAAATCTACTGCCCTTGTTGTTGCTTCAATCTCATCCTTTGGAATCAACCATGATTTTACTGCGATGTGCTATCCGTTGCTTATTAGCTCTATAGGTATCATTGTTTGTTTGATCACTACACTGTTTGCAACTGACTTCTATGAAATAAAGGCAGTGAAGGAGATTGAGCCTGCACTGAAGAAGCAGCTTATAATCTCAACTTCTCTTATGACCATTGGCATTGCAATTATCAGTTGGATTGCCCTCCCATCTAGCTTCACAATCTTCAATTTTGGCTCCCAGAAGCAAGTGACAAACTGGTAAGTAATATTTATGTTCTTTTGCTTGGAGGTGGTTATTTTTTGATGCTTATCTAATGATGATTTGGAATGTTATCTCCAGGCAGCTGTTCTTCTGTGTTGCAGTTGGTCTATGGGCTAGGCTGGTTATTGGCTTTGTCACCGAGTACTACACAAGCAATGCATACAGGTGAAACTTCTCTTTTTTATGAGTTGTGACAGATTATTTTTGTATCCAGTGGCTCACTGGTAGTCTGGCAAATCTTCCTCTTTTGTAGTCCGGTGCAAGATGTAGCCGATTCCTGCAGAACTGGAGCTGCCACTAATGTTATTTTTGGTCTTGCTTTGGGATACAAGTCTGTGATAATTCCAATTTTTGCCATTGCTGTCAGCATTTTTGTTAGCTTTAGTCTTGCTGCCATGTATGGTATTGCTGTTGCTGCTCTAGGCATGTTGAGCACCATTGCTACTGGGCTGGCCATTGATGCCTATGGCCCCATCAGTGACAATGCTGGAGGCATTGCTGAGATGGCTGGAATGAGCCACAGGATACGTGAGAGAACTGATGCACTTGATGCCGCAGGCAATACCACTGCTGCCATTGGAAAGGTAAACAAAATCATTTTCTTCTTCCTTGTTGCTAGCAAACATGTGATTGTAGTTCAGTGTTAGAGATATTTTGAGGTAATTGCATATTTGAGAGGTTTGAGCTTGAAGCTATGATGATTCAACTTCGCCTTTATTATCCGCAATATATGGTGCTATCCACTTCAACGTGATGCTTTCACCTAAACGAATTCCCATGAAGTGGTGATGAAACCATGTAACTTATACAATCTTTCTGTCTTTCCAATTCAATGTGATCTAACTTGATTGTAGACATTTTTGCAACCTCTGTAAGAGAGGCACATGCCAGTTTGACCACCTTTGTAACAGAGGAACATTCCAATTTTGAGAGAACTTATTGTCAGCCTTCTTCAGGACATCATCTGTCTAATTCTGGAGGGAAGAAATTGCACCAGTTTCTCAAACACATTTCTTTAGGAAGAGGCGCTCACATTTTTATCCTTTAAAATCAGGTTGCCAATTTAGATGGTAGTAATATTGCAAACAAAAACATTGCACTTGCCTTATTTGCTTGTAGGAGTCTGCATCTGTGCATGTACATATATCAATATTGTCTTATTGCATGCATGGATAATTGTTCAACCTCCAAGGTATTGTTGTCTCCTTTTCTAGGCCTGTTGGAATTTTGTGTTTGACCATGGTGTTAGACTTAATTTACTTAAACATAATTACCTCCAGCCATTATTATTTATTGGTGGTAAGGAATCCGATCTTGATTGATCTTCCCTCTTGATCTTCCCTCTTCCTCTCGATGGATCGGTCTTCTGATCAACGAGCTCTCGCATTCAGATGGTGTATGCCTTCATGATTGCTCTTGATCAGGGACTCAATTCCAATGCCTCCACTTTTAGGTTTCTCTCTATAGAACCTTAAGATCTCTCTCGAGAACCTTGTTCTGAAACTTTAGGATCTCTCTTGAGAGAACCGTATTCAGAAACTTTAGGATCCCTCTTGAGAGAATCGTGTTCTGAAACCTTAGAGAACTCTGTACTGAAACCTTAGGATGGGTTCCTATTTTATACCCTTTCCTTCAACGCTTGCCCCATCAAGAGAGCGCTTAGGAATTAAGGGAGGAAGCGAGCGCTTAGGAATTAAGGGAGGGGGGCTGTTATCACTTTAATGGGGGATACGTTGAGTTAATAAATTAGGACCATTAATAAGATATGTTACTACATTCTCCCACTTGGTCCGTATATTTTATCAATACTGAACAAGAAACTAAATACATGAATCATAGCGATAGGTCCTCTATAATTGAGTATTATCTTCTATGTATTACAATGCATTCAATTTCTTTATCACCATTCCAAATGTGACAACATAACATAATGAATAAACCATATGTTTATTCAGAGTCCAAAAGAAAAGTTTGTCATTTCTCAAAAGTCATATAACGTGTACACCTGAATGAGAAATAAACAAACGCTTGAAATAAGAGTTTCTTTGTACAAATTGTTATCAATACAATTATATCATGGAACCAACTCCCATTCTTATCACATGATCCTTAAACTTCTTAATTGGCATGCCTTTAGTTAAAGGATCAGCTATCATCAATTCAGTGCTAACGTGTTCTATGACCACTTTATTCTCTTTAACACGTTCTCTTATGGCTAAATACTTAATGTCGATATGTTTACTTCGACTACCACTCTTGTGGTTTTTAGCCAAAAATACAGCAGCTGAATTGTCACAGTACAATTTAATTGGCCTAGTAATGGAGTCAACAATTCTAAGCCCTGAGATGAAACTCTTCAACCATACACCTTGCGATGTAGCCTCAAAACAAGCAACGAACTCCGCTTCCATAGTAGAGGTAGCAGTCAAGGTCTGCTTTGCACTCCTCCATGATATGGCTCCACCAGCTAACATAAATATAAATCCTGATGTTGATTTCCGAGAATCAACGCAGCCAGCAAAGTCCGAATCTGAGTAGCCCTCTATCTCCAAATGATCAGTTTGTCTATACATGAGCATGTAGTCCTTGGTCCCTTGAAGATACCTCATGACCTTTTTAGCAGCTCTCCAATGGTCTAAACCTGGATTACTCTGATATCTTCCCAACATTCCTACTGCAAATGCTATGTCAGGTCTTGTGCAAACCTGAGCATACATTAGGCTTCCAACAGCTGAAGCATATGGAATGTTGTGCATCTGTTCCCGTTCAAGTTCATTTTTAGGGCACTGGTTCAAAGCGAACTTGTCACCCTTCACTATAGGTGCAACACTTGGTGAACAATTTTTCATCCGAAATCTCTCCAAGACTTTATTGATATAAGTTTCTTGAGACAATCCCAAAATGCCTCGAGATCTTTCTCTATGGATCTTAATGCCAATGACATAAGATGCCTCACTCATATCTTTCATATCAAAATTTTTAGAGAGAAATTGTTTCACCTCATGTAGCAACCCTTTATCATTGGTTGCAAGTAGAATGTCATCCACATATAGGACCAAGAAATAAATTTTGCTCCCACTAACCTTCTGGTATATACATTGATCCATGATGTTCTCTTCAAAACCAAAGGAAGAGATCACATCATGAAATTTTAAATACCACTGACGTGAGGCTTGTTTCAATCCATATATGGATTTCTTAAGTTTGCAAACCAAATGCTCACCATCACTAGAGGAAAATCCTTCAGGTTGTTTCATGTAAACCTCTTCCTCTAGATCTCCATTAAGGAATGCGGTCTTCACATCCATTTGATGTAACTCAAAATCAAAATGAGCTACCAATGCCATAATTATTCGGAGAGAGTCTTTCTTGGATACAGGAGAAAATGTCTCAGTGTAGTCGACTCCTTCCCTCTGAGTGAATCCTTTGGCAACGAGTCTTGCTTTATATCTTTCAATGTTGCCTTGTGAGTCTTTCTTTATTTTGAAGATCCATCTACATCCAATGGCTTTTACACCATCAGGCAACTCAACAAGATCCCAGACTCGATTAGATGCCATAGATTCCATCTCTTCTTTCATGGCATTGAACCACAAGTTTGATTCCTTAGAACTCATGGCTTGTGAAAACGTTTCAGGATCATTTTCGGCTCCAATGTTATAGTCAGATTCATGTAGATACACAACATAATCACTAGGAATTGCTGATTTCTTTATTCTAGTTGATCTTCTTAATGTTGTGTCAATGACCTCTTGAGGAGTATCTTGCACAACTGATTGTTGATGAACAACACGATCTTCTAGATTACCATCAGCTTGTGAAATCTCAATGACTGGTTGTTGGGCACTTAATTGAGTTTGAGGAGTGCTGTAAATAACAACCAATCCCTCACTTGAAGTGGAAGCTGGAATAACTGAATGATCTTTCTCAGAAGAAGCCAAATACTGAGATTGATCACTCCCACTGATCAAGTCATTCTCAAGAAATTTTGCATTTCTTGATTCCACAATCCTAGTGCTGTGAGATGGACAATAAAATCTATAACCCTTGGACTTCTCAGCATATCCAATAAAGTATCCACTGATAGTCCTTGGGTCTAGTTTCTTTTCTTGTGGATTATAGACTCTTACTTCAGATGGGCATCCCCAAACACGTATATGTTGCAGACTCGGTTTCCAACCTTTAAATAACTCAAATGGCGTTTTGGAAACAGCCTTGGTTGGAACCCGATTCAATATATACGCAGCAGTTTTAAGAGCTTCAGTCCACAAGGATTTAGGTAACTTAGAGCTGACAATCATGCTCCTTACCATGTCCAATAATGTTCGGTTTCTCCTTTCAGCTACACCGTTTTGGTCAGGAGACCCTGGCATGGTGTATTGTGCAACAATTCCATTTTCTTCAAGAAACCGAGCAAACGGACCAGGTGCTTGTCCATTCTCAGTGTATCTACCATAATATTCTCCACCTCTATCTGACCTCACGATTTTAATTTGCTTGCCGCATTGTTTCTCTACTTCTGCCTTAAATACCTTAAAGGCATCTAATGCTTCGTTCTTATTATGAAGTAGGTAGAGATACATATATCGTGAATAGTCATCAATAAATGAGATGTATCTCTGACCATACGAATCCATATCTGGGCTACAGATATCCGTATGTATGATCTCCAGTATTTCCGAACTTCTCTTGGCATTTTTCTTGGACTTGTTGGTTTGCTTTCCCTTTATGCAGTCCACACAAGTGTCAAAATCAGTAAAATCAAGAGTATCAAGTACTCCATCTTTTACTAATCTTTTAATTCTCTCAATGGAGATATGACCTAATCTCCGATGCCACAAAATAGAGGAATTCTCATTTATAACACATCTTTTCATACCAGTTTGGGCGTGCATCACATTATAGGTGGTATTATTTTTCAGATTGATTTGGAAAAGATTGTCTGACAATGTACCATTCCCAATAAGCTTAGATTTATAAAATAAATCAACAGAGCTTTTATTAAAATTAAAGGAATATCCTGCTGGTACAAGCCTTGACACTGAAATCAAATTTCTAGAGAAACTTGGAATATAAAATGTCTTTTCCAAATCCAAAACAAAACCAGAATGTAAAATAAGTCTGCACGTTCCAATTGCTTCCACATGTGAACCCATCTTGTTTCCTGAATAGATGCTTTGTTCACTTCCCAATGGTTTCCTTTGATTTAGAAAACCCTGCAAGGTATTTGAAACATGGATTGTAGAACCAGAATCAATCCACCATGTGTTATGACATATAACCAAATTGGATTCATGACATACGAATGAGGTTAGAGTACCTTTCTTGTCAAGCCAAGCTTTGAATTTGAGACAATCTTTCTTTATATGTCCTTTCTTCTTGCAAAAGAAGCACTTGGACTCCTTCTTGTCTTCTGTATGGATGGATACTTTACCCTTTCCTTTGCGTTTGGCTTTGGGAGCTTTAGTCTTTCTCTGAGTGACTAAATGTGCACTTTCTCCCATTTCTAAAATCAGCCTCCCTTCCTCTTGAACACACATGGTCAGAAGTTCATTAATTGACCATTTGTCCTTATGTGTATTGTAAGATATTTTGAAGGGACTATATTGCTGTGGGAGTGAGCTCAAAATAAAGTGCACCAAGAAAGATTCTGACATCTCAACCTCTAGGGATTTCAACTGAGCCGCAATGTCCCTCATCTTCATGATGTGCTCACGCACACCTCCAACCGTAGTGAGCTTCATTGATGATAATTTTGTCATTAGGGTGCTAGCCATTGCCTTATCTGAAGACTCAAATTGTGCATCAATAGCCTTCAGAAGTTCCTTGACATTTTTGCACTCAGGAATTGAACCACGTATACTAGCAGAAATTTTAGTACGTATGAACATCATACTGAGGCGATTGGACCGTTCCCATCGTTCATACGCAGCAATCTCAGCCTGAGTGCTAGTAGATGTAACTAAATGTGGTTCATCCTTCCTGATAGCATAGTCAATATCCATGCACCTAATTGAAGAAGAATTCTCTCCTTCCATAATTTATAATTATCACCACTTAAATCGGGAATGTCACATTTCATATCAGAAATATTAACAGGCAAAATAGCTGCATAAAAAATAAATCATGTTCATGTAATTGAATTTGAGGCATATAACTTGATGTCATGTTTTACCAATGTAAACATGCAATAACATGAATCAATAACATACAATAACTACCTGTGGGCTAAGTTATTATACTCAAATAGACTCATTAGCTTAATGATGTGACTAACAAATTATATTCCTTTCTTAATTCCTGTGGGTAATTAAGAAAATAATTTGTTATCGCATCCTAATTAATTATATTAGTGCAACAAAAATTCCTGTGGGATAAGATTCATTACATTAATATAATTAGTCACAATTAATGTCATCTAACCTTATGTGATCTTTGCAACTCAATATATAATTTTGATTAATCAAAGATGCTGTGGCTACTCCTCAATTAATCAACATCATATTGATCACATGACATTATATGCATATAGATTAACCAATTTAGCATGATTATTAGGTAGTGATCTTAATCAACGTAACATTTCCAAATCAAGATCCGAGTTAGTCAAATTGGCCAGGCCAGTGAAAGAGAAGTGGGGGTCCCCCCGTTGCTTTCCTTAGGTCAGTCAACGGAACCAATTAAGTAACCACAATCTCTTTACCTTTCTAGACACCAACTGACCAATCAGACCTTGAAAGGATTTGCACTGTGATTTTTACACTACCACCAAATTCATGCATAGAATAAATCTAGTATGCAGAACAGAACATTTCAATATCTATTTAATGAATTTTAAAATTATCATCTTAAGAAAAATTTTTGTTAATTAAAACACGTCCGGCCGTAGCTCATTATTCCCTTGGGCCAGTCTATGCAAAACACCGTAGGCATAGAGACTCAGGAGGCGTATTTTAATACAAAAATTTAAACTCAAGAAACAAATGATAAAAATAAATCATGTTACATGATTTAATAAAACATTAAACAGATAATAAATGCATTTAAAATCCAACCAATCCATATTTTAAATCCCGTGAGAGAACGGAAAGACCATAAGCGAGAAAAACGAAAACCGAAAGTTTTCTCTCCCCTTTTTTAATATTTCACCGATGTGGTTATTGAAGCCACGTTTCCGCTGCATTTCTCTTCTTTAGTTTTTCTTTTCTTTAATGCTACGTTTCTTTTCTTTTTCTTTCTTTAATGCTATCTCTTTAATACCATAAAAGAAATCCGGGAAACCTTTAATGCTAGAAAGAAATCTTTAATAGAAAAGAAAGAAGCCACGTTTTGTTTCCGCAAAATCGGAATCTGAAATAGGTTTAATGGTTTCTGTCAATTCCGTGATCAGAACTGATCGAAACCAACCTGAGATCCGAAAAACTAAAAACGGAAAACACGCGGCATTAATTGCTTGAAAAGAGAAACTTAATAGAAATCTTCGCAAAATAAGGCAGAGGTTTTAACCTCGCTCTGATACCAAATGTTAGACTTAATTTACTTAAACATAATTACCTCCAGCCATTATTATTTAATGGTGGTAAGGAATCCGATCTTGATTGATCTTCCCTCTTGATCTTCCCTCTTCCTCTCGATGGATCGGTCTTCTAATCAACGAGCTCTCGCATTCAGATGGTGTATGCCTTCATGATTGCTCTTGATCAGGGACTCAATTCCAATGCCTCCACTTTTAGGTTTCTCTCTATAGAACCTTAAGATCTCTCTCGAGAACCTTGTTCTGAAACTTTAGGATCTCTCTTGAGAGAACCGTATTCAGAAACTTTAGGATCCCTCTTGAGAGAATCGTGTTCTGAAACCTTAGAGAACTCTGTACTGAAACCTTAGGATGGGTTCCTATTTTATACCCTTTTCCTTCAACGCTTGCCCCATCAAGCGAGCGCTTAGGAATTAAGGGAGGAAGCGAGCGCTTAGGAATTAAGGGAGGGGGCTGTTATCACTTTAATTAGGACCATTAATAAGATATGTTACTACACATGGATCTTACCCAGGTAATTCTTTTTTGCTTCATTTGCACTAGCTCATCTTCTAATATTACAATTAAATCCACTTGTTTCTTTTTAGGGTTTTGCCATCGGTTCAGCTGCCTTGGTGTCCCTTGCACTCTTTGGTGCCTTTGTGAGTCGGGCAGCAATATCAACTGTGGATGTTCTGACACCTAAAGTATTCATTGGGTTAATTGTTGGTGCAATGCTTCCTTACTGGTTCTCTGCCATGACCATGAAGAGTGTAGGCAGCGCAGCTCTGAAGATGGTGGAGGAAGTTCGCCGACAGTTTAACACCATACCTGGTCTTATGGATGGAAGTACCAAGCCTGACTATGCCACTTGTGTCAAAATCTCGACGGATGCCTCCATCAAGGAGATGATTCCACCTGGTGCTCTAGTGATGCTTACGCCTCTCATTGTTGGAACATTTTTGGCGTGGAAACTCTATCAGGGGTTCTTGCAGGCTCCCTTGTATCTGGCGT
The DNA here is from genome assembly GCA_900491605.1 of Calamus simplicifolius. Classification (NCBI taxonomy): domain Eukaryota; kingdom Viridiplantae; phylum Streptophyta; class Magnoliopsida; order Arecales; family Arecaceae; genus Calamus; species Calamus simplicifolius. The sequence continues at coordinate 435,580 of UESW01005073.1, read as the reverse complement.
TCAGGTTAGTGGGAAATCATTTTTGGATTTATCAGAGGATTGGGTGTAAGAAGAACTCATGGGTTCTCTCTCTCTTTGTTTACAGATTGCAATCTCTGCATCTAACACTGGTGGTGCATGGGATAATGCTAAGAAGTATATTGAGGTAAAAGTCATCCTTGGGTCTCTTTCATCCCCCCTTGTATCAATCAAGATGTCTTTCTTTCTTGAGTTCATCATGCTATTTAGAACTTGCTGATGATTTTTTTTTTTTTTTGGGTCAGGCTGGAGCTTCAGAGCATGCTAGGACCCTTGGCCCTAAAGGATCAGATCCCCACAAGGCTGCTGTGATTGGTGACACCATTGGAGACCCTCTCAAGGACACATCTGGACCGTCGCTTAACATCCTTATCAAGCTCATGGCCGTCGAATCTCTCGTGTTTGCTTCATTTTTCACGGCACATGGAGGCATCCTCTTCAAGATCTTCTGAGAAGAGAGGCTCCCAGGGCAATGCTGCACTTAGAGAAGTGGCAGCATCTCCATTCTTCACCACCATATATGTTGACAGCTTATCCTCCTTTTTGTTATGTGTTCTCTTCTCCTTTACCTATCATTCACAGAAGATGCCTTTGTCCATGCCTTTGTCTTCTACCAATCACAGAGGAGCTATCACGGTCTGTGACACTGAAGTCTTCGCTTACGGCCAAACTTGATATTCTAATTATTGGCAGAGACAATGGCCTTTTAGCGAGTCCCGTGAAGGAACGCAAATTGTGGAGTGCATTCTTCTTTTTTATCTGGGAGAAGAGTAAGCCCAGCCCATGAGAAGCCCAGCCCCTTGAGTCGCTTGTTTTGTCTTTGTTTACAAGCATAGTGTTTTGTTGTAACAATTACTCATATATATATATATATATATATATATATATATATATATAAGTAGTTATCAACAATGATGCTATGAGTTTGTATTCGCTGTCTCTTATTGCTCGCTGCTTGATGATCATGTAAGTTGATCAATGGAAATGCCATGAACCTTTTTTAATTTCTTAATTTTTACCTACGGTTTAGAGTTTTTTTTTGTAGGAAAAGAAAATATTAAAAATTATTATTAGCTATTTTTTTTCTACGATTTTAAGAAAATTCATAGGTAAAGATATGGATAAAAAAATATATTTTTTGATTTTTTTATATGATTTTGAGGTTTTTCGTAGGGAAACAAATCATTAAATATTATTATTAGCCAATTTTTTCCTACGATTTTAGGGTTTTTCGTAGGGAAAGAAATCATTAAAAATTATTATTAGCTAATTTTTTCCTACGATTTTAAGAAAAATCGTAGGGAAAGAAGTGGATAAAAAAAATTCTTAATTTTTTCCCTACGATTTTGAAGTTTTTCGTAGGGAAAGAAATCATTAAAAAATTTTATTACCTAACGTTTCCCTACGAGTTTAAGGTAAATCGTAGGGAAAGATGTGTATAAAAAATATTTTTTCCTATTTTTCCCTACGATTTTAGGGTTTTTCATAGGAAAAAAATTTTTAAAAATTATAATTAGCCAAATTTTCCCTACGATTTTAAGACAAATCGTAGGGAAAGGTATTGATAAAAATATTTTTTGATTTTTCCCTACGATTTTTAAATTTCGTAGGCAATAGTTTTAAAAATTTAAATTTGAATTTCAAATTCTTCTCATTCTTTCCCTACGAATTATGATCTTTACCTACGAAAAAAATCATAGGGAAAAGGTCTGATCTATGCCTACAATTTTTAAAAGTCGTAGGCAAAGGCTTTCCCTATGCACTTTTCCCTACGATTTTTTTATACTTTTGCCTACGACAGAAATCGTAGGGAAAGGCTTTACCTACGATTTTTTTCTCTTTCCCTACGAAAAAAATCGTAGGCAAAAGTTGATTTTTTTGTAGTGCTGACCGGCTTGAGGTTCTAGCCCATCAGGTCCAGGATCTGACGACGATGGTCCGGGGGCTGCAGGAGCATTATCTGGCTACTGTAACTCAACACCCTGTGCTGGACGAAGGGGTGCGAGGAACAGTCCAGTCTCACCACGGAGGGACCCCGCCTGAGGTCTCCCATCGCTCACCCCCCGAACCTCGTCAAGGGACCTCGAAGTGACGGCGGTCTCCCTCCCACCGCTCCGGTCGTTCCCACCACCGATCGGAAGAAAAGGAGTTCAAGCGGGCACGTTCTTTGCGCCGGCGATCCCCTTCTTCCGATTCATCCCGAGGTGGCACTCCTCGGAAAACCACCCGTCGAGCTGAGCAAAGGCTTGACGAGTACCATCGACGGTTGGACGAGCTCAGCCGCCGGATCGCCGATCCTTACGCGGTGGAGTATGAGCGCCGCCCCCCGCTTTCTCGCCATATCATGGAGGAACCGGTCCCCCCCCCGGTTCCGTCTCCCTCAATTGGATCCATATGACGGAACGACGGACCCCCTAGACCATCTGGAAAGCTACAAAGTCCTCATGCAGGTCCAGGGAGCGACGGATTCCTTGTTATGTGTCGCCTTTCCGGCCACGCTCCGCAAGGCGGCACGCGCGTGGTACTCCCGTCTGCCCCCACGCAGCATCAACTCATTTCGGCAACTTGAGCGATCCTTCCTGGCTCATTTCGATGCCTGTCAAAAGATCCCACGAGTTGCCGATAGCCTCTTTGCTGTCCAGCAGAAGAGTGGCGAGACCTTAAAGGATTTCGTCGCTCGATTTAAGGAAGCAGCGCTGGAGGTGTACAACCTGAAAGACTCCGTCGCCACCTTGGCCCTGAAGAGAGGACTTCGCCCATCTAGATTCGCTTACTCCCTGGATAAGAAGACTCCGTGCTCCTACGCCGAGCTTCTGAGCCGGGCACAGAAGTACATCCGCACTGACGAAGCAGATTCTTCCAGGAGAGAAGTTGACAAGAACCCCGGTAATAAACCGCCGCCTTCTGACCGCGCTGGTACACAACCTCGGAAGCCTGAGCCTCCACGACGCTCAGATCGCCGGCCATAGGCGCTGATTCCTAAAGAGCAGTTCACTCCCCTCATGGCTCCCATCTCTCACATCCTACTGGAGATCGAGGAGGAACCGTATTTCAAGCGTCCGGCTCCCTTGAAGTCCGGGGGCCCCCGTAACAAGGAGTTTTACTGCCGGTACCACCGGGACTATGGCCATGACACCGAAGACTGCCGCCATCTAAAAAAGGCCATCGAGGAGTTGGTTCAGCAAGGCCACCTGGGCAAGTTTGTTCGAAGGGGAAATCTCCCCGCGACAGGCCCCATGGTACCTCCAAGTCGCCCGCCTGGCATAGATAATGCTCCAACCGAGAAGACCATAGCCATGATTTCCTGGGGGGTGGATAGTGGTTTGAAGAGGCAGCGAGAGGGAATAGACTCTGTAATTCCTTTCTTCGGAAAGGATCTAGATGGGGTAGTTAATAAACACGACGACAGCGTCATAGTATCCATGACTATAGCCAAACATCCTGTAAAAAGAATTTTAATTGATAGTGGGAGCTCGGTGGATGTCTTGAGCTATGAAGCTTTTGTTCGAATGAACTTGTCAAGATCTTTGCTCCGACCCGTTGCCGTGCCACTAATGGGCTTTACTGGAGATTCGGTAAGCGTTGAAGGCGAAATTGCTCTTCCGGTCACGGCTGGAACTCCTCCATGTCAGAGCACCGTGGTTATAAACTTCCTGGTGGTCCGGGTCCCGCTGGCTTATAACGCCATCTTGGGAAGACCAGGGCTGAATCTGCTGGATGACGTGATCTCCACTAAGAGATTATTGGTAAGGTTCCCCACCAATGAAGGGATCGGAGAAATGAAGGGGGAGCAAAGCCCACTTTCGCCTTGCTACCATCTGTCGCCCAGCTCGCTGAGCGCGGAGTCAGCAACAGCCTCTGAGTCGCTCGATCCTAGGGAGTTGGGAAGAAGAGGAGAACCAGCAGAGCACCTTCTAACCCTCCCCTTGGGTGATGACCCGGCAAGGACTGTTCAGTTAGGGGCATTGCTCCCAGAGGAGGCACGCCATCAACTTCTTACTTTCCTGTGTGCCAACACCGACGTCTTCGCATGGTCGTCCTCAGACATGTCGGGCGTCCTGAAGAAGTGATCACCTATCGACTTAACCTCAAGCCAGAGTGTCGGCCGGTCCGACAGAAAAAGAGGAACTTTGCTCCAGACAGACAGAAAGCTATTGACGAGGAGATCCGCAAGTTAATGGCTGCGGACCATATTCGAGAGGTCCACTACCCGGAATGGTTGGCTAATGTGGTGCTAGTCCGCAAGGCCAACGGAAGCTGAAGAATGTGTGTAGATTTCACTGACCTCAACAAGGCATGCCCCAAAGATAGCTTTCCCTTGCCTCGAATCGATCAACTGGTGGACGCGACATCCGGCCATGAGGTCCTTAGCTTCATGGATGCTTTCTCTGGATACAACAGATCCGGATGAATCCGGCGGATGAAGAAGCTACCTCCTTCATAACTGAAAAGGGTCTATATTGCTACAAGGTGATGCCTTTCGGGTTAAAGAATGCGGGGGCCACTTACCAGAGGCTGATGAACAAGGTCTTTGAAGCTCAGATAGGGCATAATATGAAAGTATATGTGGATGACATGCTGACAAAAAGTGTTCATGCCAGCGACCACATCACGGATCTAGCAGAAACTTTTGACAACCTTCGTCGGTACCAGATGAAGCTGAACCCTCGCAAGTGTGCATTTGGGGTAACAGCTGGGAAGTTTTTGGGTTTCATGGTGACCCGGAGGGGGATTGAAGCAAACCCGGACAAAGTCCAAGCCATCTTGGACATGAGGCCTCCTGCCAACAAGAAGGAAGTACAACGTCTGACAGGAAGAATAGCCGCCCTAAGCCGCTTCCTATCCAAGTCCGCCAAAAGGTGTTTGCCTTTCTTCAAGGCGCTTCGCAGAATCAACAAGTTCGAGTGGACGAAAGAATGCCAGGAGGCGTTCGAAGGGTTAAAGGAATTCTTATCTACCCCGCCGCTGCTAGCCAAGCCGACGGGTGGAGAAGAACTACTCCTGTACCTCGCGGCCTCTCCTGAAGCTGTCAGCTCTGTGCTGGCCCGTGTGGGCAATGATGGCACACAAAGGCCAGTATACTATATAAGTAAGGTGCTTCATGATGCAGAGACTCGATACTCAAACATGAAAAAATCATCTTTGCATTAATCGTGTCTGCCCAGCGTCTGCGGCCGTACTTCCAAGCCCACCCAATCGTGGTGATCACCGACCAGCCTCTAAAGATAGTTCTAGCTCGTCCGGATACTTTTGGCCGGCTGGCTAGGTGGGCCCTCAAGCTGGGGGAGTTTGATCTATCTTTCCGCCCTCGTTCGGCCATGAAGTCTCAAGTTTTGATAGATTTTTTGGTCGAATGCACTTGGGGAACGGAGTCACCTAAAGAACTTCCGACGGACACTCAACCCCTTAGAACCGGCGATGATGAGTGGGTCCTTCACGTGGATGGGGCATCGAACTCTCAAGGGAACGGAGCAGGCCTCATCTTGGCCAACTCGGATGGGGTGGTGACCGAGTGTGCACTTCGCTTCCTCTTTCCAGCCACATCAGGCGGAATATGAGGCTTTGTTATCCGGAGTAAGATTGGCTCGAGAGCTTGGGGTGAAACACCTTAGAGCTTTTACCGACTCCCAACTGGTTGCCGGCCAGATTACAAAAGAATACGAGGCAAAGGATCCCATCATGGCCCGTTACTTAGACGCGGTGCACTCAATGGTTTCCCCCTTCACTCACTTCAGCGTCAGCTACATTCCTCGACAAGAGAATGCTAGAGCCGACGCCTTATCCCATCTTGCCGCTTCAGCTGATGGGATGTTGGGAAAGGCTTATGTGGAGCACTTAGAAGCCCGAGTATTGATGTACCAAGAGAAACTTTACCAGTAGAGCAGGAGCCCTCCTGGATGGACGCCTATGTTCAATACTTTACTGAGGGCATCCTCCCAGAAGACCCTGCCGAAGCTAGGAAACTTAAAAGACGGGCCCCAAAGTTCTTCCTTATGGAGGGAAAGCTCTACCGAAGGTCATTCTCATACCCTATCCTCAGGTGTGTCGGTCCTACCGACGCCAATTATATTTTGCGAGAGATACACGAGGGGATATGCGGAAGCCATCTGGGGGGCAGGGCTCTTGCATATAAAGCTCTACGTCAAGGGTATTATTGGTTGACAATGAAAGAGGACGCATCTGAGCTCGTTAAAAGATGTGACAGCTGCCAGTGTCATGCCAATGTCCACATCAACCGGCGTCTCAACTGACCCCTCTAGCTGCACCGTGGCCCTTCGCACAGTGGGGCATGGACATCCTGGGACCTTTCCCTCCTGCCTCCGGACAACGTAAGTTCCTAGTTGTGGCCGTCGATCATTTTACTAAATGGATCGAGGCGGAAGCTCTCGCTAAGATCACTGAAGCCAAAGTAAGGGCTTTCTTTTGGAAATCCGTGGTGTGCCGGTTCGGGTTACCGCACACCCTAGTTACAGACAACGGCCGACAGTTTGATAACGCGGCCTTTCGGGAATTCTGCGAGGGCCTGGGCATTCATCACCGATTCACCTCAGTAGGACATCCCCAAACCAACGGCGCAGCCGAGGTGACCAATCGCATCATCCTCCAAGGGCTCAGGGCTCGACTAGATAGCTGTAAAGGGCGCTGGGTGGAAGAACTTTCTAGTGTGCTGTGGGCCTACCACACGACGCCGCGAGCACCCACAGGGGAAACTCCTTTAGCTTGGTCTTTGGGACCGAGGCGGTCATCCCCGTGGAAATAGGAGCTCCTAGTCCCCGGACGGAATTATACCACGAAGAAAGCAACTCAAACCAGCTAAGGGCTGATCTGGATTTGGTGGAAGAATTGCGAGATCAAGCGCAACTTCGTATGGCAGCGTTCCGTCAGCGAGTGGCCAAACACTACAACTCTCGGGTGCGACCCAAGACATTCCGGCCAGGAGACCTTGTCCTACGAAGAGCTGAAGTATCAAAGCCGACGGAAGGGGGCAAGCTAGCACCAAAATGGGAAGGACCATACCGTGTCAAGGAGGTGCTCCACCATGGGGCGTATAAAGTCGAAGAGCTAGACGGGAAACCGCTCCCTCGAACTTGGAATGCCGACAACTTACGCCGGTACTATCAATAGAACTCTATCGTTATTAATTTGAATCTGTTTGATGCATGAATAATAAACATGTTCTTATTTTCGAATGAGTATGTTTAACCTAAGACCGGCACCCCTGCGTCGGCGATAAAGACCAACTCTACGTTGGCACTCAAGACCGGCTCCCAGTGTCGGCACCAGAGACCGGATCCGCTCGGCAGTCAAAGACCAACTACGCGTTGGCACAAAAGACCGACGCCCAGCATCGGCAACAAAGACCAACTACGCGTTGGCACAAAAGACCGACGCCCAGCGTCGGCACAAAAGACCAACTACGCGTTGGCACAAAAGACCGACGCCCAGCGTCGGCAATAAAAGACCAACTACGCGTTGCACAAAAGACCGACGCCCAACGTCGGCAACAAAGACCAACTACGTGTTGGCACAAAAGACCGACGCCCAACGTCGGCAACAAAGACCAACTACGCGTTGGCACAAAAGACCGACGCCCAGCGTCGGCAACAAAAGACCAACTACGCGTTGGCACAAAAGACCGACGCCCAGCATCGGCAACAAAAGACCAACTACGTGTTGGCACAAAAGACCGACGCCCAACGTCGGCAACAAAGACCAACTACGCATTGGCACAAAAGACCGACGCCCGTCGGCAACAAAGACCAACTACGCGTTGGCACAAAAGACCGACGCCCAGCATCGGCAACAAAGACCAACTACGCGTTGGCACAAAAGACCGACGCCCAACGTCGGCAACAAAGACCAACTACGCGTTGGCACAAAAGACCGACGCCCAGCGTCGGCACAAAAGACCAACTACGCGTTGGCACAAAAGACCGACGCCCAGCGTCGGCAACAAAAGACCAACTACGCGTTGGCACAAAAGACCGACGCCCAACGTCGGCAACAAAGACCAACTACGTGTTGGCACAAAAGACCGACGCCCAACGTCGGCAACAAAGACCAACTACGCGTTGGCACAAAAGACCGACGCCCACGTCGGCAACAAAAGACCAACTACGCGTTGGCACAAAAGACCGACGCCACGTCGGCAACAAAGACCAACTACGTGTTGGCACAAAAGACCGACGCCCAGCGTCGGCAACAAAAGACCAACTACGCGTTGGCACAAAAGACCGACGCCCAACGTCGGCAACAAAGATCAACTACGTTGGCACAAAAGACCGACGCCCGTCGGCAACAAAGACCAACTACGCGTTGGCACAAAAGACCACGCCCATCGGCACAAAAGACCAACTACGTGGCACAAAAGAAAGCGTCGGACAAAAGACCAACTACTGTTGGCACATCGGCCCAACAAAAGACCAAACGCGGGCACAAAAGAACACCATTGGCCTTGTACAAAACTGCCTATCGATTGGCTCAGGTCAGGCACAAAAGGATTACAAGAAAAAACAAAAGCTATTAATGACCATCCGAAGCCGGGGCATCATTCTCAGGAACATCGTCGGGCTTCAGCCCCTCGATATCCTCCAGGTCGTAAAGCTCCTGGATTTTATCTTTACAGTCTTGGAAGCTGGCGTCATAAGCTAGCACCGCTGACTCGGCTACCTCATTGTCGAAGGCTTCGGATTTCTTATAATCTTCTACGGCATCGGCCCCCTTCTTTTCAGCCTCGATGGCCCTCCTCTGGGCCTCCGCCACTGCCGCCTCCAGATCCACAATTTTAGTTACATATTGGCGGGTGGCTTCCTTGGCCGCATTTGTCTCAGCGGAGGCAGAACTCGGTTGAGTCTTTAAAACACATACCTCCAGTTCTGCCGCCCTCAGCTTCTCCTCAGCCGCTCTTTGTTTTTCCTCCGCCACCTGAGCATTGTCCAGCTCATTGGCGGCACGGCGCTGAGCAACCTCCAGCGCATATTCAGCCTTTTCGGCTCTAAGCCAAGTAACCTCGATCTCACCCTTCAGGGTGGCCCGAGTAGCTTCTAGAGCCATCGCCGCCTTCTCTGCTTTGACTTGGAGGGAGACCATCTCCTCCCGCGCTTGTTCAATGGCGGTGTCGCTCAGAGTCCAGAGGTTTTTAAGGGCGACAAGAGAATTCAAGGCCTGGAAAAAATATCCAGATATAAAGAAAGAAAAAGGAGGGAAGGAAAAGGACAATAATGGCACAGAAACTCACCCAGAGATGCGCCACCGAGGCTTCACGAAAAAAGGCGACTCTCCCTTGACCTCGGAGGTATTCTTGCACCTCAACCACCGAGGCTTCCTCCACGACCCGTGCAGTCCAGCGGCCGTGGTTTGCCAGCAACAACTGGAAGGAAGGATCGACGCCCCTCTCCTCTCTGGACGTCGGACCTACAGAGGCTGATTCCGCCTCTGAGCCTTTCGCCTCCGGCTCTTTCGCTGGCGGAGGCGCTTCGGCTGTCGCCCCCGCGGGGGGCAGGGCAGCGATTGGAGCCGCCGCTATTGCTGCCGAAGTTTTGTCCATCTCTTTGAACGTGGGAGACGGCGTCTCCCCCTCGGGAGATAGGTCGAGCAAGATAATTGGAGGTGCCGAAGCTGGAGATTCTCTCTCTGGTGGGCTCCGTTCTACCTCCTTGCCGGCCCCGGCCTTCGCCGCGTTTGCCGCGACGGGTTCGTCGGCTTGGGTTTGAGCCGCCTCGTCTACGCGCAAGGATTCCCCTGTTTTGGCCCCCTGGGCCTCGGCCTCTTCAGCGTCGGCCCTTTTGGGGCCGCCCTTCTTTAAGACCTTGGCATGGAGGGGCTTCACAACTTTAGCCCCTCCGGTGTCGGCCTCCCCAGCGTTGGTCTCCCTAGCGCCAACCCTCCCAGTGTCGGCCCTCCTGGAAACTTTAGCAGCGGCCCTCCTTCGGCAGGAGACGTAGTCCCTGCAGCCTTCCTCTTCCTGGCGGCCACCTGTTTAAGTTTATGCAGCGTCGGCGCCATCCCTACACAAGCAAAGGATAGTTAAAAAAAAAAAAAAAGAGAGAGAAAAAGAGAAGCAGAGGAGAAAGGCGAGTAGTTTAGTGCTCACCCCTCGCGGGAATTAGACCGGCACGGTGAAGATTCTCCTCGGCTAAAAGCTTATTACACCGAGGAATGTCGGCAGTCAGAAGCTGCCCAAATGCCATCCGGTCTCGTGGAAGGATGGAGGGGTCCCTATTGGCATCGATATTGGGCATCCCCCAGCTTCCACGAACCCCGCTGATGTCCGCAAAGAAAAACTTGTCCTTCCACCCTTTAACGGAGGTAGGAAGGCACAGTTTAAGAATCCTATTAGACCTAGGGGTGAAGGACCACCAACCCGACTGTTTGCGAAGGGTATAAAAGCTGCGGAATAGGGAAATACTAGCCTCAATGCCTTGCAGGTGGCAGAGTACTAAAAAACCAACAATGGTTCGGATGGAGTTGGGAACTAGTTGGGAAGGGGTCAAGGAGTACCGGTCTAGAAGATTAAGAATGAAAGGGTGGATCGGTAACCGGAGCCCGGCCTTAAAAAAGGCTCCGTACAAAGCAACCCTTCCGGAACGGGAAGAGGTTACCCTGTCGTTAGGGGTGGGGAAGAACAGATGAAGGTCTGAAGGGAAGCCATACCTGGCCCTTAAGTTTGTTATGTCTTGAGCAGACATGGAGGACGCAGTCCCTTCGGGGGACTCCTTGGCAACCCTAGAAGGACCGGCAGCCACCGATCGGTTCCGGATGGAAGTCCGCCCGTCGGCCGGACGAATCCCGATTAGGGGATGATTGACTGGTCATTGCTCCGGTGAATGGTTAGAAGAAGGGGTGGACCATTGGCTGGACAGGGAATCGAAAGTCTGGGAAGGATGGTGGGAACCCCCCCAGGAACCAGAATAGAGCAAGAAGGAGAGGAAGCCATGGGAACTAACCTGAAAAGAAAAACTCGAGCCAAGAACAGAGCACGGAGAGAATGAACGAGAGACAAAAATGCTGGCGGACTCAAAAGGGGGCAACGGCGGAAGAAGTGGGGAAGATAGGAAGATAAGGGCTATTTGTCCTCGTGACGCCATCTCGAAACACCCCACGATCGTCCGATCTGACCATGCGTCCATCTTCAGTTGGGAGGCGTTTCGACGACCTGCCAATGCGATAAGCTCGAAAAGACCACCAATGAAAAGGGGGGCATTAACCTTATCGCAATGATACCGTTCGCCTTTTCGTAGCACTGCTCAAGGAAATCCTTCCTAATCCCAACAAAGGTGAAATAATGGCGTGAAAACCAGCCACCTAGAGGATATTCACACCCCTTTCGCGGGTAAGTAAACGCTCACCCATCTCAGGGGCGGAGGAGCATCTGATACGGCTGGCCGTTTCCCCGGGGTAGTATTATCTTCTGTGCGGTTTTCGAAAGTAATGATATGACAACAAAACCCAAGGCCTCCAGTACCGGCCTCCAGTGTCGGCATCCAGTGCCGGTCTCCAGCGTCGGCCTCCAGCGTCGGTCTCCAGCGTCGGCCTCCAGTGCCGGTCTCCAGCGTCGGCCTCCAATACCGACCTCCAGCGTCGGCCTCCAGCGCCAGCCTCCAGCGTCGGCCTCCAATGCCATCCTCCAGTGTCGGCCTTCAGCGTCGGCCTCCAGCAACAGCGCCAAAGACCGGCACCCAGCGTCGGCATCAAAGTTACACGTTAACACCAAAGACAGACGTCCAGCGTCGGCCTCTAGTGCCGGCCCCCAGCGTCGGCCCTCAGCGCCGACCTCCTGTGCTGGAACTCTGACTCCGGCCTCCTGCATTGGCTCCGGCCTCCGGCATCGGCCCCCAGCGTCGGCCCGCAGTATCTCCCACATACATAATGTAATCTTGTACAGCCCCCGCAATCTAAGCACCTCGCTCACTAAAATCACGGGCAAGTGTTAGCCTGATAGGCAGTTACCGCTATAAGCGGCCCTTATCCAGTAACAGTCCAACGATTTGCCATTCGATGAAACATCACAACGGGACGGATTCGACGGTTCCAACAGACCGAGGTAAACGGGATCCCCAACAGGTATAAAAAGAGGACCCGAGCTTCATGCAAAGGGACTCTCTTGGGAACTTCCTCTCAAACAATTCTACAAAAAATCATATCCCTGTTCGGTGACTCACTAACTTAGGCGTCGGAGGGTCTCCACCGGAACCATCGGTCCAGGACTTTTTGCAGATTCTAGAAGGAAGACGGTGGCCTCTCTGCGCACACGGTGATCCTAGCCTGTCCGACGTTCATCACATGTGATCTGACCGCAACAAGGATGATTATCTATATACTAATAAAATAGATGGTGATGATGATGATTTGCAAATGCAGTTGACAGCAAGTTCAGCAATAGAAGTCGAGATGTCCGTTGAGGTGACCTATTGCAATGAACTAAGAACATGAAGGGTGTCTAGGGGTTCCTCAGTGAGGGGCTTCAGACGCTCAAGTTAGGAGAGGGAAAGGATCAGGGAGGCCAAGTATAGACCTTGTAAACTTTAGATTTGTGGAAGAAAATAACGCATAATCGAAAGAGAGAGCAAGTTGAGTGCAGCCTTACATTAGATATGTAGATAGGTCATAGAAAGGGATTCCCCTTGTTCTTGGACGAACCTTTCTTTTCTTTTTTTTTTTTGTTACAGCCGGGCGATCACACCACTTTGGCGCGAGTCAAGCCCGAAGCATCTGAGTACAAAATTTGCTGTAATAAAATAGAACAAGGTATCCCATTATGCCAAATCCACCGGCCAGGGTTACGAGCGACAGCAGCAGCAACATAATCAGCCGCAGCGTTGGCTTCCTGATAAATATGCTGAATCTGAAATGCACTAGTAGACTGAAGAGTGACTAGAATGTCTTTAATCAGAGGATTAAGGCCAGAATAGGAGTCTCCCTCCCGCATAATCCATCTTATAATCGTAAGTGAATCACCCTCAAGAATCAGCCGACTATAGCCCATATTCCGAACAGCATGTGTGATACCAGCCCATGCCGCCTGTAGCTCTGCCATAGGAACCGAAATATCGATAGAGCTATGACCGCCAGCAGCTAGCAACTGCCCATTCGATCCTCTGATGACAAAACCTGATCCAGCAGAACGGTCAGAGACAGAGCCGTCAAAGTTCACTTTGACATAACCTAGAGGAGGGGACACCCAAGAAATGAAAAACCGTGGTATGGTTCGCTGCCGAAGCAGCAGGGGAGTCCCAATGGCCAGGTTCGTCAGTGTGAACAGGAATGTAACAGCGAGTGTACTCCTGAGCATGAGAGAGAGCACGTCGGATGATCGCCTGAGTAGAGACCGTCTCCTCAGCAAAGACGATCTTATTCCTGGTCAACCAGATATGATAAGCCACGTATGCAGATAATACACCCTGAGAACAAGATCCGTACCGAGAAGGCGTCCGAAGAGCATTCAGGAAGGAAAGCCGGATTGGACCATCCTCCAGCATCCATGGATTAAAATTGATCATCTGCCATATCTGAGATGCATGAGAACATAAAAATAGAACATGGTCAATAGATTCATCCTGCATCCCACATATCGGACAGAGAGGTAATATGGAGAGACCCCGACCAGCCAGAAGAGAACAAGTAGGTAAGCGATCCCACTTGATCTTCCACAAGAATAGCTGAATTCTTGGGTGAACAGGCAATCTCCAAATCCAAGCAGCATCTCTAAGGCCATCTTCCTGAGGGCGGAATCTGGCCACCAAGTCTCTAGTAGGAGCATAAGGAAGACAGGATCGACGCCACAGCCTATGATCCGGCCCGGCACTAATAGGTAGAGGCATGGCCAAAATCCTATGAGCAAGCTCCACTCCAAATAACCGTAGAACCATGGTAGTGTTCCAAGTAGCACTCTCCTGACTGATCAGAGAAGAGACATGCAAAGTGGGATGTACTTCAGAGCTTATAAAAGTCGGCCATCGAGATAAGGGAAGATCAGCTATCCAAGAGTCCTGGACGACATCAACTGACCTCCCATCCCCTATCATCCAGTGAATATCAGTCATGACAGTCGGGGCGGCCCGGCAGATGGCACGCCATAAACAGGAACAACCACGAGGGATAATAACATCCAAACCCGAAGACCAACCACCATATCTGCCCCGCATGATTGTACTCCATAAGCAATGAGGGTCCAACAGGAATCTGGAAGCATGCCTAGCAATGATAGCCTCGCGACAGAGCACCAGGGATTGAATCCCCAACCCACCCTCACTTATCGGCAAACAGACCATGTCCCAGGCCAGTAAATGAATACCATGACCTCCCTGCATAGATGCCCACAAGAAGTCCCGAATACGTCTCTCAAGCTGACGAAGGAATAAAGTCGGAATCAGAGCATTGGATAACAAATAATAGGGAGCAATGTGAGGATGGAACGAATTAAGGTGATACGTCACATCATAGAAAGGCCCGACACCTGCCACCGATCCATCCTAGCAGAGATCCGATGCTCAAGGTCTCCAAAGTCCTGCTGCGTGGGCCGACGTCCCGTGAGGGGTGCCTAGATAGGTCAGGCGATCTGCAACAGTCGAAATCCCTAACAACAGAGAAATAGTAGCACGACAGCGGGGAGAAACAGAGGGGCTGAAACAGAGGATGGATTTCTGTAAGTTGATCCTTTGACCCGATGCCCGACAATAAGCCTGAATGATAGCCGAGTAGGTGGTTGCATTTTGAATAGAAGCTGGGCTAAGCAGGATGCAGTCGTCAGCGAAGAGAAGGTGGGTTAGAGGAGGTCCATGAAGCCCCGGCATGTACGGTTGTAATAAAGATCCTCCAACCGCCTGATTAAGAGCACGAGACAGGTCGTCGGCGCATAGAACAAACAGAAATGGAGAGAGCGGACATCCTTGTCGGAGACCAACAGCAGAGGAAAAAAACTCAGTCGGACTACCATTAATGATGATAGAAAAGGTGGGCCCTTGGACACATGCCATAATCCACTCAATGAAATGATCATCAAAACCAAACGCCTGTAAAGACTGACGCAGAAATATCCAACTCATCCTGTCATAAGCTCTCTCCATATCCAACTGAACAGCCATAAGAGATTGCCGACGAGAGGCGCGCTGGAGGTCATGCATAAATTCCTGAGCAATGAGAGCATTATCTGAGATGCTGCGACCACGGATAAAGGCACCCTGCTCCATAGAGATAATCCTTGGAATCAGCCCCTGCATACGAGTAACAATAATACGGGCGCAAACTTTATAGAGAGTGGTACATAAACTTATCGGCCTATAATGTTGAGGAAGCAGAGCATTAGCTTTTTTTGGGATCAGAACAAGAAATGTCCTCTGCCAATCCGGAGGAATATGTCTGGAAGAGAAAACATCCTGAATAGCCGAGGTAATATCCTGCCCAACAATATCCCAGTAGAAGCGGAAGAAATAAGGCGGAAAACCATCAGGTCCCGGGGCTTTATCAGGACCCAAAGCCCAAACAGCATTACGAATCTCCTCCGGCAATACCTCCCTAGTCAAGCTAGCATTCTCGCTATCCGAGACTCTAACATCCCGAGTGCCAGTGATAATGGGAGAGTCAGAGCCAGAGACTTCCGACCAGCGAGACTGAAAGAAGTGAAGAACCTGCTCTCTAATAGCCCCCTCATCCTCCAGTATAGTACCCTCTGCATCACTAATACGCCTTATACGATTGACCGCACGCCTGGCAACAGTGGCCTGATGAAAGAACCTGGTGTTGCGATCACCTTCCTTTAACCACTGAATCCGAGACCGCTGACGCCAATAAGTCTCCTGCTGCCAAAGCAACGAATGATGCATAGCCAAATTACTCCTTAGAGCCTGAAGATCAATCTCCGATAGCTGACCCTCCTCATCCTCCTTAACCTGAAGAGTAGAGATGACAGCTTCCACCGCCTGGACATTCTGCATTAGGTTTCCCACTTCTCTTTTCTGCCACCATAATAGTCTACGCTTAGCAAGCTCTAATCGATGGGAGAGACGATAAGTAGGATTCCCTCTGATTGGCATATGCCACACCTGCCTAATCAAGGATCTGGCTGAAGAATAGTGCGTCCAAAATTGTTCGAACCGAAAGGGCCCCTTCCTATGGGATGACCGCTCCGTAGAGATGAGAAGGGGACAATGGTCCGATGCAATCCACGGGAGGTGGGTATTGGTAGCACAGGCAAAGGACTGCATCCAAGAAGAAGAAGCCAAAGCCCGATCCAATCTCTCCAACACACGAGCAGACCCGCTTCGGTTATTACACCAAGTAAACTGTGGCCCAGAATAACCCAAGTCAATAAGACCCACCGCAGAGATAAATGATCGAAATTCCATGGAATTCGGAGAATCTACAAATCCGTGACCCCCCCGCTTCTCAGAAGCATCCAAAATACAATTGAAATCACCAGCAATAAGGGTCGAAAAACCCTGGGCCAATAACGTGTGAATCTCCGACCAGAGACTGCGCCGCTGACGAAAATCAGTGCTGGCGTAGACTCCCAGAAGCAGCCAAGGCAGAGAAGATTCCTCAGAGATGACAAGGCCTACTTGCTGATAATTATGATGAAAAGCATCAACACGGATGGCAGGGTTCCGCCAGAGAGCCATAATGCCCCCAGATAGCCCAGTAGCTTCAATAGCATAGGAAGACCAGTCATGGGAGACCCGACGCCGAAACGTTGCATGCTAAGGCCCGACAACCGAGTTTCCAGCAAAATACAAATATCAAAATGATGAATCTGCAAAAGCCTACCAAAGGAGGATCGAAAAGATGGTTTCAATGCTCCTCGGACATTCCATATAATAATCTTCATTAATAAAAAGCAAGGGATCATCAAATCCCATCCTGGGCTCCCGTCATAATCAAATCTGAAAGGTCTCCCGAGTCAGGACACAGCAACTGGAGATCCTGATCCGCCATCTGACTGAGGACAGGATCATTGGATACTGGTTGCAGAACTGACTCCATTGGAGCATCTTCAGCCAACTGTTTAGTAGGGGACCCATTTACCCGAGAGATAGAAGGGGAGTCAGATATAGAGGCTTTCAGAGATGTGAAGGCAACCTCATGAACATCCAAGGTTCCTTTCTTATAGCAGGGGGGCAAAGTCATCCTATCAGGAGATCCACTTATTACCCCAGAGCTTTTAGGAATAACCGCCTTTCCTTTTCCCTTTCGTTTCTCAGATTTAGAAATTGACCTAGGCGCCGGGCAATCAACTTGTCTGGCCCTTTTGAGGGGACCAGGGAAAGCATCCTGACTGCCCTGAGAAGGACCAGAGGCCAAACTCGATCTGAGGGAGACAAAGGGGTTCTTTAACACCAAAACATTAGTCTTTGCCTTCACTTGGGACCCCTCCTTAGCTGAGTTCAAGCAGACCTTCTGAACTTCAATTGATCTGGCACAGGAAGCTGACTCCTTCAAAGCACTTCAGACCCTGAAGCTGAACATTCCTTAAAACCGGCACATGGTGACTCTCCCGGCACAGACCCTGAAGCTGAACATTCAGAGGAAGGAGGGGCCAGGGGGTCGATCAGGCTAAATCCAGGGGATCCATTCAGCTCAGCCATTTCAAAATCCTGCTCAGAGGCCTTGTTCCCGGCACGCTGGACACCTCCCGGCACGCTCTTATTCCCTGAACATCCTAGCTTCATCTCACACACTGCAGTCACTGGAGCTGAATCTGGGATCATTACAATCTTGGAAGAAGAATGGGCTCTCCTACGAGCAATCTTCACTGGAGAATTCCATCCCTATGCATCTTCAACACCCGAACGGCGCCCCCCAGGGTAATGCTGAGCAGGAACAGAGCCATTGGAAGCCCCCTGAGCCGTCAAGATTGGCTTCCTCTTCTCCTCCTGCTGGGAATCAACAGCAGACTTCCGTTGACGAATAGCAGCTATCCAAGGGCCATAGATCGAAAGGGACGCAGCAGCCTCTTCCCCGTTCCCAGACGTCAAGGAGCAAGGGCCACTCAAATGAATCGAGCCACAGAGAGGACAGATCCCCTCCAGACTCTCATATGCGAACTATTGCCAGAAGATTTGATGGATTCCCTGAATGCGCGTCCCCGGCCGGAGAGGACAACGGAGATCAATCCGAATACAAACCCTAGCGAAGCCTCATCTGTTCTTCGCCACTGTGGGAGCATCCGCACATATAAATTGCCCTGCTGTCTCCACAGTCGCCCTGAGGAACTCCTCCTTCCAGAATTCCATCGGCAAGTTAGGTAATCTCACCCACACCAGAGCCGAAGGGATGGATTCCTCCGACGGGATGAATTCCGGCGTCCATGGTTCCGTCCCGATGACTTGCCCATTGATAGTCCATGGCCGATTTAGCACCAGGGAGCAAGCATCCGGATCTTCGAACCGGAAAATATGGCATCTAAATGCCAAGCTGATAGGGACGATGACCGCCTGAACACCGGCGCGCCGGAACTCTCGGAGGAAAGCTTCCGCCGGAACCCACCGCTGATAGGATCGAACAAGAACAGCCCTAGACTGCCATTCAACAATCTCAGCCTTCAATTTCGACGCTGGGAACCCAACAACATCTGGAAAGGAGGCCTCCAGCCTCGCCACCACCGCCGGAGATGGTGCCGACGAAACCCAGGAGAACCCGGACGACATCCCCTTCCTCCCAGCAGACCCTCCTCCGGCTACCCCATCAGACGCCATAGATGGAAGGGGGAGCAGGAAAGAACGAACCCAGAGAAAGCACAGATGGGCACACGGGAGCACGCCGGAGATCAGAGAAGAAGAAGATTCCAACACGAATCTAAAAGCACTTCAAACAGAGAAACCAGATAGAAGACGCGCACGATCCTTTACCTTCCTTTATTCTTTTGGGAAAGTTGAACCTTTCTTTTATAGATAGGTTCTATATCTAATAATAGTGTAACATATATTGCTTGAAAACTATCAATCAAGTATCTTGTCATGATGAGCTCACCTTACTGCATGTGATTGATTGCACAAAGAACCATGGGTTGCACTCTCTTATGCGGAAGTAGGCATCTAATTTATAAAATATACAAATATTATTAGATGTACGCCCCTTGCCGACTTATTTAGTATGCTTTTGAATCGTACTATCAATTATCCTATTGATCGTACTGTTAATGATGCTGACGCAGTTTAAGCTGCCATATATATACTATAAAAAATTTATAAAATAGTAACATAATTTAGCGGTGCAAATATTTATTACAAAATAACGACAGAATTACGATGCAATTGCGACCCATCATATCTGCGATACAATTTAACAACGCACATTATCAGTCATTAAATAGCGACTCCAAAAAATTTTGTTGCTAAAGAGCAACGCATTTAGGGCGTCACTGTTTAGCGATGCATTAAAATGCGTTCCTAAATAGCGACGCATTTTAATGTGTCGCTAAATAGTGATACATCTTAATGCGTCGCTAAATAGCGACGCAAATTGCGTCACTAAATTGCGATGCATTTTAATGCGTCGCTAAATAGCGACGCAATAAAATGCATTGCTAAATAATGACGCCCTAAATGCGTCACTGTTTAGCAACGCAAAAATGCATCACTAAATAGCAACGCTCGCTATTTAGCGACGAATTAGCGACGCATTAGCATGTGTCGCTAAATAGGATTTTTAAGGGTTCAGGAATTCAGTGGTTCAAGGTCTAAGGGTTCAGGGTTTAAGGGTTTCAGGGGTTCAGGGTTTAAGGGTTTCAGGGGTTTAGGGGAGAAGGAAGAGACTTGAAGGGGAGAAGGAAGGAAGTGAAATGCTTAATGATTCTTCATAATCTTTCTTCTTGTTACAAAAAAGTGGAGGAAAACCTGACCACTTTAAGAAATATCACTATATAATATTAATTATTATACACTATAATAACTAATTTATAAAATTAATATTAAAAAAATATTTTTTTTGCGATGCATTTAATGCATCGCTACTGCAATACGTCACTATTTAGCGACGCACTTTGATGCATCACTATTTAGCGACGCAAAATGTGTCCTAAATAATGACGCATTTTAATACGTCACTGTTTAGCGACGATTTTAATTGTCGCTAGGATGCATTAGCGTGTGTCACTAGTGTTTTAGGGTTTAAGGGTTCAGGGGTTCAGGGTTTAAGGGATTAAGGTTTCAGGGGTTTATATTAGGGGTTTAGGGTTTAGGGTTTTTTTAGGGTTTTATGGTTTTACGGTTCCAGGAGTTTTAGGGTTTTAGGATTTTAGGGTGGTTTAATTAGGGGTTTTAGGATTAGGGTTTTGGGTTTTAGGGTTTTAGGGGTTATAGTTGGTTTAGGGTTTTTAGGGTTTAGGCTGCATTTTCGGCACAAAGGCATGGATCGGACTGAAGGCAGCATCGGTCCCGGGTAGGACCTTGTAGTTGGCCACCCGGGTACACTGTGGCACCATCAGTGCACACTGTTCAATAGGGCTGACCGGCCAAAAAAAAACCCAATATCCAACTACGAGCTTTTTAACTGCAACAACTCTAATATACACTATTGGAGCTGGAATTACCTCGGCTGCTGGCACCAGACTTGCCCTACAATGGATCTTTGTTAAGGGATTTAGATTGTACTAGATTGTACTCAATCCAATTACCAAACTCGAAGAGCTGGCCGGTATTGTTATTTATTGTCACTACCTCCCCGTGTCAGGATTGGATAATTTGCGCCCCTGCTGCCTTACTTAGTTATGGTAGCCGTTTCTCAAGCATCCTCTCCTGAATCGAACCCTAATTCTCTATCACCCGTCACCACCATGGTAGGCCCCTACGCGTCTCTGGATTTCGGAGGTAGACGGGAGCGGCACAAGGTCGAGACCGACCCCCCGATCGGCCACCAGGAAGGTAACCCATGACAAGAGATCAAAGCGCCACCGAGGGCGGCGAAGGGGAGAAAGGGGCAGTAGCACCATCCACGGAAGGTTCCCGAAGGAAGCAGACATGTAACATCGCGGCCAGCCACATCACCCTGGAGCTCCAGCGAAACGAGCGGCATAGATTACAAATATCAATATAAAATTATCACTATATAATATTAAATATAATACACTATAATAATTACTAAATAATATTAATATTATAAATATTAATATTATTTTATAAAAAATTAATATTATAAAATTATCACTATAATAATTACTAAATAAAATTAATAAAATTGTGATGCATTTAAATGCGTCGCAATTTTGCGACGCAAAAATGCGTCGCAATATTGCGATGCAAATTGCATCGCAATTCTGCGATGCAATTAGTCGCAATAATGAGACGCAATTTAAAGTCGCTAATGCATCGCTAACTTGCGACGACTTATGTTTTGTCACAAATAGTGACGTATTTTATTGCATCGCTAGGCATCGCTATTTAACGACGAAATTGCGATGGATTGCTATTTGCGATGAAATTTACAGCGACGGTCAAAATGCATCGCTAATGCATCGCTAAATCTAGCGACGCATTAGCGATGCATTTTGACGTCGCTAAAACAAATTTTTCTTGTAGTGATATAACTTTCATTTAGAGGCTAAAGAATTCTATCTCATGAGTTATCCCCTACTTTTGAGTCTAAAGTGGCAGCTTGGGTGAAAGAGTAGTTGATAGCCTTTGAGCATTGATTTGTTCAAAGCATGTGGGCTCCTTTTGGCCAAGGTAAACTCTTTCAAGCTTACGAGTTTCTCTTGGCCTTCAATAAAGGATGTTAAGAGATTATGTGCTTTCTTCAAGAACCTTGAGTTGTTAACCTTATTGGCTTCTCATTATTTTACGAAGAGTTCTTCTAAGTTGTGAGCTCTCTATTTTCTTTATAAGTGAGTTTTTCAAAGTTGCCGGCTCTCTCTCTCTCTCTACTTGTTTGGTGTAGATCAATTTCTATCTAAGGTGAACAATGGGGACCTCAGCCAGAAAGCTTTTGAAGTGGACCAAATCAAGTAAAGCTTTTCTTAAGTTAAGTATGGTCAATTCACTGAGTTGGAGGGCCAGCATGCTGTCCAGCCAAGTTGAGAGATCAATATCTGATAGGTTGGCTTGAGCTGTTTGGTCGAGCTAAGGATATGTTTTTAAGGTACTCAGCCAGGCACCTAAATGCCAATGTTCTAAGGATGTCCCCAACACTAACTCTTCTTAGGCCTTCTTGGCCTTTCTTTTCATGTAATCTCTTTATTTTTATATTTTTAAAACTCTTTGAAATTAGTAAAATAAGTACCATGTCTTTCGTATGAGTCGTTTTTATAACCGGTGCATTTTGCACCGGTTTGACAGTTAAAGGATGGGTTTCAAAGATATTGCAGGGAAGGTGTTAAAGGGGAAAACGCCATTTGAAATGGCATTTTCCCGGTGCCATTTCATCTCCTGGAGCTCGGCCAAGTCAGCCATGGAGCTGACATGGAAAGCCATGAAATCGCCACATGGTGTGGCGATTTCACAATAAGTGAAATCGCCACACGGTGTGGCAATTTCACTATTCTGAAATTGCCACACCATGTGGCATTTTTCTCAGCCCCTTATTACACAGCAGAGCCCGATCGGTGCCAGTGCTCGATGGAAGAAAAATTTTCATCCTCTCCACGCTTCTCTCAAACCCGTTCCAATCGAGTTTCGATCGAGCGTTCCCAAGCATTGTTTCTCCCCGGCGTTCCAATCGATCGTCCGAAACCTGGTCGGCGGCAAGCAGAGCTTTATTGCATCATCCCCCTTCTTCCTCCTCTTCTCTCTCGCTGCCATCGCCTTCCGGTACATTACAAGTAAGTTCTGTTTTGCCTTGAGCTTTTCTAACGTGATTACAAGTACTTTTACAACCGATTTAGTCATCTTAGTGTTTTAAAATCATAAGAACTTAAAGGAGGAGCAGAGAGGAGGATTAGTAGGTTTGGGAGGCAAGTGGAGTAAAAAAAGTAGCGTGGATGGGATCTTTCCGCTGGTGGGAGGCACGGAGTTTGGTATTTCCTTTTTTAAAAAAAAATTAAAAACTAAAAAATAAAGATGGGAAGGAATATTTCATTATTTCCAAAGGATGCACACAAGCCGTTAAGTTTACGGTTTTGTTGTCTAGAAAAACATCGCGACGACATTTGTGCCTGACTCCCCTCATTTGGATGTGATGGTTGAATCGTCCGTCGCTCGATGTGGACGAGTGGGGCCGCATTTTTTTGGGTCTGAAATGTTTGACTCATCTGCCTGCGATTGTACGCAGGTCAACGCCCCATGTCTTTCAAATCAACATATTGCATGGGCTTATTAATATTTTCACATAGCATTAATCTTTCTTTCATATCTGTTTTAAGTTTGATAAGGAGATTCCAAGTTTGATCATTTGTTGGTCTTACAAGAAATTAGATTATATTTATATTGCTTGTACTATAGTATCTAATTATGATATTTAGATTATAGATGTTAAGTTGTTTGCCTTCTGCTAATTAAATTATATTTAGGGGTGCACAAGGGTATTAATGTAGAAGTGTTTTATAAACACATTGATACAATGAGATATACCCTTAGCTAATAATTCTTTTAACTTGTAATGTCAGACATGGCTCATAATGTCTTAGATTCAGGGCCTCGTGATCCTACTGTTCTTACTTTGCAAGAGATGCATAGATCAACCAATATATTTCAGGGCGAGGTATGTATTATTGATCGACAGTCCTTAAATAATTTACATTTGTTTATGTTAATGCGAATGTATCATTTAATTTATTTTTTATCAGGAGTTACCGGTTCTTAGATGTCGTCGTCATGATGCACGTATATAGAGAGAAACATCGGGAATGTCGCACCCACGAGTACAGTATTATTTAGATCATGTCGGCATGTTTGGCATATATATGATTGGCCAGATTTGACTGGATGTTGGCCTTATTTCTGCACTAGTAGAGAGATGGCGTCAAGAGACCCACACATTCCATCTACCTTTTGGTGAGGCGACCATTACACTACAGGATGTGAGTATTTTGAGTAGCCTTCGGATTGATGGTTCTGCTGTTACTGGGTTAGATCCGCGTCATACTATTCCGGAGTGGTAGGCTATATTTGGGAGGCTATTTGGTGTTGAGCCTCCTGTCGAAGCATTTTCAAAAGATCGTTTTCGATTGGCATTCTTCGATCAATTCTATCGCGACCTTCACTTGGACGAAGATGTGGATGATGAGGTTATCCAGCAGTTCGTGAGGGGACAACTTCTTCGAATCATTGGTGGAGTTATTCTTCCAGGTACCTCTGGTAATTTAGTTAAGTTGATGTATGTGCCATTCTAGAAGACTTGCATTTGCCGCTCTTAGCTGGGGTTCGGCAACGCTGGCTGGTTTATATAGAGCACTGTGTCGTGCTACATGGATATTTATATAGTGTCCACTTCCCACATGAACAATTACGGTCACTAAGAGAAACAGTCTGAACATTGCCTCCACCCCTGAGAGCTTCACTGAACCTCCTAGTCACGACCTCATAAGTAGCTCTTTGCATGTTGTATCTAGTTACTCTATGCTCATTAGCTTTGGCCTGACCTTCAGCAACCTTAATCGAAATCTGAGGAGTGAAAGGTTGTTAGGGTTCTCTTGTACATACCTTAAGGCTTCTGCGCGTCTGGTGTTGAAGTATTTAACGAGATGACGAAATGTTATCTGTACACATGCAGTAATTGGCACATTTCTAGCTCCCCTCAACACGCAATTAAAAACCTCCGAGAGATTGGTTGTCAATGTTCCGTAGCGAAAGCCCCCATCATGTACCAATGTCCACTTCTCCGGCTCTAACTCCGATACCAAGACCAAGCTTCTGCATTGATTGTTTTAATCCTTTCCATTAGAAAGTTAAACTTCCGAAGCTGATGTTCGCTCCCTGCTTTCCAGACTGCTCTTTTCAACTGAACATTTGAGAATCTCGAGTTAAAATTACTACAAGATGTCTCAAACAATATCGATGATAAGCTCTTGGTGGAGCCCATCCAATTAGATTATCAGCTATGGCACTCAGTATACCTGGATGTCGGTCAGATATAAGACAAATGTCATTTCTATCTTTTACAACATGCCTCCTAAGCCTCAGCAAAAACCAGCTCCAGCTAGCTGTACACTCTTCATCAACAATTGCATAGGCCAGTGGAAATATCCTATTATCAGCATCAGTGCCTGTCGCAATCAGCATCTTCCCCTAGTACTTTCCATAAAGATGTGTTCCATCAATAGAAATCACCAGGCGACAATACCGAAACCCCTCAACAGATGGTTGAAATGCCTAGAATACATAATGCAGGACACGTTCAGATGAACTTGCTTCACTGTAGAAATCCCAACATACAACTGTTCCAGGGTTAGCATTCTGCAGTGCAAGCATGTATTTAGGAAGCTTTGCATATGATGGTTCCCATTCACCAAATATATCAATAAATGCCCTCTGCTTTCCACGCCAGGCTTTCGAATATGACACTGTATAGTGAAATTGTTCTGCAATGGTTGCTATAATAGCTTCAATATTCACACTTGGATCTTTCTCCACAATGTGTCGAATAGCATAGCTAATAACTCGAGAAGTAATATGTTTGTTATCCCGAGTTAAATTACTGAATAAACAAGAGTGCGGTCCTTCATACCTTGTGATCTCAAAAAATCCATGCTTCTTCAACTTGGTAGCACGCAACCTCCACGGACACCGTTGGGTAGTACTTGAAGAGGCACATCTCACAGACCAGAATAGTTTTTTCGACTCCACCACATTATATGTGCGATGCTTCTTGATGTGATACATGTCACATGCTCTCTTTAGTTCATCTTTAGTATTAAATAATAATCCTTTAGCAAACTCAGTAATTGATGGATCCCAAAATTGAGAGTTGAAGGGTAACTCTCTCGGAGTACTAACACATCCACCATCATGCAAATTCAACTCATCATAAAATTCTGGAACTTGTTCATCTACAAAGGCTTGGTGATCATGTACCTGGGTTGGAATATGTTCTGGATGACTATATATAGGAATGGAACTAAAGCCCGTCTCATGAACTATATCATCTCCATATGACTCTTCATCTTTATTTGACTCTTCATCTGAGTTATCATATTCAGGCCAATAGTCATCATCTGCACTCTCGTCTGACTTCATTCCCCGACTATCAATATTACACTGATTGTTTACCATATCATCACTCTGCACTGCTGGCATAAATTCCTCAATCATTGGAAAATCCACAGGAGTCCTAACTTGTTCCTGCTGCTGGGCTATAGGAGAATTGTTATAAACATTCTCTATATGACCAACACTATATGGCTCTGCAACATCATCTCTTAAAACATAGACTTCAATACACCGATATTCAGGATACTTCGAGGGAAATGTCAACATGTGCTCCACATCGTCATCGTCCTCAATTGAAAGAAGCACATATTTTGATTCAATATCGGAGATCTCCACATCAATCTGATGATATATCTCTGTACTAGAATTGTTAGAACTGTATGTACTTGATCAACTAACTCAGCAAAGTATGTTCCCGTGCTCAATTTCAAACATTTACGGGGAGGTTGATTATAATGTATCCCTTCTTAGCCGCCATGTTCAATTGATCCATCATAATATAGCAGAACACGTACAGTTTCCATCTAAAAAAAAGGGTGATAATAAATTTATCAAGCCTCTTGTGTATACGCCTATAAATGTAATCTATTTTCTTGCCAAACCAAGATATGATGGTGCCATCAAAAGGAAAACTTAAATGTCCAAATATTATTATTTAATTATCTATATGATCAATAAAATTAGCATCTGAATAACTAGTTGCATTTACTTTAATAGCTAGCACATTAAACGAATAAACGAATATGATGCAAAGATATTTAGGGCATGGTATTTGTGGTTATCAAAAATATTTTAAATACTCACTGCAGTTAACGACCGGAAAGGCGAGGGCGATGAGAGGTAAGAGGAGGAAGAAGTGGGAGCTTGCCGGGAAAGAGGAGGAATGGTTGCCACCGAGCAGGAGATGAAAACAGACGGACGCCTGGGAGGAGGAAGAAGAAGAAGAAGAGAAGAGAATCGGGCAGCTGGGGTTAAAACCCTGAGAAAAATGCCACATGATGTGGTGATTTCACATATTATGAAATCACCACACGGTGTGGTAATTTCACTTGATATGAAATCGCCACATAGTGTGGCGATTTCAGAATAGTGAAATCGCCACACCGTGTGGCGATTTCACTTATTATGAAATCGCCACATCATGTGGCGATTTCATAGCTTTCCATCTCAGCTCCTTGGCTGACTTGGCCGAGCTTCAGGAGATGAAATGGCACCAGAAAAATACTATTTAAAATGATATTTTTTCTTTTAACACCTTCCTGCAATATTTTTGGAATCCATCCGTTGACTGTCAAACCGATGCAAAAATGCATCGGTTATAAAAACGACTCTCTTTCGTATAATGGTCTTCTCACTCCTCGAAGTTTGTTGGGACCTTTGGAACCTGTGCAAGTTCGCCCGAACTCTAGTGCTTTGGCCTTCTGGTATTCCAACACCGAGGTGTTTTAATACTTTGGTGTAGATTTTGTAGGCAACTATTGCTGGACAACCTTCTATCCTAAGTTGGCTGAAGTATGGTCAATAGGATGGAACACCTCTTTCTTTCTTCTATCTCTTCGGTGTAGTGGATGGGCCTTCTTCCCAACAAAAGAGTTTTTTCGAGCAACATGATGATAGAGACCAGCTCTCTCTTTCTCTTGACAAGATTCTTTCAAGGGATCTGTTCTTTGGTAGAACAGATGGGCTTTCTCTTTTTGGGCAAGGAAATTCTTCCAAGCTGCCTGATAATGGGATCGATCCTCTCTTTCCATCGAGAAAAGTTTGAGGTAGTTTAGCTCTTAGGAGAAATGGAGAAGCTTTCTTTTTCTTAGCAAGAAAAGTTCTTCTGAATGACCTAATGATGAGGGTTGGCTCTCTTTTCCCCTTGAAGATAGTTCTTTTAGGTGGGTTAGACTTTTGGTGTAAACAATAAGCTTTTCTTTCTCAGCGAGAAGAGTTCTTCCAAATAGCTTGATGATGAAAACTGGTTATCTCTTTTTCTTAAAGATAGTTCTTTCAAGCAGATCAGTTAGTGGAGTCAATGAACTTTCTTTTCTTGATGAGAAGAGTTCCACTGAGAGGGCCTAAGATTGGTTCTTTCTTTCTCTTGAGGAGACGTTTTTAAACTAATCGTCTCTCTAGTGGAGTGAGCCTTCTCCTTATCAATAAGGGGAGTTCTTTTGAGTGGGTATAGGAGAGACGATATGGATTACCCCACCATAAGAGGGCTTTTATCAGGTTTTACCGTCTTGGAGTGGTTATCGAAGTGTAGCTACCTTCATACTAAAGATGGGCTTCTCATTTTTTGGAACTCAGGCTCATACTCTACTTCTTTTCACCTCCCTCTAAATTCCTTGGTTGGAGCATCATTTTTTTAAGGAGAAGACAATGACCTCATGCTTTCTCGTAAAAGTTTCTTTAACGCATATACTTCTTAACTCTACCGAGGAGTATGGCTATGTTCTTTGGCTCCCTTTAGTTGAGTAAGAAGCTGAAGGACAAATCCAGAAGCCTGCGCATAGAAGCAATATAATAGCCATGAATTACTAGAGGTCCTTGACTTTGAGCATTTCATTATTGAAATACTTGATGTAGTTGCAAAATGGCTTGCCTTCCTGTTGCCTCAAGGACATCAGGCTTACACTAGTTTTCTCCTGCTTGATATTAACGATGTTGAAAGACGTGATAGACTTTGACTTGAGGCCTTAAGTACCAGGTTCAAGCTATGTTTTTTCTTTGGGGTTACCTGATCCATCATATTATTTCATTTGCAGTACTTTAAACTTAGGCGATAAGGATTCCTCATAATCTCTACCACGAATGGAGGGTCAATCTTCAAGTTGAGGTTATTTAGAGGATTAGGTTTTCTTGAAGCTTCCCTTATTAATGTAGTGCCAAATTAAGCTTTACTATGATGGCACCTATGCCAATGGCTCTATCTTCCACTTTCATGCTAACTTGGAGATTAGAGTTCGGAACAGTGTGATAAGGGCCTTGATCTATTACTACAACTAAGCAAACTACATAACAGTGATAGCTTATGGAAGAGCTGGAGAGGGGTCCAATCCTAGAGCTAGTCTGAGTGTGTCATTATTGCTAGCAAGAGATTTCTCAATA
This sequence comes from Calamus simplicifolius, assembly GCA_900491605.1. Taxonomy (NCBI): domain Eukaryota; kingdom Viridiplantae; phylum Streptophyta; class Magnoliopsida; order Arecales; family Arecaceae; genus Calamus; species Calamus simplicifolius. The sequence continues at coordinate 406,394 of UESW01005073.1, read as the reverse complement.
GGCAGCATGGCTTTCTCCTAGTTCTAATAAAGGTGTCAATGTGATGATGCCAAGATGCAATGTGATGAGGATAATGATCTGAAAAAAAAATTAATGATAAGTTTAGCAATAGAAACTGAGATATCCATCAGTTTCTACTGATCTGTAGCAATATATAAAAGTGTAAGAGGTATTAGAAGTTTCTCGATGAGGGTCCTCCAATGCTTAAGTCGGTGAAGAAAAGAGATGAGGGTCTTTAAGCTTTGTGGAGAAAAAATAAGGCATAATTAAGAGGGAGAGGAAGCTGGTATAGCCATATAGTGTTGATATAAAAAGTTTGGAAAGGAATTTCCCTTGTTTTTGGATGAGTCTTCCTGTTATAGATAGATTTCGTACTCAATGATGGAACTACATGGATTATCCAAACCCATTGGGTCACATGCCTTGCCATAATGAGCCTATATTGCTGGATGAGACTGTATGAAGTGTCATAGACCACTCCTTGTAGGTGGAAGGCATTTGATCCATGAGTCTATCTAAAGATGTTCACATCAGACCTTGTTAGGTGTACCAACTAATTATCAGGTGCATACTTTCGAATAATCTTAATTATTGACTATCCTGCTGATCGATCATGCTGTTAGTAGTGCTAACGATCCAATCTACCATATGGGTTATAGTTGAAGGCTGAAGAATTCTACTATATACTAGCATTTATATACGTCCACCGTTAGACCACAGGTATCAAGTAAGTGATCAACGTGGCCATTTTCGATTACCCAGGTTTTTTGGTCGAGTATTTGGATAGCGATCATTTGTTGCCAAGTCGTCCATCCACCTGTTAGGCAACATTCGTTGGCCAAATAGTTTCCCATCTAACAGCAACATGCGAATCCTTTGAAGAATGAGAAATGGCAACGTACGATACAAATTAAGTTCTTACAACTTCAAAGAAAAACAATAGGCAACCGTGTAGGAAGCCACCTGTGAGGAGTTTATTTTTGGAGAGGCCTCTATCATACTGAAATGTGGAACCACCACCAAGGGACGATCTCCATAGATAACCACTAGTTGCTGCTAGGAGAAGCCATCATGATCTGTTTATAAATACTAGTGAAGGCTTTTGATGAACGCCCCCACCACTGCCAACAACAGCACACCACTAAAATCTATCGGTCTTTAGTTTTATATGGTTAACAGTAGGATCTATTGAGCCATCTTGTGAGCCCTCCCAATTGTCCCACATCGGATAATTGGGAGTTAGTTAGTGGTTTATAACCGATTAAGCAAGAAGGACAAGGCACCAATTGGATCCCTTTTGGGCTGTAGTGGCCCAAGTTGGTATGGACCTTATCCGTCTTACTTTCTTGTAACGAAACGGGTCCGTGGCCTGGGTCTAGAGGTGGCAACCTAGACCCTATATTGGATCTAGAGGTGGCAACCCGCCGCATGCCGGGCATGCAAGGCGTCCCGAAATATAACATTTAATACAAGAAGGGATAATAATTAAATTTGTCCAATTTAAATGGTTCTTAATACAAACCATAATCATACGTTTTAGACTACATGCCAAAATACATAACTCAATGGGGTTACAATAAGTACTGGATCTAAGTCATTCTGATAGCTGCTTCAACTACCCCATATCCCCATCTTCAGTTCTGTGGCTCTGAAAACATTGTGAGATTTAAATGAGCTCACACTCAATAAGTAAGCCAACTATAATGTAATTTAATCACTTCATGCTTTTATAAACTAAATTTTTTTCCACAATAAATATCTGCCAAGCTCCCATATTTCAGATACATTACCATGTTATCAAAACATGCATCATATGCTCAAAATAAATTTTGGAAGCAATTGCCATATATAGTATATCAAGAATATGCAATTTCAGGATAAAACCACTGTAAATAGCATGTACAAAAATGTATTTTTATACCAATGTCCCACGGCCACACACTATGTACACAAACACCCCTCTCGGGTGTAACACCCCCCTCGGGTGTATCCTCCCTAAATATCCCCTAGGAGTCAGGGTCCTGGAACCAGTGTCATGCACTCACATCCTGCCATATCCGGCTACAACACACCCCAAGAGTGTGTTCTCCATATACCCCCCTATGGAGATGGGTCCCGGTGCCATGTGGCATAATATTGCCATATCCTGTCACAGCACACCTCCTGGGTGTGTGTGCTCCATATACCCCCCTATGGAGTTGGGTCCCGGTGCCAAGTGAGTCATGCAACATATCACATCATACCATATCATAGCGGACCATAGTGGGACATATCATCATATACACAAAGTATCATTTGCTAAATAGCATGTATCGTTGCAAAAATGCAATCCATATACTTTTCATAAAAACATGTCATATACACATGTATATTTATAAAACCTTTAACAATTTCAAAGTCATGCCAATTGATCAGTTGTCCACATAGATACCCAATTATTTATAAAATATAATAAATAATAAACTAATCATAGCAAAGGCTCATTTACAAATAATAATACCAATCCATTTTCTTATTTTTCAAATAATGCAATATATAATAATATAACATTTAAATACATAATTTTTATATTTTAATAATTTATGAAAATTATGATAAATGACTTACTTACCTCTTGGCGCTAATCCAAAGATGTAATTCGCTATTTAAGCACCTGGGTACCTACAGCATCAATTTCCCAATTTTTAGTCCCCAAAAGTAGCATATCAAAATAGCTTTTAGCTCTACCCAATTTTAATCCCGGGGCCAACTTGGGGCTTGAATATCTCCCAATACATAAGCCCAAATGGGAAAATAAATATATCCCCAGAAACTAGAATCAACACTGATCCGGGCATATTTTTATTTTTCCATTTTTGACCCAATACGGTGTTCAAATCGCGGCCCAAAAATGGCTCGCGAAACGGCCCAATAGGGCCCAAAATGGGGGAACGGCCCGAATCGGCCCGCTCCCCCCCATCCCCCGCTTCCCCTGTTTCGATCGAAACAGGGGAAGGATTGTGCCGGCGGCCAGGGCCCCGCCGGCCACTTCCCGGAGGGGCCCGGCCGCCGCCGACCGGCCCGGAGCCGGCCGCCGCCGTGGCCGAGCTCCTCTCCCTCTCTCTCTTCCTCTATTCTCTCTCTCTCTTCCGTTGCCCGCCGCGGATTCTACCCTGCCGGTGGCACGGCCGGCCACCACGGCCGGCCGGACCTCCACCGGACGCTGCCCCAGCGCCGGTGGAGGCCGCCGACAGCAGCCCGGGCCCGGCGAGCCGGCGGGCACTCCGCCGGGCCCGAACCAAGCCGCGGAGCGGCTTGGTTCCGCAATGAAGGGAGGGCCGCTCGCGGCCCTCCGCTGTCCCACTCCGGCCGCCTCGAGCGGCCGGAGCCTCCTCCTCCTCCCTCCTCCGGCCGCCTCGAGCGGCCGGGCATGGAAACGGGAGGAATTCTCCCGATTCCCACTCTCTGTCGCCCGTTTCTCTCTACCGAAACAGTGGATGAAGGGGAACTTACCTGGCTCGTTGATGATGGTGGGTGGAGGGGAAGGCTCCCTCCTCCCTCCCATTTATAGAGAGCAGGGAGGCCTCCACTATGCTTGAGAGAAGAGGGCGCCGCCCTCTTTGACCGGCGGTGCTGGGGAGCCGCCCGCGTGCGGTACGGCTGCGGCGCCTCCCCCTCCTCCGGTCCAAGAAGACGGATCCTCACATGGTGAGGATCCGGGGCTCACATTCTTCCCTTCTTATAAAAATTTCGGCCTCGAAATTGGTGTACATCATATAACATTAGAATCCAAAGCTTTGATCATAAGAATTATTATCTTTTCATTTACATAAACTAAGATAAAATAGGTATGGATATTTCTTTTTCACTTCCTCCTCCAGCTCCCAAGTAGCCTCCCTCTCAGAATGGTTACTCCACTGAACCTTGACATAGGGAATGCTACGCCGTCTTAAGACTTGGTCCTTGCGGTCCACAATACGCACAGGATGCTCTTCATATGTCAGATCATTCCTTAACTGATGGGCTCAAACTGTATCACATGGCTGGGGTCAGAAATGTACTTTCTCAACATAGATACATGAAATACATTGTGTACCCCAGAGAGCACGGGGGTAATGCCAGGCTATAAGCCACCTCCCCTACTTTACTCAGAATCTCAAATGGCCCAATGTATCGTGGACTCAATTTACCTTTAATCCCAAATCTCATCACATTTTTGGTTGGTGATATCTTCAGAAAGACATGGTCTCCAACCTGAAATTCTAGCTCCCTTCTTCTCACATCTGCATAGCTCTTCTGTCGGCTCTGAGCTGTGCGGAGTCTTCCTTAATACTGCACCTTCTCTACTGTCTGCCGAATCAGTTCAGGGCCCAACAATCTTCTCTCTCCCACATCATCCCAACATAAGGGGGATCTGCATTTTCTACCATACAAGGCCTCAAATGGAGCCATCTGGATACTGGCTTGGTAACTATTATTGTAAGCAAATTCCACTAAAGATAAGTGGTTGTCCCAAGCACCACCCAAGTCCATCACACAGGCTCGCAACATGTCCTCCAGGGTCTGTATGGTCCTCTCAGACTGCCCATCTGTCTGAGGATGAAAGGCTGTGCTGAAGTTCAGTTTGGTCCCCAGAGCCCTATGAAGACTCTTCCAGAATTGGGACACAAACCTAGTATCCCGATCTGATACAATAGATACGGGGACACCATGAAGCCTCACAATTTGTTCAATATACATGTGGGCTAATCTCTCACTGGAAATCCCAACTCTGAATGGCAGGAAATGGGCTGACTTCGTCAATCTGTCTACAATGACCCACACCGCATCATTATTCCTAGGGGTCTTAGGCAGACCAGTCACGAAGTCCATAGTGATTTTCTCCCATTTCCATTGTGGAATCATCAGAGATTGAAGAGGTCCCGCAGGCCTTTGATGTTCAGCCTTCACTTGCTGACATATTAAACATTTGGCCACATACTGAGCAATCTCTCTTTTCATTCCCTTCCACCAAAAATTTTCTTTTAGGTCTCTGTACATCTTGGTGCCTCCTGGGTGCACTGTATAGGGAGAGTAGTGGGCCTCCCTCAGAATTTCTGCTCTTAGTTCCACCGCATTTGGCACACAGAGCCTGCCATCAAATCTCAGGGATCCATCCTCCATTATAGCAAATTCATTTTGAACCCCTGACTTCACAGCTTCTTTAATCTTTTGCAGGTCCAAGTCTTCTTTCTGGGAGGACTTGATCCTGTCAATTAGAGTGGGTTGGAGTACAAGTGCTGCCACAAGTCCATCGGACCGCTGTACTCGCAATCCAACTCCAACTTCTCAAGGTCCCTCCAGATGTGAGGCTGAGAAGTGATCATAGAAGCTAACTCGAGGAGGACTTCCTACTCAAGGCATCAGCTACCACATTGGCCTTCCCTGGATGATAGTGCAGGTTCAAGTCATATCTTTTAGTAGCTCCATCCACCTCCTCTGTCTCAAATTTAACTCCTTCTGAGTGAAGATGTATTTCAGACTTTTGTGGTCTGTATACACATCACATGTCTCTCCATACAGATAATGCCGCCAAATCTTCAAGGCAAAAATCACGGCGGCCAACTCCAGGTCATGGGTAGGATAGTTTTGCTCGTATGGCTTTAACTGCCGAGAGGCATAGGCTATCACCTTCTCATTTTGCATCAGAACACATCCCAATCCCTTCGAGAAGCATCCGTGAATAAGGTGAATCCTCCAGATCCTGACGGAAGGGTAAGGACGGGGGCTGATACTAGTCGTTGCTTCAGCTCCTGAAAACTTCTCTCACACTCCTCAGTCCAATCAAACTTCGCTTGTTTTTGGGTCAAGCGAGTCAGGGGTAGAGCAATGCGAGAGAAGCCTTCCACAAATCTGCGATAATATCCAGCCAGCCCCACAAAACTTCTTATTTCAGACACATTGGAAGGCCTACACCAGTTAACAACTGCCTCAATCTTCTTTGGATCCACAGATATGCCATCTTTAGATATTATATGACCCAAGAATGATACTTGGCTCAACCAGAAGTCACACTTCTGCAACTTGGCATAAAGCTTTTTCTCCCGAAGGTTTGCAGAACAATCTTCAGGTGGTCCACATGCTCCTCCTGGCTTTTAGAATACACCAGGATGTCATCAATGAACACCACCACAAACTGGTCCAAGTATGGCTTAAAGATTCTGTTCATCAAGTCCATGAATGCTGCCGGGGCATTAGTCAACCCAAACGGCATCACCAAGAACTCGTAGTGGCCATACCTAGTCCTGAATGCTGTCTTAAGCACATCCCCAGCCTTGACCTTGAGTTGATGGTATCCTGACCGAAGATCAATCTTCGAGAATACCCGAGCTCCTTGGAGTTGATCAAATAGATCATCAATCCTTGGCAGAGGATACTTGTTCCGCACTGTTACCCTATTGATTTCTCGGTAATCAATGCAGAGCCGAAGACTTCCATCTTTCTTTTTGACAAATAATACTGGAGCACCCCAAGGGATACACTAGGTCTGATGAATCCCCGGTCAAGGAGCTCCTGCAATTGGCTCTTCAACTCTTTTAGCTCAGCTGGGGCCATACGGTACGGGGCCTTGGATATAGGTCCAGTGCCAGGGGCCAAATCAATAGTGAACTCAACCTCCCGATCTGGGGGTAATTCGTCAAATCATCTGGGAATACATCAGGAAATTCCCGAGCCACTGGAATATCCTCCAACTTGACCTCATCCTGCTGAAGATCTTTGACCATAGCAAGAAACCCTTGGCTACCCTTCATCAAATACTTCGCGGCCTGTAGTGCTGACACGAACACCGAGGCCAGATGCTCCTGACTTCCAGTAAAACTGAATTCAGGTTGATTAGGAATTTTGAAGATCACCATCTTCCTGAAACAGTCTACTGAAGCATGATAGGAGGCCAACCAGTCCATCCCAAGGATAACATCGAATGATTTTAGTGGGAGGACGATTAGATCGGCCTTCAATCTCCTATCCCCCATGTTAATCAGGCAAGATCTGCATACTGAGTCTACCCTCATAACATCACCATTTGGGAGAGCAATGCACAACTCCTGCTCTAGGGGAACGGGTGTCAAAGATTCATCCTTAGCGAGATATGTGCCAGATACAAATGAATGTGTGGCACCCGGATCTACTAAGAATTGAGCATAAGCATTGCCTACTTTAATTATACCTGGTCACAAAATTTAGTTTATCTTAGATGTCATGAAGTTTAACAATACTTCTATCATTCATGATCAATGCATCTCATTGCATATGAATGAAGTAATCTTAAACAAGTACTTAAGTAACAGGTGTACCTGTCACAACGGAGTTGGAAGCGGCAGCATCCTGTTGTGTGAGAGTGAAGACCCTTCCCTGGGTCCTAGGCTGCTGCTACTGGCCTCTGCCTTGATCCGCAGGAGGCCGCTGATCCCTCCGAAGGGGACAAGTGGCCATCTTGTGACCCACCTGCCCACATATGAAGCAGGCACCAGCCGTTCCGTGGCACCACTTGCCTGGGTGGGAGTTTCCGCATTGAGGGCAACGAGTTTCCGTATTCTTTGGTCCTGAGGGGGCCTGATAAGGACCTTTCTTCTTGGCCTGTCCTGAAGACTGGCCAGAAGGAGGCCCCTTCTTCTTCCTCTGTTGTTGCTCCCACTGCTTATGGACCACACCCATATCTCTCTCAATCACCAGGGCCTTGTTCACCACAGCACTGAATGTGGAGAGTTCAAAGGCATTGACTGCTTGCATCAGTCTAGGCCTCAGTCCCTCGGTGAACTTGATGATCTTGGCTCTCTCAGTGGTGGCTATGTCTGGAGCAAACCGAGCCAACCGGGTAAACTCGGCTTCATACTGCGCCACAGAGAGATTTCCTTGCTCCAGTTTGACAAACTCCGACTGCATCTGCCTCTGCACACTATTGGGGAAGTATTTGTCATAGAAGACTTCCTTAAATTCTCCCCAGGAAACAGTCCGTCCATCCATTCGCTGCTCCACAAGTAGCCACCAATCATATGCCTCCCCCTGAAGGAGGTAGGTAGCGAATCTGATTCGCTCCTCCTCTTGGCTACCATGAGCTGCAAAGGCTTTCTCCATCTCCCTCATCCATTTTTCAGCATCGGCAGGGTTAGTAGATCCACAAAAGGGAGCAGGGGCCAAGCTCTTGAACTCAGCAAAGCTCCGGCCCCCTCCCCGCCAGGGCTGGATGGAGCCGACTGAGCAGGCTGCGGAGCGGGAGAGGCAGGACGAGCAGGCTGGATTTGCTGAATCTGTTGCTGCATGGCTTGCATAGCCTGCGACATTCCTGCCAGAGTCTGAAGCAACTGGGCTTGAAATTGTGGTTGCTCATTGTCAGCTAAATTAACGGAACCAGAGCCTCCGGAAGCTTGCTGGCCTCCTGCTGGCCCGAGTCACCAGCCTGGGAGTTCCCAATAGGCCGCAGGCTCCTAGAGCGACGTGGCATCCTTAACTCCTGCCAGAGTTAGGTCCCAGTCAATAACCTTGTAAACCACAAAATTCAGGCTTCCAAAATATATTACTTGAAATTTTTAATAAAGTTATCACCCTCCCAATGTAATCCTAATGTTCTGCCTAGTGTCATCTGGTGTTTGTCCCTAAGGTTAAACCTAGGCTCTGATACCACATAAGCTGTCACGCCCCAGACCCTATATTGGATCTAGAGGTGGCAACCCGCCGCATGCCGGGCATGCAAGGCGTCCCGAAATATAACATTTAATACAAGAAGGGTAATAATTAAAATTTGTCCAATTTAAATGGTTCTTAATACAAACCATAATCATACGTTTTAGACTACATGCCAAAATACATAACTCAATGGGGTTACAATAAAGTACTGGATCTAAGTCATTCTGATAGCTGCTTCAACTACCCCATATCCCCATCTTCAGTTCTGTGGCTCTGAAAAACATTGTGAGATTTAAATGAGCTCACACTCAATAAGTAAGCCAACTATAATGTAATTTAATCACTTCATGCTTTTATAAACTAAATTTTTTTCCACAATAAATATCTGCCAAGCTCCCATATTTCAGATACATTACCATGTTATCAAAACATGCATCATATGCTCAAAATAAATTTTGGAAGCAATTGCCATATATAGTATATCGAGAATATGCAATTTCAGGATAAAACCACTGTAAATAGCATGTACAAAAATGTATTTTTATACCAATGTCCCACGGCCACACACTATGTACACAAAACACCCCTCTCGGGTGTAACACCCCCCTCGGGTGTATCCTCCCTAAATATCCCCTAGGAGTCAGGGTCCTGGAACCAGTGTCATGCACTCACATCCTGCCATATCCGGCTACAACACACCCCAAGAGTGTGTTCTCCATATACCCCCCTATGGAGATGGGTCCCGGTGTCATGTGGCATAATACTGCCATATCCTGTCACAGCACACCTCCTGGGTGTGTGTGCTCCATATACCCCCCTATGGAGTTGGGTCCCGGTGCCAAGTGAGTCATGCAACATATCACATCATACCATATCATAGCGGACCATAGTGGGACATATCATCATATACACAAAGTATCATTTGCTAAATAGCATGTATCGTTGCAAAAATGCAATCCATATACTTTTCATAAAAACATGTCATATACACATGTATATTTATAAAACCTTTAACAATTTCAAAGTCATGCCAATTGATCAGTTGTCCACATAGATATCCAATTATTTATAAATATAATAAATAATAAACTAATCATAGCAAAGGCTCATTTACAAATAATAATACCAATCCATTTTCTTATTTTTCAAATAATGTAATATATAATAATATAACATTTAAATACATAATTTTCATATTTTAATAATTTATGAAAATTACGATAAATGACTTACTTACCTCTTGGCGCTAATCCAAAGATGTAATTCAGCTATTTAAGCACCTGGGTACCTACAGCATCAATTTCCCAATTTTTAGTCCCCAAAAGTAGCATATCAAAATAGCTTTTAGCTCTACCCAATTTTAATCCCATGGCCAACTTGGGGCTTGAATATCTCCCAATACATAAGCCCAAATGGGAAAATAAATATATCCCCAGAAACTAGAATCAACACTGATCCGGAGCATATTTTTATTTTTCCATTTTTGACCCAATACGGTGTTCAAATCGTGGCCCAAAAATGGCTCGCGAAACGGCCCAATAGGGCCCAAAATGGGGGAACGGCCCGAATCGGCCCGCTCCCCCCCATCACCCCCGCTTCCCCTGTTTCGATCGAAACAGGGGAAGGATTGTGCCGGCGGCCAGGGCCGCCGCCGGCCGCTTCCCGGAGGGGCCCGGCCGCCGCCGACCGGCCCGGAGCCGACCGCCGCCGTGGCCGAGCTCCTCTCCCTCTCTCTCTTCCTCTATTTCTCTCTCTCTCTTCCGTTGCCCGCCGCGGATTCTACCTCTGCCGGTGGCACGGCCGGCCACCACGGCCGGCCGGACCTCCACCGGACGCTGCCCCAGCACCGGTGGAGGCCGCCGACAGCAGCCCGGGCCCGGCGAGCCGGCGGGCACTCCGCCGGGCCCGAACCAAGCCGCGGAGCGGCTTGGTTCCGCAATGAAGGGAGGGCCGCTCGCGGCCCTCCGCTGTCCCACTCCGGCCGCCTCGAGCGGCCGGAGCCTCCTCCTCCTCCCTCCTCCGGCCGCCTCGAGCGGCCGGGCATGGAAACGGGAGGAATTTCTCCCGATTCCCACTCTCTGTCGCCCGTTTCTCTCTACCGAAACAGTGGATGAAGGGGAATTCTTACCTGGCTCGTTGATGATGGTGGGTGGAGGGGAAGGCTCCCTCCTCCCTTCCCATTTATAGGAGAGCAGGGAGGCCTCCACTATGCTTGAGAGAAGAGGGCGCCGCCCTCTTTGACCGGCGGTGCTGGGGAGCCGCCCGCGTGCGGTACGGCTGCGGTGCCTCCCCCTCCTCCGGTCCAAGAAGACGGATCCTCACATGGTGAGGATCCGGGGCTCACAAACCACCACCAAGGGACGATCTCCATAGATAACCACTAGTTGCTGCTAGGAGAAGCCATCATGATCTGTTTATAAATACTAGTGAAGGCTTTTGATGAACGCCCCCACCACTGCCAACAACAGCACACCACTAAAATCTATCGGTCTTTAGTTTTATATGGTTAACAGTAGGATCTATTGAGCCATCTTGTGATGCCCCTCCCAATTGTCCCACATCGGATAATTGGGAGTTAGTTAAGTGGTTTATAACCGATTAAGCAGAAGGACAAGGCACCAATTGGATCCCTTTTTGGGCTGTAGTGGCCCAAGTTGGTATGGACCTTATCCGTCTTACTTTCTTGTAACGAAACGGGTCCGTGGGCCTGGGTCGTTACAATATGGTATCAGAGCCTCGCACCAGTCGGAAGTGCAGGAGCTAAGTGCCACACAGGACAAAGTGCTACATCCATGGGGGATGGGAGCCACCTCTTGAACCTATGGGGGCCACCTCTAGAATCCTGCCTGCCTGGTGGTTGTGATGAATTACCCCTGGCGACGAGGACGTCGCCTTTATTAAAGGGGGTAGATTGTGATGCCCCTCCCAATTGTCCCACATCGGATAATTGGGAGTTGGTTAAGTGGTTTATAACCGATTAAGCAAGAAGGACAAGGCACCAATTGGATCCCTTTTTGGGCTGTGGTGGCCCAAGTTGGTGTGGACCTTATCCGTCTTGCTTTCTTGTAACGAAACGGATCCGTGGGCCCGGATCGTTACACATCCCGAACTGATTAGTTTGATATGAACCAAGTTGAATCGGTCTGATTTAGTCTTCTAGTTCATTTTGGATGGTAATGTAAGCTCAGGTATGGCACATCCAAAGTATAGGTAAGTCACACAGATTTAAGAGCTTAGGTTACATAAGTTTTCATGTTTCTAAGTCATTTGGATCGGTTTATGACCCAAGAATAGAGAGTATGTGAGTCATGGGTGTACATGAGCTTGGGTTTGAGTGCTTTGTTGCATGACTTAGAAGGAAGTTTTTTAAGAGAATGTTTAATAACCTAATTGTAGGTTATGGGACTGGATCCACGAGGATTGGGCTCAGGTTTTCTAGATAGACTTTCATATTTTAGGGAGTTAGTTATGGGCTGGTGCGAAGAAGTTTTATCATTCAAGATGGATCATTATTTAAGGCTCTCTCTCGATGTAACCGAATAGACAGAAAGATCAAGAAATAAAGGCATTTTTTTTTTATATCCATCTATTCTTATTCTTCATCTTTCCTTACGTGCCTAATTTCATCAAAAGCTGCGCAACAGATAAATCATCTTCATCATCTCTGTATCAACGTGCCTAACAATTTCATATCGAATCAAACCATCTAATTCGGTTTAGTGGAGTGGTAAACGTCGTCAACGAGGACATCTCGGTCTAGTTGTCTGGGAAGCCTCCGGTTTGGTAAGGTAGTGTGCCAGCTTTGGTACAGCACCAATGCAATACCTCATAGGATGGACAACTTCTTCATCCTTTATTTGAATTACTAGGGCTCTTTAGGTTGACAGAACTCTCCACAAGAAGGAGCGATGTAGTTTCTTCGGCCAGTAAAAGTTCCTTGAAATAGTAACTCAATACACTTCTCGAATGTTGACCAAGGCAATTATGTCCATTCAATAGTGGATCATAGTTGGCCACTCAAACCATTTGACTGTTCCTTCCATATCAGGCTTGCTAGCTAGCTGGCTACCTTGGGTTAATTAGCTGGCCCGTTACTCTTCAACCAAACAACACACCGACCGACTGCTGGTTGGTCAACTGTTGAGACAATAGCATCTCTCTTGCGTTGCAGTCATTTGCACCTTGACCAATAGGCTACCTATATATACTATAGCTACTTCTATGTCAACCATCCAACGGCTAAGAATTCAAACAATAGGCTAAGAATCCTATCGTACGTATGCATGAATTGGAATAGAATTCAAACAGGGAGATACGTACTGTGATTAATTAGAAGGATGAGAATATAAAAGGCATCCTTGTATTTGGATTGGAACAAATTCTTGCAGGAGAAGACATTAGACTCTACGTACGTACACCCACATGCGACAGCTACGGAATAGAGCTCACTAACGGTGACGAGTGCCACCATGCATGGATAATAATGAATGATACGGGGCTTGCTTGTATCATGCATGCAGGGCTGCCACGGCATTGAATTAGCCTTCTTTAAAATCTTCTTTCTAAATATTCTTCATGAACATTGTCTCCCTTCAATTTGGGCTTATGAAATTTTTAAATCCTTTTACAATTACCAGATGCCATCAGGCAATAAATACAATCTCAAGAGAAAAGATTATGACTGACTCGCACACCCAACAAATCCACCAACCGACACAAGGCTTCAATATATTGATGATCAGTTCATAAAGCTCAATTTTGTTCTAATATCGCCTCAAGATCAACTGATGAGACCACAGCAAGATTTCTTCTTACCCGGATTGTGCAAAAAACCTCGAACGGAACAAAAAGAGAGCATCATGATTCCGTCACGCTGCTAAAATCAAGCATCCAACAACATGAAAGTTATCGAAACTACAAATGATTGAATTTAAACACCACCGAATGAAAAGCAGGTGTTACAAATGTAAATATCAACCCAGCTAGACAACAACAGAGGCTACAGTTAACAGAGTTGCTGTTCTAGAGAACACCTAGGGAACCCATACATTAAAAGTCCATCTCCTGATGAAAACCTAAATGCATGCAAACAAGCTTACACGACAAGTTAGAGAAGGTGAATTCCAATTACTCAATTGCAGCACACAGGGAGGCAGCTGTTACAAAAGGGTGTCAAATACTTGTCACTTTTTGTCAGTAAGATGCCTCAGGTGTGCAGCAAGCCACTCTCTATAACTTCAACCTCCAGGCAAGGAAACGTTGATATCTGTTGTGGAGATCCTTGTGTCAGGTGCTGACTGTGGAGGAGCAGCCCAGTGTTCTCCCCTAAAGGAGGAAGAAGTTGCAATGTTTGTTTTTGGGGTCGAGCTCCGCAGCCCTTGTGGACTACCATAAGCCACCTCCATATCTATGCTGGAAATTGGAACTGCAGCAGTGGGTGTTGATACAGAAGTCTCAAATTTTGGCTTCTTGGTTTTCTGCTCCAGTTTGTAGCTTGGCAGAAAGCTTCCCACCACAACCTGTTATAGAATGGTGGTGGAAAAAGCATCTTGTTAATTAAGTGCATTTCCTAAACTATATTCAAGCTGATCGAAATTATTATGGTATATGAATGAAGTCTAATCTGCAGTCACTATGCAACTAAAGGGACACAGTACTGAGATATCTTAATGCAAATAAAACTAGATGATTCACTTGAAACAAAAACAGAAGTATTCTTTCGGTTGCCAAGAGGTTATAATGTTTTTGGAGCAAAGTTTATTTTCTTTTTTTTAAAAAAAACTCCATGGAGCTATAAAACACACATGCACATAGTGAGAGAGAGAGAGAGAGAGAGAGAGAGAGAGAGAGAAGGTTAAATTAAGATGCTTCAAGGAGTACTTGGCTCAAATGCTTTCCAATCAAAAATCCAAGAAAGGAATACCATCATCTCTCCAAAATTCACCAAAAATATGAAGAAAATCGGAGAAATAGATAAATAATAACATAGACTATTCAGTGGCCACATCATCCTTCCTTACATGATATTAAATTGAGAGAATTAAAGTAAAACTAGGACTTTCATGTCTATTTCTCTTCCTTGATTATTGGTTATCTTACAGAAAATTTAGTGATTTTTCATTAATTATCAATTATGAGAGTTATCTGATAACATAAAGCACCAAATTCTCCTGACTTCTAGCAGAACCTTTTTTTTCCTAATAGGGCACCCTCCCTGGTCACGTATTTTTTTCCATAAACTCGTTTCTCTGGTTGAAGTGGGTTGGGTACACTCTATTTTAAGCTTCAAGTTTCAACGAAACCAGCCGCGATGAGGAAAGGCTCATTTGAACCAACCTCCTCACTCTACATTTCTATCCACCATCTCAACCACTCCGCATTTTCTTACTTTTTCACTCTTTCTGTCTTAAACAACTCACGTAGTAGCATTATCAATCCCTATTATCCTCACAAGCAATGAATTAAAAGCCATGGCCCCAGAGTCAACTGATAAACGGCCTAAACAATTGAAGCTGCAGATCAGCACCTTCCTCCTCATCCAGGGTAGGGTATTTATCAACCAAAGTTTATATGCTAATTTAGGTTACATCATACCCTTGGCATCAGATCAGAAACATGGTTCTTATCAACCAAAGTTTATATGCTAATTTAGGTTACATCATACCCTTGGCATCAGATCAGAAACATGGTTCAATGGAAATTTAATGATTTGTTTCTATTTTGTAGCGTAAATGAAACAATGTACAAGGTCTATCTTCTATAATAGATGCGAGGCTTTCTCCATAATGTTAAGGGGTAGAATCGTCATTGCATTGATAATCGTGCGAGGGGGCTAGGATCAGCCCCATCCCTCCGCCCACTACGATATGCCCCCGAGGAACAAGCTAAACTAATATGGTCTGGCAGGCCATGCGACCTCTGACTCGTTCTTTCCGGGTTTCCATAGCCCGACCTTTCCGAACTGCCTATAGCTCGGCTTCCCCCGAGCTTCCTATAGCTCGTCTTCCCTGAGCCTCCCATGGCTCGGTTTCCCCCGAGCTTCCTAGAGCTCGGCTTAGCCTCCCATGGCTCGGCTCCCCCGAGCTTCCCATAGCTCGGCTTCCCCCGAGCCTCCTATGGCTCGGTTTCCCCCGGGCTTCCTATAGCTCGTCTTCCCCGAGCTTCCTATAGCTCGGCTTCCTCCGAGCCTCCCATGGCTCGGCTCCCCCGAGCTTCCTGTAGCTCGGCTTCCCCCGAGCCTCCCATGGCTCGGTTTTCCCCGGGCTTCCTATAACTCGTCTTCCCCGAGCTTCCTATAGCTCGGCTTCCTCCGAGCCTCCCATGGCTCGGCTCCCCCGAGCTTCCCATAGCTCGGCTTCCCCCGAGCCTCCCATGGCTCGGTTTCCCCCGAGCTTCCTATAGCTCGACTTCCTCCGAGCCTCCCATGGCTCGGTTTTCCCCGAGCTTCCTATAGCTCATCTTCCCCGAGCCTCCCATGGCTTGGCTCCCCCGAGCATCTCATAGCTCGGCTTCCCCCATAGCTCGGCTTCCCCGAGCTTCCTGTAGCTCGTCTTCCCCCGAGCTTCCTATAGCTCGTCTTCCCCGAGCTTCCCATGGCTCGGCTTCCTCCGAGCCTCCCATGGCTCGGCTCCCCTGAGCTTCCCATGGCTCGGCTTCCCCCGAGCCTCCCATGGCTCGATTTCCCCCGAGCCTCCCATGGCTCGGCTCCCCCGAGCTTCCTGTAGCTCGTCTTTCCTAGAGCCTCCCATGGCTCGGCTTCCCCGAGCTTCCTGTAGCTCGTCTTCCCCCGAGCCTCCCATGGCTCGGCTTTCCCCGAGCTTCCATAGCTCGGCTTCCCACGAGCTTCCCATGGCTCGTCTTCCCCGAGCTTCTATAGCTCGGCCTCCCTGAGCGATCCATGACTCGATACTCACCTCCGTGGAACCCGACGCGGAAGAGCCTAGACCTATCGTAACGGAATCCCAGGCAAAGAATCATGTTGGAGAGTGGTCTAGGACCTAATAGAACTACCTGGGACCTACGCATCTATCAGATCTCAGGCCATCAAAGATCTCTCCTAACCGTCGATCCCTCAACAAACAAGATACGGATCCAACCGGCCCTACAACAGCCTGATTCGATTCATCCCCGTATCCTAACCTTCGAACCTTCCAAAAGGCGCTCAAGATCCAGGTGATTGCCTATAAATACGACACCCCCAGATTCTCTCAGGTATGCGCTCACAGCCCCTGCTCACTCACTCTCACTTTCCTCCACTGCTCGTCGGCGCTCCCTTGGAGCTCCCGATCGGCCACCCCTAAAGAGACTCCCTGGAGAGATCTCTCTCCATTTTCTGTTGATCACCGATCCCCACTGACTTGAGCGTCGGAGGATCTTCCGCGGAGGGCCACCCCGCAACGCCTTTCGCGCGAGGACTTCTGTGCATGTCCGCCCAAGAGGAAGCCCAGACCAGAGATCGACCGCGCCCGAGTCGGAGGACGGATCCCGGCGGCAACACAAACATATCTTATTTTATTTAATAACTTCTACTACAACTACTACTACCATATTTTTTTCTTTCCAATGCCCCATCAAGGGAGTATTTTATTAGTAAATTGCTATTAGAAGGACTCAAAAATCCTTCAATTGCCAGTCACTTGCTATTATGTTCTGCATAGCAAAATAATTTTCACCACAATCTCAACCATCCCATGTTTGTGCCAACATTTTATTGAGAGAACTGTCCATGCGCTCATCAGAAAATGCTTTGTGGTGCAAGCTAGTGCACATGAAAAGGCCTCCAAATCAATTTATTCAACCACACCCTATGATGTCACCAATTCCCATGATTCACATTGATTCCCTTGTGTCTTTGTGTGCATGAACAACGCTCTTATTTGTCACAAAAGTCCACCATCTTCGCAAAGTGGGGTAGCAATCAACTCTTTGTCATTATTTTTGTTTACTCTAGCTTTTAAACAGAAAGCCAAAAAAAATAAAGGACTAGTCCACATATCTCATTGTTTTTAGTGGAGAAGGCAATGGTTCTATTTCCATCTGCATCCCCTCAATTTGTTCCACTCAGATTTAGTAGTATAATCTTCTTTCCGACGCTTGTCAATTAATCATGGTCATATTTTCCCCGTTCTACATGGATGAGATATAACCACACAAAAAGAATCCAACATGTGGCCCTTTTGGGTAACTTACCTTCTTAAATTCAAAAGCAAATTAGTTTATCATATTTAATCGTTAAAAAAAGAATATCGCATATTCACATTTGTGTTTCACCTTCGTAACCTACTTTTAGTTTTTGAAACTTCTGACAGAAACTGAACTCTCTTATATTAGTAACTATCAGATCCAAGGTTAGAAGTTTTGACCAAAACCGATCCTTTTTGCCAAAACCAATTTGTTTCAACCAACAGCGATCTGATTCGACCAACACAGAACAATTTTGGTTGAAACTATAATCCGAAACTAACCCAAAGTTTTCAGTTTCAGTCAGTTTTGGCAGATTTCAATAGATTTCGGCCGGACTGATTCAACTTCAGCTTTTTCTGTTTGACAAATAAATATATTTAATTTCTTTTCTAAAATTCATCAATATAATTTTACTACGCCTTTACCTGATCTAATTTCTTCTATTTCTAAGTTATGCTGCTATTGGTCAGCAAGTTGCAATCTTGATGCATCATTAAGTTGTAAAATAATAGGGTTTTTAACATATTACCCTTGCAAATATACCTTATTACATAGTTATCCTTTAAAAACTGTTATTTACACAAGCCCCTCAAATCATCTTGTTTTTGCATGGATACCCCACCCATTAGGTTTGTTTAACTGACAGTGTTAATAAATAATAAATTACTGTTTTAAAAGTCAAATGACTTTATGATTGTTTTATATTGATATTATTAATAAAATTATAGCTATTTTAATACAAATTGATCATTTTATTTTTATTGTTATTTACACAAGCCCGGATAAAGGAGAAGGGTTACATTAGGTAGCTAACAGTCGGCGTAAAACTCTGTCAAATCCCCTCAAACATAAATCTATTAAATCAAACTATGCGAAGGGCTAGGACATCCCTATTAAGAGACGTGTTGCACCTGCCTCCGAGTGTTTCGAAAAAAGGCAAAGGGCGCCGCACCGGCACTCGAATGAGGTGATGAATGAGCAAGGGTTACTGTACTATGGATATAACTATTTATAATTTGAATGTCGACTTAGTCCTTAATAGAGCAGAGTGGAGGAAGCAGATTCATGTATCCGACCCATGCAGTTGAAAAAAGGCTTAGACGAGTTGAGTATTAATATAAAAATATCAAATAAAACTCAAAATAATTATATTTTAATGTCATTGGCCAAAAAAGGAGGGTCATTCATGCAAAACAAGGATGAATTGAAGGGTTAGCAAAACAAAAAAAAATATTGAAAATGCTTTATGAATATTTCCTCCCAGATTTGATTATAATAATGTTGCAATAGAAGAATCAAAGAATTTTTTCTAATTATTCATTACATGAACTATTGAGGTCTCTCCAAGAATATTAGTGTCTGAACAGGGCAGTAGAAACTCCCTTGGAGCATGCCTTCCAAACAAAGTTTGAAACGAAGAAAGATACAGAAAGCTTGAGAAGAGGAAGCAGTGAAAGAGGACATGGGCATGGACATGTGGTACGTGGAAGAGAAAGAGGCAGATTCAATGGCCAGGAAGGAAGTTCTAATGGAGGGAATTATGCAAACTTCCATCCATGTTCTTATTTTAAAAGAAGAAATCATGAGGACAAGAGTTGCTGCTATTAGAGCAAGTCTGATCAAAGTAAAAATGATCCACAGTGCTACCATTTTAAGCAATATGACCATATTGAAAAGAATTGTCACTATAAGGCCAAAGAGCAGGTCAATTTTATGAAGAAAACATGCATGTGATGATAATTTACTTCTTACTTGTTTGGCTGCTCATATTGATATGTGTGATGAAATATGGTATTTTGAATGGTTGCAGCAATCACATGACCGTTAATAGAATTATTTTGTGGAAATCGATGAGTCTATAGATCCACAAGTGAGGATGAGTGACCATAGCTAGGCTCAAGTACAAGGCTTGAATCCTATTGCTGTATCTCCAAAATATGGAAGGAAACTCGTTTATGATGTTATGAATGTTCCTGATTTGGCAGAAAATCTGCTTAGTTTGGTTCAATCGATGAGGAGAGGTTGCTACATTGTGTTTGATAATGATGAATAAATGATTTATGACAAAAGAAGCATGAATTTGATCTATTCAGTAAAAATGATAGAAAGCAAAATGTTGCTTATCATGTCTTCAAAAGTTACCATTGATGCTTTTAATGCATCAAGTGATTATTCCATTCTCTAGCATAGAATATTTGACCATTTTATTTTGGTGGGTTGTACTTGTTGCATAAAAGGAATATTTCATCTGGTTTTTCAATGATTAAAACTAAAGACAAATTTCTAGTGGGTTACATATTACAACTTTAAGAAATTTAGATTTCTCCTTGAGAAATTAAACCCAGGTTATCCTTCAAAAGTCATTAACAAAACCAGAAAAATATTAACTTTCATTTTGGTAGAGAGCTTCCATATGACCACAGATATTGGCATGCACCATTGTCAAAGGTTTAGTTATTCTCCAAGATTAAATTATTGTAATATGTAAAATATATTACAATAATTGAGCATATTCTTGTGATTTATGTAATACATTCGGTGCAACTTAATTTCAGTCTAACACACTTCAACCTACATAAATTATGATTCTAAATAACTTAAAACATAACAAATAGATGCAAGTAACCTGCCCTAATTGGTTTTAGTGTTTCTTATTTTATATTTTTGGAATTTTTTCACCTCTTTTTTTTTTACTGAAATGATAAAAGCAAGCAAAGCCATTGAGATTGTCGAAAATGCCAAAACCAAACTCTATATAGGGGGCAAAACTGAAACCAAGGTTAAAAACCTTGATTTGATCCATAACTTGCACTGATGATTTCCCAAGATACTTTGCTCAAAATGACAATCTCAAAAGATGCTAGTTGGAGATCTCTGAATAAAATTATCACACTCATGCGGCTAGTTGGAGATCTCTAAATAAAATTATCACACTCATGCGGCTAGCATAGAATAAGATTGTCCATGCCGTACAGTTTTTCAAAATATTCACAATACACAAAAACATCCAGACTCCAAAATAGACAAAAATATAACCTCAATCATTTGATACCTAAAGGAATCTGCTATACCATGACCATAAAAGCTAAGCCAGAGCACCACAATTGTTGACCCTCATCTCTTCTTTACCCTATAAATCCCCTCCCTCCTATGTGACTGTTTAACAAGCCATCTGCACCTGATGAGATGCAATCACGTGCCAATTGACACCCTCCCTCCTGTTTTCCTCTTATCCTTCCCTTCTCTATAGCTAATAACAAGCCATTATTTTCCTTCCCTTTTCTTCTGTAACTATTCCAGTATTAGCACAGAACATACGGGCAGCAGCGACTCAAAAACAAAAGGAACTAGCTGCTATGCTGATCTTCTCTCTCTCCAAAAGAATAGGAACAAGAGGAAGAGATGTACAACATCCCATCATCTCCAAAAGAGCTCCTAGACCCATTGGTTTTTTTGGACCCATCATGAATTGCAATGTTATGCTTTTGTACCTTTTTTCTTATGAGTGTGCATATTACTTCATGTAGATTGCATTTCGATGGCTATCTGACCCATAACTTAAAACAGGAACAAGTAACTATCAAGGAATTGGTCGATAATGGACAATAAAAAACCATTTTAACAACAGGGATATGTGAAGATTTCCACAGGAAAATGCATTTAAAGCATAAAACTTTGCATCTTGTGTCAGACAGTGTTAACCTGGACAGGACTAGCAGCCACAAGTAAACCAGCGACTCCACCACCAACAACACGACCATCAGGGCTTGCCAGAGAAACACTCATTCCACCAGATCGACTCCTGGTTCCTCCATTTTCGGTTGGCATGAATGATCCAGACAAGGAGAGCAACTCAAAGCGGCCCTACAAAAGCAGACAGTGGAATAAAGTGCATCATTAAGCAGCACTAGCGGTGGCAGCTGCAGCAGGAGGCACTGACTAACACAAACAACCACAGAGGGGAAAGGGATATGTTGAAATAAATGCATGTATGTACGTACATACATACGTATGTATAGTAAGCACTCAAGTCCAAATTTGGGATATTGAAGGATACATCATATGAGCGTTGTGCATCAAGTAAACAAGACCCCTTGCATTTGCTGAAAACAGATTGATCAGAGAATCAAGATCATGTTCTTCCAACCATCCCATTCACGCTAGAAATCCAAATTGTTTACCTTATATTGCTCCAAGCATTTTTTTACAGGGGTTAGATTTCTGGACCATTATAGTACGGCCAATCAAAGTTAAAAAAAACTTCTTATGATCAGCAGGAAACCTAACATTAACCCCCTCAATAAATTGGTGTCAACTTCCCATCAAGGCAACAGCAGCAAAGAGATGGACTTATCATCATTCCGAAAGAGAAACCAGCAGGAAAGTAGACCCATCTCATTCCACAGTTTAAACTATTTAAGCCAAAACATATGTTCCTGGGTTTCCGAGAATTCATAGGGTAGATGAAGTGGGAAGGATAAAAAGTCTGATATGGTAAACTATAATATCCTTGAGGCATAAATTACAACCCTAAGAATACATATCCATTTTTATAAAATAATATAAAACCAAAATAACAGAAATTCTAGCAGAAATATAAAAAGCAAAAAAAAATGTAGTTATAATAAGCCACAGTGCTTGCATTTATAAGAGCTTCAATATAGTGAAGGACAGATAGAGTTGTGAGTTTGTGGTTGTGTGTGTGCCCCCAAGAGAGAGAGAGAGAGAGAGAGAGAGAGAGAGAGAGAGAGAGAGAGAGAGAGCCATCAAACTTGAGATTCCACACAATAGTGAAAAACATGTTAAATATAATATCTCTATACTACAATAAGCCACATGCAATGCACATAGGGTGGAGAAATCTCTATGCTACAATATGCCACATGCAATAAACATAGGGTGGAGACATACAACCTCCCACATGGAGCCTCATACAATACTCAGGAGATTGATTTTAATCATAGAATAGATAGATAAATAGCAAAAGATTACGCGATTAGCAGCATCTATTTAGTCCTGCTGATGCTATAACCATAATGTAAATGTTAGTAGAGAATTAACCTCATTTATTTGGGCTCAACATTTTGAATTCAGTTTCTAGTATAACCACCAGACTCTGGAGTGAATGCATCCTCTAATATCTAAAGGTGCAAGGAGATCAAAAAGATTCAGATCTAACCTGAACCCAGTAGCACCTAAAGTTCAGACTTTGGATTCCAACTAGGTCAGTGAGTGAGCTAGCAGAATTAAACTTATCCCAGCAAGTTAAACTGCATAGCATTGGAACTCCGCACCAATTTAAACTTGCCATTAAATTTTCATTTTAACTCAACTTGTAGTGTAGATGTATCTGATCAGGGTTTAAACCATGTGGCCCAAGTCCAATTTGGATCAGACCTTGGTCTACTGAACCACAGCACAAACAAAACCACTGGCATCACAAATTTATGTAGATTAAAATAATACATCATTCCTATTTTAATGTTTATTAAATGCCATTCTAGGTAACACATGGTCCAACATATGTATAACTAATAGCAGACAATATTAGATATGGAATCATGAAAAAACAGGACACAATAATGCAATTCAAAATTAAGGAAAGAAAAAGGAAAAATAAACGTTTCCAGGTAGTGATACATGGGTTTATATAACATGAAATTTGTATATAAAGTAAAGATACATTGCATCTGATATTGAAGTTGTGTCACTAAGTTACATGTACAATGCAAGTTCTTAACAGTGAATACATTTTGGTTAGATGGGAAGAAATTTCAGATACTATAGCCCACTAATACTTGGCACATGTAAAGCTTATGCCTGAATTGATGGATTGTTCTGCACCCAGCAAGTGGTGAAACAATTAACTGTTTAAGCCACATCGATGGATATAATGTGTTCCCACTATATGGTAGGAAGCCTCATGTAGTTCTCCCTTTGTAATTGACTCACCTGGTAACGAGTGCGACTATGACGATATTTAGTTGAATTATAATCTTTAACTAGGAATTGGATGGGCAACAGTTGGGCATCTAGAGAACCTTCTCAGGAGCTTTTATTATTACAATACTAGAAAAAAGCATCCTGATACAGCCAGTGGTGGATGTCTGTTACCACGAAACAATCCTCTTTTCAGAGAGTAACTTGACTGAAGAAGGGTTACCACCCAACAAAAGAACTGCCAGACTTTACCTAGCTTAATACCGTAGGCAAAAGTAAGCAATTGATCAAATACAGAGGCACATTTGATAAAATAAGTTCACCCATGTCACCAAAGTAAGATATTTGTTGGGTGCATGAGAATATTTACATATATGGAGAAATTGGTTCCGTTGGCGATGTATTAAACTTGTCATCATGGGTTGATATATGTTCAGAAAGAAGAAATACAAGGTTCCTAGATGGGAGGAGGCTGGAAGATGCCTTATAGCACAAAGGTCGATCTAAAGAATGGGGGAAATGATGAAGTAGTCAAAAAGACAGCATGTAAAGCAAAACTAAACACAGTATTCGAAGTATTTGTGCATCAACAAATACAATAAAGGTCAAGAGTAGAATAAGCCCTATGATTTGGAAGAAGCCCTATATCTAAGTTGATCATATCAACCCATGGAGCCCCATATTAGCAACTATTAACACCTTGGTGGCCTATTGCTAGCACATAGTGCCTCCTTTGATGTGTCAAACCCTACTTTGACCGCTTCACAAGTCCCAGTCCAATGAGCACCACATTCATTAATTCACATTACACATACACATATATGTATATGTATGTGTTTTTATATATATATATATATATATATGTATATATATGTATGTATATGTATATATATATATATATATGTATATCTATATGTGTTTGTAGATATACATACATATACATATATATGTATGTATCTATAAATAGAGAGAGAGAGAGGGAGACTTGGTTACATTTGAATATAGTCAAGCCTAAATTCAATCAGCTCCTCCAATATTGGATTCACACAACAGTTCACAGATCCCAAATATGAAAAAAGTATAAAAAAAAAGGTGGCTCCAAGATTCGTGTAAATCTAAGAGTACAAAAGGTGACCGGATCCTGAACTTAGCTACATTCGAATATAGCCAAGTCTACCTATATATATATATATATATATATATATATATATATATATATATATATATATATATATATATATATATATATATATATACACACATACATACATACGTGTGTGTATATTATACACACATATACACATACATACATACATATATATATATATACATGCATGCATACATAGATACATATATACATACATATGTATGCATACATACATATATATACATATATATAGATACACATACACATACATATATATATATATATATATATATATATATATATATATATATATATATATATATATATATATATATATATATGTATGTATGTATGCATATATGTATGTGTATCTATATATATGTATGCATATATGTATGCAACATACATATGTATACATACATATATATATACATATATATATATATATACATACATATATATATACATATATATATATACATATATATATATAGGTAGACTTGATTACATTCGAATGTAGCTAAGCCTAAATCCGGTTACCTCCCCCACCCTTGAATCCATACAATTCACGAACCCTAAAGATGAAAAGATTGGAGAGGTGGGTGACTCCGAGATCTGTGTAGATCTAAAAATAGGATATATATATATATATCTAATCACCTTCACCACCCTTGAATCCATAAAGCTCACAAATTCCAAACATGAAAGTAGAAAAGATGGGGTAGCTCCGAAAACCATGTAGATCCAAGGGTCAGGGAGTTAATTGGATCCTAAACTTGGCTATATCCAAATATAGCCAAGTCTACCGATATATATATATGGTATTGAATTTGGCTACAAGTGAGTATAGTCAAGCCGAGAACTAGTTGCCCTTTCCATCCTTAAATCCACACAAATCATGTATCTCAAAGGTGGAAAAGGTGAGATGGCTTTGAGATCCATATGGATTCAAGGGTATAAAGGGCAATTGAATTTAGGGCTTGGCTACACATAAGTGTAGCCAAGCCCAACTATATATATATATATATATATATATATATATATATATATATATATAGAGAGAGAGAGAGAGAGAGAGAGTTATAAATATAAATGTATGCATGTAAATGTAAATGTAAATGTGTATGTATATAAATATAGATATACATATACATAGACACATATATGTATGTATATATAGAGATAAAACTTGATTTGGCTACATGAGTGGATCTTCACTCAAATCTATTCAGATCTACGTTGAATGATAGAGGTCTTAGATAGATAGATAGATAGATATAGATATATATGTATGTATATGTATATAGATATAAATAACAGATATACATATGTATGTAAATATATAGATAGATATAGATAATACATATGTATATATATGACTATCTATATAGAGAGATAGAGCTTGACTTGGCAACACTTGAGCGGATATCCACTCAAATCTATTTAGATCTACATTAAGTGATAGAGGACTGACATTAATGATATGAGCCATTAAACATGATCAACTACCTCTAAATTACTTAAATATCAAAAATCATATGAAAAAACCTCTGGCCTATGTGTCAAATAGCTCAAAAAGGTATTCATATCATTTAAATTGTCCTTTTGTTTTGCCACATGATGCATGGGCTAGAGCCTAGAGGTCTCCAAATCATATAGTTCATAGCATTTAAAGATTTTAAAAATGGTAGGTCACACCTAATGGCTTGGATCATCAATATGAGACCCCCCATCTTCCAATCTAGGCTAACGAAATATGAGTGGAGATCCACTCAAATGTAGCTAAGTCAAGCGCTCTCTCTCTCTCTCTCTCTCTCTCTCTCTCTCTCTCTCTCTCTCTCTCTCTCTCTCTCCACAAACATATGGTGTTCACATACTAAATCCCCCATATCCTGCAGCTTGTAAATCTTTAAATTCCCACCAAATTTCTAGTGTTGAGCTAGCAAGGATACAGTCTCCATTAATGAAACACTAAAATGACAACATGTTCACTTGCTTGGTCTCATTCTTTTGTATCTCAATTGCATGTTAGAACTTATTTCTATCTCCCGCATTTGTTCTTCGAAGATCAATTATTCTACAAGAAGTTATAAAAAATAGCCAGTAAGCCTAATCTATTTTACCCAAAGCAAAATATGCCGGTTCAAATAGAAAGTGAGAATAAGTTAATGAGCCATAAAGTTATACAGTTTCTTCAACTATTACACAGAATTCTAAACATCACCAAAAATTCACAGATCAAGGATCAGTTTTCAAACCTCATAAGTCAATGTACCACCAGAGGAATCAGGTTGACGAAGTGTAACATTTGATATGATGCCATTAGCAGATAGAATACAGATAGCCCGAGGTCCTTGTTGGGAAAAGGATATGATCTTCATAGTAACATCCTAAAAACAATTGAGAAGGTAAATTGAACAATTCATAACAATAAAGGGTTTGAGATAATATTAAGATTTGCAACCACTTCTACTACCATTTGTGAAAAAGAACATCACTCCTGAAAAGGACTTTGTTATAGACTTTGATTAACCAGAAGATCCATGTTATAGAAAAATATTCAAAAATTACCACAGAAAGCATCATATTTTCACACAACAAAATCTATCCACTGCTAAAAAAACTCACAAAGATTCTAAACCATCCAAGGATTTTTCAGTGACAATATTCATTTGACAACATCCTATCCATTATGTTCTCTCCAGTCAATAAACAGACATAATTGAAGCATCATATTCCAAAATGATCAACAAGTGCAAAATAAATAAATAACCACCATCAGAAGGCAATTGTGAATATGCTATTGTGATCATGATCGCCATAACAAATGAATTGAGACCATGATCTCCACAACATATCACTCTTGATAATTTGGCATGACACAATTGCTGGTTGTAAGCTATTCAAATTGGCAAATAGTGTACTTCAAGCCTAGGTCAACCTTGATCTTCAATAGGTTGCAACGTGGCAACAGAGTGATAACACTGATGTGTATACTTATTAGGGATATTCTTTGAACCACCCCCATTGAATTAAAATTGCACGGAGTTGAAATGTAGAATCCGTCGAAGCTCAGCATCAAAGAATTTAAATACCCTTGAATAATAAAAATTGTTGGTAATGAAGTTTATTATGTTAAGAGAACAAACTATAAAACAAAGTTCAACATGGTGCTTAATCACAGATCTAAACAATAACATCACCAATCGTAATGTTTAAGTGTTTTCTTTCATAGACTACTGCAGGCTAGTCTAGAAAGATATAAAACATGCGTTTTGGTTAAAAAGGAGTGAGACAAATGGGAAAAAAATAAGATTGCAGTGCTGAGGAATAAATGAAATCTTTTTGGAAAAATTTGTCCTTGTTAAGGAAACCATGAGGAACTAGGATCAATGCCAACTAAAAACCATCAGAGGTAATTGGTGGGTTAAAAATTTCTAGACGAAATTCATAATTGCAATTTACCAAATAAAGATAAAACCAATTTTGTCAGAGCAAGCCAACCAAAAATGAATTTGATTGTTTTCCCAGACTGGCTCAATCAGCAAAACGAATAAGTAAGACAAATAATTTCTTATTAGCTTATTCTGTAGTGCTTTAGAGGAATTGTAAAACATTAGGAAAATTGAAAAGAAAATGAAGATATAAAAGTATAATTAAAGCTTATTACATTGTGAGAGATGGAAATAATTGCACTGAATGTATTGACATTACAAATGAAAGTTGGATGAGGAAGCGTGTCTGGATTAATTTTGAAAAGGGGAGCCTCCAAGGTTACATCAGCATGGTTTTCTTCAATTTTTTAATTATTTATTCAAGAGTTTTGATGTACTAAATTATATTGTAATTCCTTGAACTTTTAACATATTACCTAAATCCGGTAGAGATTTTAAGATGACAAACTCCCACAGCCTCAAAATTTGGAAAAGCTAACTACACCATCCTTTATGAATGTATCACTCTCTTTTCAAAATTGTTAGCAAATATCTGGCCCTAGAGGTCAAGTGGAAAACCAATATCCTGCCAAGATATGACATCAGTTTGATTCTTTTGCATTTATTGAAAAATATTAATGAATCTTTAATTTTAACCCAGTAGGCTGGATGGTCCACTCCTCAAAGTAGATGATTCTGAAGTTATATAAACAAGTTAATATGCCTTGTACCGTTTATATAGGAAGCTCCATCAACCCACTGTTACACACAATGAAAAAGGTACTGCTGATGACAAAGCATTTTGCTCTTTTAAGTAGATGAAAACATTTTTAAAATTCTAAATTGGGGTTTTCTTAAATTTCACATTGAAACAAATAATGAATGGCAGAATAAAATTATTTCAATTCTTTGAAAAGTCCTACAAAAGATTTCTAAAACTAATAATATCAAATTATAAAGAAAGAAATTCATAAATAACCAGAAGATAATGCTATAGTATGGAATATCTAGTATTCAACCAGACCAATGCAAAGCAATATAAACAGCTTTAAGACAGAAATGTACACATTTATGGTGAATATTTGATTTACATAACTAGTAAGAACAAGAACACAGGCTATGACAATCACTAGAGTAGTGTCAGGCAGGGTAAAAACATCAACTTTCTAGTTAAACATACTTCAGATTATTTAAGACTGCTAGGCTTGACACAGCCACTATTAGCTTACAAGGTAACCAGACTGTACAAGAAACCATAACTTCAGTGAGATAATGATGCAATGAATGCAGAAAACAAGCAGCAACCAACATTTGCATGTTTTCAGCAAAAACACCGCGAACTAAGGAAGAAAAATCAGCTGGTCTAGAATTTAAAGTTCTTGAGGCATAATTTTATAATTTTGGTTATCACCTAACTTGTACGTGTCAATGCCATTGAACTATCAAATAATTAGATAAAAGGATTTTCATATTATAAGCGAGGGATGAACAATGTGAGATAGAGAAAATATGCATGGTAGACAGTGCAATGACAAGCATCATAGGTACTGCAATTTCAAAGATGCTAACTTCATGTTTTACTGGTTCTTAATATTTAGATGCGTATGATCACAAAAAATTAGTCTAAATTTTTGCCAGAAATACCTCCCCAGCCGCAACAGTGATGACATGAGGTGTGAAATTTGCACCAGCAGAGCATGCAACCATTTCACCTGCATAAAGGTAATTATCAACTGTCAGTGGACCCACCACATTCCAACTTCTGCGTACTTGAGAACAAAAAACCACACGGGCAAAGGTCATGTAAAAATAACACTCCTTTATTAGACTAAGAGGAACTAATCACTCGTATTTTACAGACTGAATATTGAGAAGGAATGACAATATGCAGCCAAAGTAGTATTCAAAAATTGAATGCTTGCAATCATCAGATTTATAGACTTTCGAGAAAGAGAGGATATTGCCTTGAGGCAATTTCTTCATCTGATATGAGGGTCCCATCATTGACAGAACAGAAGTAAGGACTTGTCCACAGCCCTCCAATAAAAATATGGTCAGCACAAGCAATTCCTAAATCTGAGTCAGGTTCCAACAGCCTACCAAATGAAGGCACCTAGAATTTTAACCCCACCTCACCTTTCATTATTTTGAGAACAATCCAACCAACATCAGTGTCAGGAAACTCACAAATTTCACCTATAAGCAGAGTCAACAAGATTCAGATTCCCAGTTCCCCAAGCCCACCCCACAAGACTTGTCTTTCCCCGCAAGAAAGGAGACCCCATTTCTTCAAAGATCTAATGCAAGAGATCAAATCTAGTGGTCCCACACGCTAATTCCAGCAACTTACCTCTGAACTCCTTGGTGGAGAGCTGCCGATCTAATTCAACTGCAAGCACAAAGGGAGACAGGGAAAAGAGACAGATACACACAACAAAAGACCATATGTGGAACCAGAGATTGTCAAATCGGCTAACAAAGTTCCAAGAAAACCAAAACAGACATGAATTGCCGCAGAAAGGGACTAACTTCACAGAAAAAGACATCAAATCTTTTATCAAATCTAAACAAGAACATCAAACAGAACACCATAATTTTCTAGTGTATCCCACAAAATCAGACACAAGTTCAAAAATTGCAGAAGAATTATCTTAGCATCAGATCATCTTCCAAACAGGATAACCTAAAATGAACTCCAATACAGTGAGAATAGAGTTTTCTTACCTAAAGACTCCAACTCAAAACCATACTGTTGCTTGCTCACAAAACCTCCTGGCCGCCCTCTACCCCGCTTCATCGCCGCCCCCACCGCCGCCACGGTGGGGTACTCCCCGCCGGCACCGAGGCCGAGATTGGCACCGGGTTCAGCGGCATCACCAAGCTCCCGTCCGGTCCGTACTTCCTCGGCCTCCCTCGCTTCTTCTTCATCCCCGGCATCGCCACACTCACCGCCGCCGGTGCCGGTGGCGCCGCCGGGACCGACATCGCCGGTGCCCGAGCAGCCGGTGCCGGAGCCGCCGGCGCCGTCGCGGCCACCGTCCCGCCGCCCTGGCCAGACTCCTCCGCTCTCGCCGTCACCGTCGCCGTAGCCGCCGCCGGCGCAGGTGGAGGAGGAGGCGGAGGAAAGCTCCCGGCGCTCTCCGCCACCGCCGTGACCGCCACCCCAGCAGGCGTGCCTCCTTCCCTCCCCTCCATGCATAAATAAACTCCACGAAACCCTAAAAATATCTCCGCCGCTGAAACGGGACTCAACACCCGGATGGAGAGCTCTCGACAGTCCGATTCGGGTGCCTAGGGTTTCCTCGAGCTCTCGCCATTGGAGAGGAGAGAGAGCTCGAGCACAAGAGAGCCATCTCACACCCAACAAAATACGAATTTTTAATTAAATTAATTCTCTCGGAAATTTTTCCAGACCAGGTTCCGGTGTCCACTCGACCAGCGGGAAAGCCGGTTTTCTCGACGCCGGCGTCGGGAAACCGCCACCGAGGTCGCCGGCGGTCTTCGGAACCCAAAACAGACTCTGAGTGGAAGAATGGCAGGGGAGAGGCGAGAGAAACGGGAGGAAAAAAAAAAGAAAAGAAAATATTAATAGAAAAAATTTGAAATTAGAAGACAATAATAAATATATTATTAAATATTATAATCTGAGGGGCTACAAAAATCGAAATATGCCTTTGGGATGTGAATTTTTTTTTTTTTTTTTTTTTCCTTCTTCCGCCCATTAAGGCAAAGATAATAAACAAAGAAATGGGTAAAATTGGAAACATAAAATAAGACTTTTCTTTTTTAAATGATTTATTATTATTATATTTAATATTTTGGGGGGATTTAAAGCTGGGAAGCGAACGTCTGGAGACCCGCCTTTTCCTACCACTGACCTGCTCTTTGTCCTTTACCTCGAACTAAAGACTTTAAAAAGCGGGACCACGAATGTGGCCTCGCAGTTGAATTAAATTACTACGATGCCACTGAACTCCTCGTGCTCTTCCTTTTGGCTCCTAGTGTGCTTCGCCGGTGCGCGGTTCTGGTCACTCCCGGTGAACCATCGTCGGTTTATGGTCAGCCAAACCGGTTTCCCGAGTCAAATCCAACCCAAACCCAAACCCAAAGTGGATAAATTTCCTAGCGACCCGTGAGCCAAGAGTTTGGACCAAAATAAACTCAACTCAACTCATCTAAGCCTTTTTTTTTTTTTTTTTTTTCAACTACATAGGATCGGCTACATAAATCTGCTTCTCTCATTTTGCTCTACATAGGACCAAATAGTGATTTCTCTCATTTTATCTTCAATTGGGGCTATTCCTATCATTTCTCTTATATGTTTATTTCTAATTCTATCTTTTAACGTTTTATCGCATATTCATCTTAAATACGCATTTCTGTTACACTTAATTTATTCATATGTTGTTTCAATATTGCCTAACACTCTGATTCATATAGCATAGCTAGCCTAACATCAGTTTATAGAAATTTTTTTTAATTTTAATAGGATGTGCCGATCATACAATACTCCCGAAGCACTCTTCACTTAATCCATCCTACTTTAACTCTATGATTCACATCTTCACCTATTTCACCTTCTTGCTGGATAATTGATCCCAAATACCTAAATTTTTTACTTTTATGTTTTTTGGCTTGCAATCTTCACTATTTCTTCATTTGTATTTTTACTCCTACTAAAATTACATTTCATGTATTCGGTTTTAGTTCTACTAATCTTAAAACCTTAGATTCTAAAGCCTCTCTCCAAATCTCTAGCTTAGCACTTACTTAGATTCAATTTCATCAATCAATACTGTATCATCTGCAAATAACATACACCATGGGATATTATTTTGAATATGTTCGTTAATTCATCCATAATTAATACAAAAAGATACGCACTTAAAGCAAAACCTTGATGTAAGCCTACAGTAATTGAAAACTCACTAATTTTTTCTATTGTTATTTTAACAATAGTTATTGCTTTATCATACATATCTTTTATCAATTCTATGTACCTTTTAGTAACTCCTTTTTTTCTCTAAAACCCCCATATTATTTCTCTAGGTACGCTATTATATACTTTTTTTAAATCAATAAGGACCATATGAAGGTCTCTTTTTTTCCTCTATATATCTCAATCAATCATCTTAATAAATAAATAACTTTCATGATCGATCTTCTAGGCATAAATCCAAATTAATTATTTGACACCAAAGTTTCAGCAGTTAATCAATTTTTTATTACTCTCTCCCATAATTTCATTGCATGGCTCATTAGCTTAATCCCTCTATAATTTGCATAGTTTTGAATATCTTTTTTATTTTTATATACGGATATTAATATGTTTTTCTTCAATCATCTGTCATTCTTTTAGTTGCTATAATCTTGTTAAATAAATTGGTTAACCAAATGACTCCAATTTTTTTTAAGCCTTTCCAAACCTCAATAGGGATCGCATCAAGTTCTAATGCCTTTATATTTTTTATTTTATTTAAAACCTTTTTAACCTCAAGCATGCTAATTCTACTAAAAAATTTATGCTCATTTGTTACTTCTAGATTATCACATCCTTTTACCCTTAAATTTATTAAATTATTTTTATTTAATAATTTTTTAAAATAACTTTTTTATCGTTCTTTTACTAAGATTCTTTCATCTTCATCCTTACTATATTTAATATAGACAAAATCTTTTGTTTTCTTTTCTCTTATTTTTGCTAATTTATATATAGTCTTTTCACCTTCTTTCGTATCTAGTCTATTATATAAATCATCATAGGCTTTAAGTTTGATATTACTTATCACTTTTTTTGTTTCTTTCTTTGCATCGCTATACTTTTTAAGACTTTCTTCATCCCTAACCTCTTGCCAAATTTTATAGTTTATCCTTTTAAGCTTGATGATAGCTTAAACCTTTTCATTCTATCATCAAGTTTGCTTTCCTACTAGTCTTACTCCTTTTGATTCTCTTAAAACTTCTTTTGCTATATTTTCTATGCATTTAGTTACTTTTTTTTACATTAAGTTAAGATCACTATCTATATTCATAGTTGTTACTCTTACTAACTTTTCTTTAAATAATTCTAGTTTTTTCTTTCTTTTAAATTTCACCATTTAATTTTTAAATTAATAGTTTTACATTTTACTCTATATTTTATTTTTATCCATATGTCTACTATCATTATCCTATGTTATGAAGTTAAACTTTCTTCTGAAATAACTTTACAGTTTTTTCATATTATTTTATCTATTTTTCTAGCTTAAAAAAGTCTATTTGACTTTTATTAGATCCATTTTTAAATATTATTAAATTTTTATCTTTTTTTTGAAATAAGTGTTTGCTATTGTTAGATCATACACTACTGCAAAATCTAATGAGCTCATGTCGACTTTATTCCTATCTTCAAAATCCATATCCTCCATGTACCATTTCATATCCATCCCTTTGTTTACGTACATATATGTTAAAATCTTCTTCCAAATATATCTTTTCTTCTTGTATTATTTCTTGCATTACTTTAGCTATGTCTTTCCAAAATTATCTTAATTTGTGGGTCTAATTCTGCTTGTGGTGCACATGTACTAATTATGTTAATTATATTATTCTTAATTATAACTTTTAGTTACATAATCCGATCACCTTTTTTAGTTACCTTA
The DNA here is from genome assembly GCA_900491605.1 of Calamus simplicifolius. Classification (NCBI taxonomy): domain Eukaryota; kingdom Viridiplantae; phylum Streptophyta; class Magnoliopsida; order Arecales; family Arecaceae; genus Calamus; species Calamus simplicifolius. The sequence continues at coordinate 371,406 of UESW01005073.1, read as the reverse complement.
ACAATATAATTCTTAAAATTTTTATCTATAATTATCTAAATACGAAATAAATATATTTGAGATGATGTTAGATAGATTCATACTATAATTATATTTTGATTTGTTTATATAACTGAATTACTTGATATTAAGAATTGTCAAATTAGTCATATCTTTTCCTATTAAGTAAGTTAATCCAATGCGATTTATTTATTAAATGAATTATGCATGTTTAATAATTGAATCATGATCAAAATTTTAATACAATTATTTAATAATACCATATTCGTCTTGACTTAGGTAGTATTATACTTCAGCTTCAACACTACAAGGTCAGCAATAAGAATTATGATCCCTAAAAAAGAGGTCCAAATACTCGATCAAAACCTTTAATATATCATGCAAACCAAGACTTAGCAAATTTTATATAGTAATATATCGCGTGTTACCTCATGTATTGCATAGGACTCACTAAGTTACAACCGCCATGTAACACATAAACTAAAGAGATCAGGCCTCTTCAGTTCAATATTGAATTCGAAGTCATCCCAACTTATATGATCCAAGTCTTGCCAAGTCGCAAGTTTCTTAAACTTCTGACTTGTTTCATAAATGAAGTAGTCAAACTTGAGTCAAGTTTGAATGAAGACCGACAGCTTATAATTAGATCCTTCATCTATTGAATTAAACATATAACAAAGTCAAACTGTTATGTCCTGTTGCAAGTCCAAAACATCCAGTGCAAACTTGTGTACTAATGGAGTGGTCAAAAAAAAATTTAAACTTGTTATGAAGGCAATCTTAAGCTATCTGATTGAACCAAAACTCGAAGGTCAAGCTGGTTTAATTTTAACATAAAACTGAATATGCAAGTGATCCAAAATAATCTGATTAATCCATCGATTATTCATAAATCGATCAATTCAGTCTGAATCGAATAAGCGTACGATTTTATTATCTTATTAATTTAATTTTTTATTAATATTAATTTTATTAATATAAATATATTTTATATTAAAATAATTGATTAATTATTAATCAGTAATCTAACTGTTGAATCAGTGATCTGATAATTCAAGCCTTTGACTGAATTAATGTTCAAATCGAATCTGACACTATGATAACAAGCTTATAAGTTGGTAAAAAGAGGTGGTTGATGCTTGAAACCGGTTTAATTTGAGGGCCAAGGTTAAACAAAGTTTGAACCGGGATAGGATCCTTGGTGGCTGGAACCATGGTGGGACCCGGGGCATGGGGTGGTCCCAACTTTCCATGGGTCTTTGATCCAGTGGTCGGTGGTCAAAGAGCAGGACAGCTGATGATAAGATAATGTTTGGAGAAGGGTACTTCACTGCTTCTGAAGTGAAGGGGGGAGGGGCTGGTGGTCAACTCTTTGGGGGTGATGGCAGCTTGGGGAAAGGCACAGGCAGAGGCAGCATGAGGACATGATGCTGGAGCTTTGCAGGTCCATGTGGAGGAGAGAAGAAGGAGAGGGTGGGGTTTGCCAGAAGGCAGCTGTCATGCAAGCTGGTGCAGTGATGGAGTAAAGCTTTTTTTTTTTTTTTTTTTGGGACAGAGAAGTATAAGATGGGTCTATGTGGCTTTATCTTTTTCGTCAGCATGATTTAAAGTGGGTCCAAGGAAACTGATTCATTAATGCAGCTTGTGGTTATCAAGATGAGGCTCAGGTCTTATTTAATAGTGACCATGATTCAAAGTCAAGAAAGCCAATGGAGACCCATTCTCCAAAGCTTTTATCATGAGATGGATGAGCTAAATTATCTAGGGTCCCATTTATTACTAGTGGTGATGATTCAAGTCAGGAAATCCATGGGTCCATGCTCCAAAGCAAGCTTTTATTATGAGGATAAATGAGCTGAATTAACTCTCTCTCTCTCTCTCTCTCTCTCTCTCTCTTTAAGAGGTTTAGAGTTTTTTTTTTTTTTATAAATAAGCAATCATATAATTTTCGTATGATCAATTCAAATACATTTGAGAACAAAATCTGCGAAATATGACAGGGATTACCTAGCCTTCAGATCCATGAATCTATATACTAAGCAACATAGACAGCCATTTAATTCATCGCCGAATTAATTTCACAATAAATCTAACGATCTAAACGAAATCTACCTCCTACAAAATAGACCAACAAGTTCTTATAATCGTATTTGATTAGAGCATTTTCACTTGAGTAGTTTCTGTGAGAAAACTGCTATACCAATACCATCCCATGCTCACACCCTCTTGATGATACATGGGGTTGGTTGACATGAGACTAACTATTTTGAGTTTGTAGTGGCGTGTGGTTGATTACGTGGATAAATACTGAAGCATGAGGAAACCTTAATTTGTACGTAGATCTTGATTTAAGAGAAGTGAGATATTAGTAGTTGAAAGTAGGAATGATAGGGGAAGTGGATTAAGGTGTGGACAACTCAACCCCACTATTTATGAGCAACTTGGAGTAAAAAATGAAGCCTATCACAATAAATTAAAATTAAAAGGGCAATTGAATGGATTAGGACATAAATTAGATTAAAATCTATCAATTTGAACATGATCGTTCCATTAAATGAATCATAACATAATCCTAAACCAAATCATTCTATTAAATAAGTAACGTAATCAAAGTTAAAATGAATTAAAACATGTTAAACGAATCAAGCATTGCCATCCTTAATTGAAATTTAAAAAAAAAAAAACCATAAAGAACTAGGAAATGTGGGACGACTCTCTTTTGGGTAGGAGAATGGAATTTGGCTTCAAGCACAGGAAAAGAAATGGAAAAAATAAAGAAAAAAAAGGAGCAAATGGAATGGATTCAATAGCCTCCATCTTAGTATTATTGACTATTAGCATTTCCTTTTTTTTTTTTTTTTTGTCCAACATTGGCATTTCATTCATCATGGTCTTCCTCCTCTCTTAGGATTACAGTACCATCAGTTTTGCACCACAGAAAAATTATGCTTGTCTTTTCTCTTTTTTTTTTGGTACAAACGGGCGATCACACTCGTTTAGTGCGAGTCAGCTCAGATAGATCTGAGTACAAAATTAGCTGCAAAGGATAAGGACAGGGATCACCTAATCTCTACGACCACGAACCAGCATGTTGGGCCACTAATGTAGCAATCCAGTCCACCGTCGTATTGACTTTCTTGAAAATATGGTGGATCTGGACACTGTCAACTTCCCGCAGAATAATCCAAATATCCCTAAGAATCAAATTAGAATGGCCAGAAGGGCAGTTCTCCTTCTTCAATCAGGAGATGACTAACATATGGAATCTCTTTGCTGAGCTCCATAAACTTTTCTTCCTTAAAAAATTTACCATTACTTCCCGGCCACTCATTATATTGTCTCATCAATGTTTCAGCTTCAACATTGTCTCCAACTTCGAGTAATACATAAAACCACTTGGTATGTTCATCCAACACTCGCCACCAACACTTCACTTGGGTGGTGAGCAACATCCTCTCTCTATCATCACTATGAACTTCTTGTCCCAAGAGAAAGAACTTTACCGAGGTGAATTGAAGAATGATATTCACCTCTAAACTCATTATTAGGTTGCTGTTTGCTTGCTACCACTTGTCTCAATCTCAGCTTTAACTTTTCTCCGTAATCTAAGAAAGATAAAAGGATAGCTAGCCACAATTCACGCAGTGACAGCATCATGAGGAGTTCAGACTCGCTCATTGCTTAGGATCCATTCCTAACTTAGTTTTGTCCTTTGATTCCTCCAACCACCCCAACTTTTTGAGTTTCTTTTCAAGTTACAATAAGAATGTCCTTCCTTGATTCAAAATTTTCTACCCTTACTCCTCAATGTTCATGGCTGTGATAGTCTTTCCAGTCGCTTTATGATAGTGGGCTCACTGCATAGATCCTTTCTCACCGAACTAAGAAACTCTTGGACTACAATCAAACAACGTAATGGTTTACGATGGTTGTAGGAGGGCATCATCAAACTTTATTTGGCATTGGGTTGGGCTTATATCTTATGTTATGGGAGCAGTGCTTGGTTCAATTATCTCAACACCGAACTTAATAATAAGAATGAACTGCTAAACTGAGTTTGTGCCCAAAACTTTGACCATATTTCTTTCCTATTTTTAAAAAATTATTTTATTACTTTTAAAAAATAAAGTAAAAAATCTTACTTTCACTATTTGTAAATAAGAAACTCATACTTTTTATCATCAACATCAGTACATCCTCCAGTACCATTACCATCGTTATTATTACGATCTTTATCATTTGCATTACTATCATTGTGTCTCTGCCACCACTTTCATCACTGACATCTTCTATATTATTATTGTTGCTATCATCGCTGCTATCATCGATCGCAATCACTACCACTAGCATCTTTAGCACCTTTATTACATTATCACTGTAGCTATAACCTTCACACCATCGTCATCATCACCATCATCGCTACTCATAACATTATAAGTATCCTTACCATTATTGTTATTGCCACAACCACTATAAGGCTCCTTAATTTTATCATTACCATCAACCATTGTATCTCTATCACTAGCTTTTCTTTATTATCATTGTGCTATCGCTACAATCACTACCATTGCTAATTCTTAACGCCTTTGCTACATTATCATAATAGCCGCAATCTTCATACCATCGTCATCATCATCACTGCTCTGTAGTATCGTAAATATTCTCATCATCATTAATGTTGCTGCAACCACTATAAAGGTTCTTTTATCATTACCATCAATCATTGTATCTCTGCGATCACTTTCGTCACGAGCTTTTTCTTTATTATCATTATGCTATAACTACAATCACTACCATTGATATTCTTAACGCCTTTACTACATTATCATAATAGCCGCAACTTCATACCATTATCACCATCATCTCTACTCGTAACATCGTAAGTATCCTCATCATCATTAATGTTGCTGCAACCACTATTAGGGACCCTGCTGCCATTACTATCACCGTCTCAATCAGCATCATCAATGTTCATCCATTAAAGACCCATCGGAAGAATCGAAGATATCTCACGTATAAAGACGCCAATTGACCAGGAATTTCAATCTCTGAAACATTGAGCAACCTTAAAAAAATATATATACAAGGGTGCTATCGATCACAAACTAATTACAAGAAATAATTTTGGCAGCGGAGCCACCACTTGGCTGTGGTGCAAGCTTTAATTTGTCTTTTGTTTGAAGCCATGCCAAGGACGGCAAGAAGGAGAATAACAGCGACAACAAAAGCAAGGTATCTTCTTCCAATTGAGAGATCATTGGACCCCTCGCCATCTCATTCTTTACTTGGATGAGACAAGGATGCTGACAGGCAGTCAAACAAGAATGGATGTACAACTGGCCAAAGAGCATCTTGGTCTAGAATTTGTATCCATTGGGAGATCCATGGATTTGTTCTTGGAAGTTGGAACATAGTCGTTCAGTTAATGAGTTTTATTAGCTACAGTTTGGATGATATATGGTAATTAATTATCAGCCTTTGCTTAAGCACTTGTGATGAGAAGAATCCAGAGTTTTGAGTTAAGATGGTCCTATTCCTTCACTGTTCTGGAAAAAGAAGAATTTATAATCCAAGTTTAAATCTTTAGGGAGTCGGATAAAAATTTGTCAAATTGTGTGCTAGATATAATTTTGTCACTCATTTGATTGGTTCGAGAGGTAAGTTTGAGTTTGAAACTTGGTTGCTTATTTTGTTGGAAATGCAAATGGTCGCTTGCTTAACGCTCCTCACAAAGTTTAATTTTATATGTGATAGTTTTTTCTCTATAGAACTTCAGACAGTAAAATTTTTGATAGTAAAACTGTTATAATAAAAGATTTGCTACTTAGTAACTATATTTTTTTCTCTATAGAACTTTAGACAGTAAAGTTTAATTTTATATGTGATGTTTTTTCTCTATAGAACTTCAGACAGTAAAATTTTCGATAGTAAAACTGTTAATAATAAAAAGATTTGCTACTTAGTAACGATATTTTTTTAATTATTAAAAAAATTAATATTATGATATAATTAAATTAAAAAATATTGTTATAAAAAAGCTGATAAATGACATTATATAGTGCTTCGGTTATCTAACTATTTGCACATTTATAATAATAATTTTTAAATATTCTTAATTTATAATATAAATATTTAACCTAAATAACATAATAAATTGTATGTTAGTATGTTAAAAATATAATAATATTTTATAAATTTATTATAATATTAATATATTATAATTAAATTATAACAATATAAAATGCTAAATAAATATTATAAAATATTATAATATTATATATTATATTATATTACCATAATGAATTATCATATACTATTGAATTTTTATTAAATAAACAATTTTCTAACACGTTCAAATAGAATTTTGTCTAAAACTCTATAGCCCTATTTGACAAATATGTTGGCAATAGTACTTTTAGTAGTAGAATTTTTTTGAAGTAGAATTTTCTTAAAAGAACTATTTTCTATTTGTAATTTTGAAGTACTTTGATGTTTGATAATCAAATTAAGAAAGTATTTTTTTACACTAAAAATGATAAAATATATTTTATAGTTCTTTAAACTCTCTCCAGCCATTTATATTTTCAAAAACTATTATTATAAATTAATTTTATTTATAATTAATATAATAATATTTAATATCATAATATCATAATATTAAATGGTTATAATATATTATATTATAATAATATATAGAATAAGGTAAATTTGGCTATATTCAAAATTAGCCAAGCATAGAGTCAGCTACCTCCTTCATCCTTAAATCCATATAATTCATGGATTCTAAAGATGAACAGGTTGTAAAAATGGAATGACCTTAGAGTTGATGTAAATCCAAGAATGAGAAAAGTAACCAAATTCTGGACTTAATTACATTCGAATGTGGTAAAGTTTAACTCTTATAAAATATAACATAATATAATATAATAACATTATATCTCTATACTGCATTAGAGTATATATAGTATTAATATTATTATACTATCTCATTCTACATTACACAATTATATTATAATTATAATATATTTTTATGCAATATTTATTAATTATGTTTTATCAAAACATAATTATTATATTATATTATAATCTTATTATATTATTATTGTGTTATTAAATATAAGTTTATTGTAGTTCAAATCAATAACTTTCAAGTCTAATAAAATACCTTTTCCAAGTGTATAGTTTTTTAAATAAGTTTGAATTGGAGCTTTCCTAAGTAAAACATTTAAGGATAATACTCTAAAATATTAAAAGCACTTTTATACTTCTAAAATATTTTTAGGCCATCTAAAAACTCTGCCAAATATCTAAATTAGATCTTTTCTGATAAACTCTTTTTATTTTTTGAAGAAGCTAAAAATTATTTTACTAAACATCTCAAAATCATTGAAAACACCAAACATCTTTGGTCCACCAAGAAGCAATTTTGACACTTCAAAGAGTAATGCCACACAAGATCATATACATCAAAAACAAGAGTGAAAAGGAAAAATCCTTTAAATGTGATAACCAGGGGGAAAACCTAAAGAGGTATGCTAACACTAGTTGGAACTTTCTGGTGAAAAGTTATTTTAGTTTTGGATTTTAATGTAATGAGCCACTTGCACCTTAATGAAGCCAATAAGGTTTTAAGTCCAAATCCTTAAACCAAATCCAAAGTGGAATAGATATGAAACAAAGCGGCAATAAAAGCTCAAGATAGTTGGGTTTGTTTCCTCAGTTATTAAGGACTTGGATCATACTTCATGGTCCACTTGGTAATCCTAATCTTAATTCCCCTAGCATGAGGGCTTGCATTAGTAGTGTTGGAGATTGATGTCAACCAGAGCTAAACCAGCTTAACAATTTTTCTAGATTAAAATGTCCAACTAAGATTAGGATATAATTTAATTCAAAGACAGCTTATGTACGGAAAAATTTATTTGTTAGTATAGTACTGCAATTGATGATTACTAACATATTTTAATGAAGGTGGTTTTGTCCATACGTGATCTACCATCTGGTGGGAACCTGTTTGTAGATTGACAAGATGTTATTATTGTTCAAATCAAAGAAAATGCAAGGATTGAAATCTATCATTTTGCCCTTCAAACTTGCAGACATACATACACCCATAGAGACATCTGTACATAGAGAAGAGACGATAAAATTCCCTTTTTCTGCCAAAAGAAACTGTAGATTAGTTACCAGTGAAGTCTGAAGTTTAAACAAACCCCATACTCATAAAAGTTTCATTTGATGAAAGACGATAGAACAAATTAGATATGATTCATGTTTTATAAGTTCATAGAAAATAAGTAACAAGTAATTTTAAGACTAAAATATACTTTTGATTCTCGAACTTTTATTCAAAATTTATTTGGCATTACATTTTAAACATTTATTATTATATAAGGTCAGTTAAAAGTTAATAAAATAATGAATAGGGATGGTAATGGTCCGAAGATGGTTCAGGCCATCTATACCGGTCCCCATCCCCATTAAAAAAATGTCCCCGTTCCCTGCCCCATTAAGCTGTTATAGTTAACGGAATGAGAATGGGGATATCCGACCAAACAAACGGCTATCCGTTTGCCCGTTTAAATAAAAAAATAAAATTATTTTATTAATTTATAATTTATTAAAAATTAAAAAAATAGTTTTTTTAGGATAAGATAGATCAATCATCAACAACCAATAAGAAAAAAAATTAAAAAACGAAGATTTTCAACGTAACAACCGTAAAAAAGAATACATTCAAATTTTAAAATAAAAAATAGAAAGATATCTTTCTTTTAGAAATAAAGGAAAAAGGTGAAGGTATTGACAAAAAAAAAAAAGTGTTGGAGGGTGTCGATGGGGCATCGATGAGGCAGTGATTGGAGACGATGGAGTAGGTTCAGAACTTTAGAGTTCAGATCAGCTATTAAAAATGAGGAGTAGGTTCAGAACTCCAGATCAACTATATGAAAGAAGGAAAAGCAAGAGTCATTGAGTCAAACACACACACATATATATTATATATTTATTTTTAATCTTTAATTTTTATATATATATATATATATATATATTTAAAATTTAAATATATTATATAAAGCTAACGAGGATGGGAATGGATAAACGGGGATGGGGCAAAGAATACTGTTCTGGGTTTAGCCGTTAACGAAAAATTCTCGTTACCCGTTAAGCCGTTTACGTTAAGCCGTTTAAACTGAAAATTCTTCGACTCGTTAATAATGATACGAGCATGGTAAATAGGGAAACGAAGAAAATTGACATCTCTAAGCCCATTCATTATTAATGTATAGGTTACTCTGATGCAAATATATAAAATAATTGATGAATGATACTTCAGTTATTTTTTTAATATTTTTAAAATATGAACAACTAACTATTATGATTGAGAGTTTGAGAATCAAAATAAATTTTAAATAAAAATTATTTAATTTATTTAATAGATTATAAGAAACTTGATATGCAACAACTCGAGTTTGTCTACACGCGGGGGCGAGAAGATTTGAATTAGAAAGAGATTCAAACTGCTCTTAAGTTGGTCAAAGAATTTAATAAATTATTTCATGGAGAGCCACCACCAAACCAATTTGCCGTCAAGAGGAACCACTGTTTGCGGCCAATATTGGAGATCGGAGCAACCGAGCCACCGGCATGGGGTTTCCAAACCTCGAGCCACCACCGGCTGGATCCCGTGACGTACGGCGGCGGTAGCTACCGACATCGTACCCTCGTTGTGATATCTTATATATATCCATTAACACTGTATACTAAATAGATGAAAACGTACTGCATCTATTCATCTATTCCGTTCCCAAAGACGTACTAACGTAATCTCATGGTGCTTCGTTTGACTTCTCATTTCCTTTTTGGTGAGTCGAGTAAGCTCGAAAGGAGCACCAATGGTTTAAACAAAGGATTTCTCTTTGCTCTAAATGAAGGCTCTCTTGTTCCCATCCAGTGGGATATTTAGTTAGTTAGGCTAAGAGATGCTCATGGATGCATGGAAGAACGTTTGGGAGAAGAGTGAGAGGTGACATGAAGGGGAGTAGATGGAGTGAATGATCATACTATTCTAATACAAGTTAATCCAGATAGATCAGAATACAATATTTATTTACAGAAATAATCTTGATTTCAAATTTAAAATTCAGCATAATGGACTACAGAGACCATACCCAATCAACTGCAGAATTAGCTTTACGATAGATACGATGGATCTGGACTCTGTATACTTTTCAAAAGATAGTTCAAATATAATGAAGTTAGCAATGGATTGATGAGAACTTGTTTACAGCTTTCCTTCTAAAGCTTTCGAATGATAATTATAAATCTTCTCCGATGAAAAGGCTATAAGCTCATTCTTTTATTTTGATTAATGGACTTCTTTCTTCTTACTAAGTTCCATGGAGAGTTGTTGCCTGTGGAGGGAGAGCACGTGAAGGAGTCCCCATGCATGGGGAATCTCTGTTGAAAGATGAATGGAAAAAGAGAGCAGAAGAGGCATTTAGATCTGTTAGTATTAAAGAGGAGCCATTGCTACAGCTACTCAAGTTTCTAACGTTAATTATCAGCCTCTCATAGATCCTTTTAAGTTTTTATTTTCATTATTTGTAACAGCAATAATATATAACAGGTATTCACCAACTTCAGCTCAGAAAAAAAAAAAAATTCCTAAAAGTCAACAAGAGAAAAGCTGAAAAATAGTGCACAATATTTATCATGATGCTGGTTTTCAAGGAATAAGCTATTAGCTATTAGCTATGAAGATATATATATATTGTGATGTAGACTTAGAAATATTATTTATCAGGATGAAACATCAAATGTCATAATAGTCATTTTTCAAAAGCCACTTGTATCGTATGCATAAAAATAATACAATGTAAGCCTCTAAAATTATTATAAAGGTCGGTTTGATACCCTTTTAGACTAGAACTACTGCTACAATAGTACTGTGTATAAATTTTATTTACATTATATATTCCATCATAACGTGTATATATATCTTGATCATTTTATTTTACATAATGCGGACATGGTTAGGCTTATTCAAGAATAAAATAAGTGCAATCATAAAAGTAATTAATAATATTTATAGTGATAATTAACGAAACTATTGAGTCAATCAGTGCTTACCAAATAAAATATTTTATAACTGAATAAAGAACACGAACTTATTTGAATGAACAAGAACAATTAAGCCTTCACTGTTTCAACTATATATATATAATAATAACCATTACGATAAAATAACTACTAATCATGATACATAACTACATGTTGAGCATCATTAATTGCTTTGACAATTGTTTCATTATAAATAATTAATGATAATTTTTTGAAAGTTTGACTGAGACATCTTTTATGCAATTAAGCTTTCTTCTTAAAATCTACTAACGCTGAAGAAAAGCTCTCTTCTCGAGTCACACAGCGGTCTTCACCATAATTAGTCCAAATACTTTATGTACTCAGAGTCATTACATATTTAATAAATAATTATGAAACAAGGTGAAAGTAGCAAGCAAAGAGGATATCCCATGTGAGGGTGGGGGGCAAAGCAGGAGGAGGCAAGCCATCAAAAGGCGAGAAATCGTTAAAAAAAGGAAAAAAAAAAATAAAAAAAAGGTCCCGCCTCGGCCGCCTCGCCCGGCGCGTTCGACGCCGCGCGGGGGCCGTGCTCTTCCTCTAGCGAAGAGAGCCTGGCGGAGGACAGATTGGCCGCAGCTGGGAGAAATATATATTTTTAGAAGACCGGATCTGAGGGGATATTCCACGTATATTCTCTTTTATCCCTAAAAGCTATAGTTATAGAAATTATCTTTAAAAAAGTTTAATCAGAGAAGATAATTCATGTTTAACCATGGGTTATTTCCTGAACTTATTCCCTAGGGAACCAAGGAATAACTAAAGTTATCCCTTGATGGCAGAATGGTAATTTTAAAAAGGTGCTTATCCCCTCAGCTATCCCCTGGATAAATATTATCCTGTATATTTATCCAAGGATAGCCAAAAGCTATCAAACACTACCTAAGTGTACGTTTTTGGAATAATTTTTTTTTTTAACGGATGAATAAACATACTAGTTTAGTACACGTTAAGCTTGATATCCAAAAATAATAATAATAATAATAATAATTATTTTAAAATAATTAAATAATAATTATTTTATTTTTAAATTTAAAAATCTGAATAATAAGTCAGGTCATCATTCAATCAACCATAAAATTGACTTTTCGATAGATATAATGGATTTAGGCTCTATAAGCCTTCCGAAGAATAGATCATATACCAAAAAAATATAATTAGAAAAAAATTGAAAGCAATAGTACTTTCGAAGCCAACAAATAACATAGGTTGTGGAGAGTTGAAGACAATGGAATTGATGAATGAAGGAGGTGGTAAATGATTAAATTTAATCATCTAAAAAGGATCATAAACGAGTCTGATTAAATTGAAAATATAATTATATATAATTTTGTCTTAAATTAAATTATTTATTTATTAAAATAAAAAAATAAATTTAAATTTAATTTGTCCATTATATGGGTTACGTAATATGATTCGTGTAATTCATTTAACCATGCATATAGTCTATATAATTTATATAATTTATGTGATTTATATATCTTGTATAACATGTATAATATATTTAATATTAATTTATTTAAAATAATTATATATTAAAATCATAAATAAATTATAAATAAAAAATTATTTAAAAAAAGATAAGCATGTAATCATCATCGTAAAATAATAACTAATTAAAAAATCATATTAGCTTAAATAAATTATTTTGATGAATCATATCTAAGTTGATGGGTCAGGTTACATAAATTGATATGTTTAATAATTAAATTAATTAAAGGTCAATTTCGGATCAGCAGGTTAATCCGTGATTCAATTTATTTATTGATCGCATTTAACGGATTAATTTAATTTGATCCAAACATGTTTATGCTCAATTTAAATCCGCTAACTTTGCATTTGGTTTGAGTCATGTTTAAAATTACTGTTTAGGAAGCTTGCATTCATTAGATGTCTATGCCATGAGATTTATGGATACAAATTACACTACCTTGATTTGATTAATCTGCTCTATTATGTCTCTTATCTTAAAATGCAAAGTTTTGGTTTTTTTTTTTTTAATCCAAGCCTAAATGTCAAAAAAAGATAAAGTTTGAAGTTTAGTGATTAATTAAGTAGCACGAAAATATTTTATCAAAATTGAAACTAAATTAACTATGGTACAAACTTTGTACCTCAATGCATGCATATCTAGATGGTTGCCATGCGTCCCATGTTGAACATGAATGCTTATTATTCATCTACGATCTATATCTATATAAACACTAATTATAACTCCTTTGCTACTTTTTAAATATAATCAGAGCCACCCTTACTTGTCTGGCTATCACACAAAGATGCATAGCATTTTACGATACAAAGCTTGTACCACAGAGCATTTATACTCATCAAAACTTAGCTTGCAGGGAATTCAAATTTCTAGCACATATTGTCAACTTATTCTTTAATACATAACTTAGTATTAAAAATCAACAGTTGGTTGATGTAACTAAAATGTATTTAAAAATTATTTAGACATTCATGTTCTAAAAAAAGGTGAGAAAAATTGCCAAACATTATAGAGATTCTTAATGTCTATTTTCATCATAGAAGCTAATATGCAGATGAACTATTATTGCTATCTTGGTGTCTTCACATTATAAATTCATAAAGACATGTATGAAAATGCTAATAATAGACAAAGTCTCACACTTTTTGATTTGTTAGGTCATGTGGTGTCATTGTTAGTGATGTGGCCGGTAGCGCCATGTAAGCGTTAACGACAGAGTTAATTGACGGCGGAGACTAAAAAAAGCAGTCTTGGCGGCCCCTTTTCTCCAAAGCAGTCCCGCTCTTCAGCGGTTCATGCTCCTCCAAGGCGGCCTCGGCGGCTCCTATTCTCCAAAGCAACCCCACTCCTCCAAAGCGGCCTCGGCGGCCTTCCTTCTCCGAAGCAGCCCCGCTCTTCAGCTGTTCCCGCTCCTCCAAGGCGGCCTCGGCGGCCCTCCTTCTCCGAAGCGGCCCCGCTCTTCAGCGGTCCTATTCTCCGAAGTGGCCCGCTCCTCCAAGGCGGCCTCGGTGGCCCCTCTTCTTCAAAGCGGTCCCGCTCTTCAGCGGCCCCTGCTCCTCCAAAGTGGCCCCGACGGCCCCTCTTCTTCAAAGCTGCCCCTCTCTTCAGCGACCCCCGCTCCTCCAAGGCGGCCTCGGTGGCCTCCATTCTCCGAAGCGGTCCCCACTCCTTCAAGGCAGCCTCGGTGCCCCCCCTTCTTCGAAGCGGCCCCTGTTCCTTCATTTCTGAAGCGGTCCCACTCTTCAGCGGTCCCCACTCCTTCAAGGCAGCCTCGGTGCCCCCCCTTCTTCGAAGCGGCCCCTGTTCCTTCATTTCTGAAGCGGTCCCACTCTTCAGCAGTCCCCGCTCCTCCAAGGCGGCCTCGGTGGCCCCCCTTCTCCGAAGCGGCCCCGCTCTTCAGTGGTCCCCGCTCCTCCAAGGCGGCTTCGGTGGCCCCCTTCTCCGAAGCGGCCCTACTCTTCAGCGGTCCCTGCTCCTCCAAGGCGACCCTTTCTCAAGGTGGTTCTTGCTCCGGAATTGGCCTCAGCACTGGCCGCAGCGCCAGCCTTCACATCAGCTCTCGAACGAGCCATGGTGCTTACGTGGCCCCCAACGTGAGTCAGGCATACAAACCACCTGACCCATGCACCCGATGGGATCATGTCCATCTACCACCTGACTCACGCGCCCGATGGAACCAGGCCCATAAACCACCTGACTGACAAGATCAGGCCCACCAACAGTCTCCGAGCTCACGTAATTACCATGGGTTTAGTAGACATTCTCTTCCATGAAACTCTACGTGGCTGACCCCCGGACGGGGACCAAGGGTCCATAAAAGGATAAGAGGAGTCCTTAATAAGGTAAGACACACTGAACACTCGGAGAACATTCTAATTCTCTGAGCTTTTCTTTTCGAGCTTTCTCAAGCTTACGGTCATAACTCCGATCACTAACTTGCCCGTCAGAGGGTCCCTGCCAGAATTTTTGACCACGGGACTTCTTGTAGGTCCTCCGTGGCGGGGAGAGCTTCATCAGCAATCCCATGGAGCCTTCTGATGATTGTTTCTGGTGATTGGGCATTAACAGATTAGTGCACCAGGAAGCGGGGCAAGAGAGAGCAGAGCTCCGTAACACAGCTACAAGCCTTCATTCCCTCTACAATGACAATGGTGGTGATGCTTGCTTGGGAGGCCTCCATTAGCTACGCTGGGGGGTACCTCCAACCGATGGAGCGGCAGGAGGCTAACCCTCCCGTTGCTAACCGTCCAGCACTCCTGCAGCACCAGCTGCGGCTACTCAAACTGATCAACTGGCCACACTTACCCGACAAGTGCAAACCTTGACTGTGATGGTTCATAGACTGCAAGAATAGCCATATGTAGCCACCCAATACCAACCCAGGCCTCCTACATCGCTTGCGGCAAACACACCAACCAACCAGCAATCCTCTTGGGAGAGACCCCTTCAGCGAGAGACTCGCCGCCGATAGGCCTCTCCCGAAGGACGTAGCCAGGAGACCCTCAAGAGGTCACGCTTCCCCATCGATAGCTCGGGCGACTCCTCCCTAGAGCGGCGGTGCCGGGAAGAGCCCAAGTGGAGGTACCACTACCCACGCTCTTCCCCCTCTTCCTCTTCATCTTTCGAGTCATCAAGGAGGACTTCAATCATCAATCACCAAGCGAAGAAGCGCTTGGACAAGTACCATCGGTGGTTGGAGGAGCTCAACAGAAAATTAACAACCAGCCGAAGGTAGACTACGACACCCATCCTCCCTATACTCGTCGCATCCTGGAGGAGCCCTTTCCCTTCATATTTCATCTTCCTCAACTGGATCTGTACGATGGCACAACGGATCCACTCGATCATCTTATGAGCTACAAGGCTCTCATACAAGTTCAAGGGGCGACTGATGCCCTCCTGTGCAAGGCTTTCCCGGCTACCCTATGGAAGGCCGCCCGCGCTTGGCACTCCCGACTGCCCCCACATAGCATAGATTCTTTTCGACAATTGGAGATGGCTTTTCTAGCACACTTCGATGCCTGTTGAAGGATCCCTCGGGGTGGCGAATAGCCTATTTTTCGTCTGGCAGAAGGAAGGAGAGTCTCTTAGAAACTTCGTGGCCCATTTTAAAACAGCTGCCCTCGAAGTCTACCACTGAATGATGCGGTGGCAACCCTGGCGTTAAAATAGGGACTTCGCCCTTCCTGCTTTACCTTTTTTCTCGATAAAAAGCCACCCGGCTCCTATATTGATCTCCTGCTTCGCACGCAAAAGTACATCCACGCTGACGAAGCCGACTCTACCCGTAGAGAGACCGAGGGAGGGTTCAGTAGGAGGTCCACTCGCACAGAGCCAAGCAGAACCTCTTGCCCGAAGAAGCCTGAGCCACCGCGCTAACCGAATGACAGACGTTGGAGTCTTGCCCTCATGGAAGATGAACTCACCCCTCTCCTCGCTCCTCGCTCTCACATCCTTATGGAGATCGAGGGAGAGCCATACTTTCAGCGCCGTTTCCCAATGAAGAAAGGAGCTCCCCGTGACAAGAGCTGTTACTACCATTTTCACCGGGACTACGGCCACGACATCGAGAATTGCTACTGTTTGAAGCGTGCCATCGAGTAACTCATACATAGGGGTTACCTTGGAATGTATGTCCAAAGGGACCCCCAGCTATTCCGATGCTAATGGGGCCGCTGCCTGCTCATGCCAATATCGACAATGCCCCAACATAGAAAACGGTGAGACTGGTTTCCTGGGGGGTAGGCTCTACATTCAAAAGGCCAAGGGGAGATGGAGGATTAGAAGATGTAATCCCCTTTCCTAAAGGGGAGATGGAGGATTAAATGATGGCATCGTCATTTCAATGATGATTGCCAAGCAACTTGTAAAACGAATCCTAATTGATAGTGGAAGCTAAGCTGACATCATTACTTATAACGCTTTTGTTCGGATGAAATTATCTCCCAGCTCTCTTCGATCGGTGGCGGCACCTTTGGTTGATTTCACAGGAGACTCGGTAAAGGTAGAAGGTGAGATAAACCTCTCGGTTATGGCTGGGACACCACCGTGTCAAAGCACAATCTTGATAAAGTTTCTGGTCATCCGATTGCCTTTGGCATACAACACCATCCTCGGTTAACCTAGTCTGAATCTTCTTGATGCAGTCATCTCTACCAAGCGGTTACTCATCAAGTTCTCAACCAATAACGGGATTGGCGAGATGCGAGGGAAGACCAGCCCGGTCCTACCATGCTATCACATGGCTTCGAGCCCTCAAGAGGTGGCGGTCATGCTGGCCCCAGAGGTATCCAATCCTTGAGAGCCTAGCAAAGGAGGAGAGTAGGCTGAGCGGCTGCTAACTTTTTCACTAGGGGACGACCCGTCGAGGACAGTGCGGGTCGGTGAACTTCTTCTTGCGAAGGAAAGGGATCGCCTCCTGGCCTTCTTGCAGGCCAACTCGGACATCTTCGCATAGTCAGTGTTGGATATGCTTGGCATTCCATCAGAGGTGATCATCCATAAGCTTAATATCGATCCAAAGCATTGCCGATTCGCTAGAGAAAGAGGATTTTTGCCCCTTAGCAGCAGAGAGCCATTGACGAAGAAGTCAGTAAGTTGCTCGCTGCCGGCCACATCCGACAAGTACACTACCCGGATTGGCTGGCCAACGTGATGATGGTCTGTAAGGCAAATGGGAGCTGAAGGATATGCATCGACTTCACCGACCTCAATAAGGCATGCTCGAAGGACAACTTCCCACTGCTTCGGATCGATCAGTTTATGAATTCCACATTTGGTCACGAACTCCTTAGCTTTATGGATGCTTTCTCTGGATATAACCAAATAAAGATGCACCCGAACGATGAAAGCATACTTCCTTCGTGACCGAGAAGGGTATCTACTGTTACAAGATAATGCCTTTTGGCTTGAAAAATGATGGAACAACCTACCAGAGACTGATGAATAAGGTCTTCAAAGACCAACTGGGACAGAATATGGAGGCGTTCGTAGACGACATGCTGACAAAGAGCGTTGTGCCTTCGATCACATCTCTGATCTTGAGGAAACTTTCAATAATCTCTGCCGTTACCAAGTAAAACTGAACCCACGAAAGTGCGCCTTTGGGGTCACGGTCAGAAAGTTCTTAGGCTTCATAGTAACGCAGCGACAGATTGAGGCAAACCCAGAGAAGATCAATGCCATCCTTGACATAAGGCCGCCAGCTAACAAGAAGAAAGTGCAGCGGCTCACCGGGAGGGTGGCGGCCCTGAGTCATTTCCTCTCCAAGTCGGCCAAAAGATGTCTGCCTTTTTTCAAAACCTTGCGCAACATAAACGGGTTCGAGTGGACGAAAGACTGCCAAAAAGCCTTTGAAGGACTGAAGGAATTCCTGTCTACCTACCGCTGCTGTCGAAGCCAAAGGAAGGGGAGAGCCTTTTCCTCTACCTCGCTGCCTCCTCGGAGGCCTTCAGCTCCGTCCTGGTATGCCTTGACGTCGACGAAACTCATAAGCTCATCTACTATGTGAGCAAAGTACTCTATGACGCCGAAGTCAGGTACTCTAAGACAGAGAAAATCATTTTTTCTTTAATCATCTTCACTCAGTGTCTCGGGCCATATTTCCAAGCTCACCCTCTTGTGGTGCTCACGGACCAACCCCTCAAAGCTACCCTATCTTGTCCTAACACCTCGGGCCGGCTAGCCAAATGGGCGATCAAGTTGGGAGAGTTTGACCTCTCATTCAAGCAAGGCCGACTCTGAAGTCCCAAGTCCCGACCAATTTCTTAATCGAATGCACTTGGACCGAGGAGCAGGCAGAATAACCTCTAATGATGCAACCAGATGCTGAGCTCAAGGAGGAGGAAACCTGGATCCTCCACATGGACGGTGCCTTAAACTTCCAAGAAAGTGGGGCCGGTCTCATCCTTGCAGGCCTGGAGGGCGAGAAGGTAGAGTATACCCTCCAGCTTTTCTTCAAAGCCACAAACAACCAGGCTGAGTATGAAGCCATGCTGGCTAGGGTGAGGAGCGTCTCAGAACCTTCATCGACTTTCAGCTCATCTCCATGCAAATCAACAAGGAGTACGAGGCGCGAGATCCCATCATGTCCTGATACTTGGAGAAGGTTCGACTCTTGACCTCCTCATTGACATATTTCAACATCAGTTATATCCCCTGGAGTGAAAATGCCAAGGCTAATGCCCTCTCCTGTCTAGCCACCTCGGTGGACAATGTCGTGGGGGGAACCTACATCGAACATTTGGAGAGACCTAGTATTGAAGACAAGGAAAAAGTCCTCCTGATCACACAGGAGCCGACATGGATGGATGCCTACATCGTTACCTCACCAACGGCACCCTTCCAGCCAATCGTGAAGAAGCCAGACTACTCAAATGGAGAGCCTCCAAATTCACATTGCTGAATAGATAACTATATAAAAGGTGTTTCTCCTACCCCTTTTTAAGTGTGTTGGTCCTATAGATGCGGACTATATCCTCAGAGAGATACATGGAGGTATTTACGGAGACCATCTGGGGAGCAGGTCGCTAGCGCAGAAAGCACTCTGCCAAGGATATTATTGGCTTACCATAAGGAAGGACGCTGTCGAGCTAGTTTGAAGGTGCGATGGATGCCAACGATATGCATACATCCAGCGATAGCCGGCCTGTCCACTGAGTCCACTCTCGGCCCATGGCCCTTCGTCCAATGGAGAATGGACATCTTTGGACTATTTCTCCTGGCTTTGGGTCAGCGGAAGTTCCTACTTATCGCTATCGACTACTTCACCAAATGGATCAAAGTCGAGGTGTTGGCCAAGATTACCGAGAGCAAGGTCAAGTCTTTCATCTGGAAGTCCATCATATGCCGGTTCAAGCTTCCCTATACCATTATTACCGACAACAGTCGGTAGTTCGACAAGCCACCTTCAAGACATTCTGCGCCAATCTGAGCATCTGCCACTGATTCACCTCTATCAGCCATTCGCAAACCAACGGAAAAGCCAAGGTCATGAATCGGATCATCCTCCGAGGGCTTAGAACCGGTTGGATGGGTCTAAAGGTAGATGGGTGGAGGAGCTCCCAAGCATGCTATGGGCGTATCACATAACTCCAAGGGCCTCGACGGGAGAGACCCCCTTCAATCTCGTCTTTGGGTCCGAGGCGGTCATCCCCGTTGAAATCGTTCTCCCAAGCTGACAAGTGGAATCATACAATGAAAAGGATAACCCCGCTTAGCGAAGAGTCAACCTTGACCTCATCGACAAGGCACGCGATCGGGCGCGGCTCAGAATGGTTACATTCCGCCAACGAGCAACCAAGTATTACAACGCCCGGATTTGCCCCAAGACGTTTTGTCTTGGAGATCTAGTTCTTAGAAAGGCCAAGGTATCCAAACCCACGGAAAGGAGCAAACCGTCTCCGAACTAGGAAGGACCTTACCGGGTCATCGAAGTACTTCACCGAGGAGCATACCGAATTGAAGGACTCGATGGGCGGCCCATCTCTTGTACTTGAAATACGAACAATCTTCATCGATATTATCAATGATGTACCCTCTCGACTGATGATAATAAAATAAATTCTAAACACTATATCTGACTCACCTCTGAAGCTGAGGACTTATCGACTAAAGGAGCTCGGCGGCCTCGCGACTAATGGATCATCACTCAGTTCAGCATAGAGATGCCCCCGAGGCAGTTTAAGATCCTGACAGTTTCATTCTCATTCGAATCGCCTCTTGGGCTGGCATACGAAACCCCTGAGGTGGTTTTAAAGGAGCTCAGCAGCCTCGCAACAAAAGGGTCACCACTTGGTCCGGCATGAAGATGCCCCCAAGATGGTTCAAGATCCTGATAGTTCTATTCACGTTCGAGTTGCCCTTCAGGTCGATACACAAAACCTCTGAGGCAGTTCTAAAGGAGCTCGGCAGCTTTGCGACTAATGGGTCACCACTCGGTCCGACGTAGAGATGCCCCGAGGTGGTTCAAGACCCTAACAGTTCCATTTTCGTTCGAGTCGTCCCTCGGGCCGACATATGAAACCCTCGAGGTGGTTTTAAAGGAGCTCGGCAGCTTTGCGACTAATGGGTCACCACTCAGTCCAGCATGGAGACGCCTCCAAGGAGGTTCAAGACCCTGATAGTTTCATTTTCGTTCGAGTCGCCCCTCGGGCCGGCACACGAAACCCCTGAGATGGTTCTAAAGGAGTTCGGCGGCCTCACGACTAATGAGTCACCACTCGGTTTGGCATGGACATGCTCCCGAGGTGGTTCAAGACCATGACAGTTCCATTTTGTTCGAGTCATCCCTCGGGCCGGCATATGAAACCTCCGAGGCAGTTTTAAAGGAGCTCGGCGGCCTTGCGACTAATGGTCACCACTCGGTCCGGCATGAAGACACCCCCAAGGCAGTTCAAGACCCTAACAGTTTCGTTCCCATTTGAGTCGCCCCTCGGGCCGGCACATGAAACCTCCGAGGCAGTTCTAAAGGAGCTCAATAGCCTCACGACTAATGGATTACCACTCGGTCCGGCATAAAGACACCCCCAAGGCGGTTCAAGATCTTGACAATTCTGTTTCCGTTCGAGTCACCCTCGGGCCGGCACACGAAACCCCCGAGGTGGTTCTAAAGGAGATCGACGGCCTTGCGACTAGTGGGTCATCACTCGGCCTGGCAAGGAGATGCTTTGAGGCGGTTCAGGACCTCGATAGTTTCGATCCACGCTCGAGTCACCCCTCAAGTCGGCACACAAAACTCCCAAGGCGGTTTTGAAGAACTCCCATCCCAAGCTTGCCTAAGCGTTTCTTAGCTGATACTGGCACCTTACAGTCATCCTGACAAATGCCTAAGGGATTAAGGACTCGGTCGACATTACGAGTTCATACAGATCCTAGCCAGACCATCAGGAGGACTCCGGTCACTTGCTGCCGGGCCTAGAGGTCGAGACCGATGCACCATTACACAGAAGTGGAGACACTACAAAAGCTAAGTGGATTGATATAGACAAAATTCCATTTTCATTGATATTCAAATGAAATACAAGAGTTTAGTCAAGCTCAGTTACAATCAAAAGAAGAAAGAAAAAGAAAAACTTGAGAAGGACTAAGTATCTATGGCTTGGCAGGTCCTGGCTCGCTACCAGCATCGTCCTCATCCGACACCTCATCGTCCAGGTCTTTGGGTCTGATGGTGTCAAGGTCATCGAGCCAAAAGATCCGGGCAACCTTATCCTTGCAGTGGTTGAAGCCTTGGAAATAGGAGTCAAGGCCTAGCTCTTCCACCTCCCGATCGAATGCCGAAGAACTCTTGTATTGCTCAATGGCATTTTGAGCCTGGGTCTCGACATCCTAGGCTCGGTCCTCAGCTTCCCTGGCTCGGGCCTCGGTATCATGGGCTCGGGCCTCGGCATTGGCCCTTCTCTCTTCGGTCTCTCGAGTGTCCAACTCAACCAGGGTGGCCTCTCCCTGGCTGCGCAAGCATCAGCCTCAGCTGCCTCGGCCCGACCCTCAATGTTGCCCAACTCCCATGCTAGCTCCCCCAACTGCTCGTCGGCCAGCGCCAACCTCGTCATGGCCTCCAGCCACTTGGCCTCGGCTGCCAAGGTCCGGTCAAGCTCGGCCGCCGCCCTCCCCGTGGCCTCCCTGAAGTGAGTCTTCAAGTCGGCGCAAATGGCCTCGATGGCCCGAAGCTTATCGGCCAGGGCCTTTTCTCGGGCCTAAGCCTCGGCCAGCTTCTCGACGGCCTCTCTACAGCAGGCTCGGTACTTGGTCACCTGGGAGTGTGCGACTACATCCCTAGTTTGAGCCATGGCATTCCGGAGGGCGAGAACCTCGTCGGCCATCTGCAAAGGACAAGGAGTTAGTCAAAGCTCAGATTAAACTGACGAAAAGATGAATAGTGTGAACGAGGGTTACCTGGAGCATCGACACGTATGCCGCATCGAGGAACCTAAAGACTGGCTCGCGATTGAGCTGCTTGCGAAACTTCGGCAAGTGGATCCTTTCCAGTAGGTGCTTCGCCATCCGCAAACTATCCATAGCTGAGAACCTTAGCGGCTGTCTCGGTTCTTCGATCCTGGACCCTTGGTCGAGCGATGGTCGCAGGGTTGTTGGCTCCACCCCACCATCGTCCGTCGGTCCCTCCTCATCTCCAACCTTTGGGGCGATCCCTCTCGCATCTAGCTCTGGGGGGGGTCGGGTGTCCACCCTTAGCCCCAAGTTAGCCACCTCTGTCGGCTAGATGGGGACGAGAAGCTCATCCTCGACCTCCAGGTCAACCACCTTCACCGGCTCAGCAGGAGCCGAAGGCCCATCCCTGGCCTCTTCCGCCTGGGCCGACTGGTCCCTTCTCTCTGGACCCGCTTCAGCCATGGCAGGGACATCCCCTCTCACCGACAACTCGGCCGGGATGCTCTGCCTCAGCTCCTCCACGGGAGCGGTCTCCATAGGGACCGCGGAAGCCCGAGCCAACTCGCCCTAGGCCTTCCGCTGAGACTTCTTGGCCGGCCTCACCACCTCGTCAGCCTCCTCCCTCATCCTCCGGGCTGCCGCCTTCAATCGCTCAATGAGCAACTTCATCATTGCATAAAGAACTGACAGTCAGAAAAAAAAATGAATAGGCAAAGAGAATGAGAAGAGCAGAATCTCACGCTCACCAACCACCGAAGCCAAACCAGCCTCATAGAGGTTGGCCTCAGCCAACAACTCCTTGCAGGGAGGGAGTTCGGAGGACGTCAAGTGGTCGAAGAGTCTCGGTCTCTCTCATTCATGGCGGAGTTCTTATTGGGGCCGACATCGGGATTTCTCCAACTTGTCCCCACTCCATCCACGTGGGCGAATAGGAAGCAGGATTTTCATCCCTTGACCTTGGAGGGAAGGCTAAGTGGTAGGGTCCTACAGGGCCTAGAGGTAAAAATTCACCACCCGTCTTTACTATGGTGGCGGAGTTTGTAAAAATCTTGGAACAGGAAAATTCTAGCATCCGAGCCGTGGAAGAAACAAAGAATGATAAAGGCACATATAATCCGAACCGAGTTCGGAGTCAACTGTGCCGGGACAAGTTCATCCATATATAATAGGTTAAGGATGAATGATTGAAGAGGAAGGCGGAGCCCACACTTGAAGAACTCCTTATACAGGGCTACCCGATCAGACTGGTCGGAGTCCATCCTGTCCTCGGGTCCAAAAGAGGACAGGCGAATAAAATTGGAAACCCTATACCTAACCCTGAAATCTTCTACCACCTCAGGGTCAGGGTAGAGACCGTCCCCTTTGGCCCTGCCAAATCAGAGGTGACAACCGAAGGGGGGTTCGGATGGACTGGGGGCGGTGGCGCTACCCTAGGTGGAGGCGCTACCGTAGATGAAGGCGCCCTAGGTGGAGACACCTGGGGTGGTCGTTGGATAGCCACCGTCGGACGATTGTGGATGGTGACACCATCGACCAGCCAACGCCGACGTCGAATCAAGGGGACCTCCTCCTCCTCCTCCTCTTTCGAGAACAAGGGGGAGGGACTCACTACGGGCCTCTTGCCCTCCTAACAGCATGAAGATCCATGAATGAAAAAGGTGAAAGGGGAAGAAGACAAGGGACAAAAGAGACAAAAGAAAACTGACCTGGTGTTGAGATGGGAGAGCGAAAGGTTTGGAGCTATGAGGGTTCAGGACTCTAGGATGAAAACGACAAGAAAGATGATGAAGACGTGAGGGGCGCGAAAGGCTAGGCGAGACGATTTTATACAAAATTTTTTAATCATCCCGCTCGATGTGCTGCCACGCGGCCGCCGACGATTGAAGGTGAGCTCCAGCTGTCAACAATCCTCCCTTTGCTCGAGACATGGTGCTTCGGTTCTGCACAGAAAGCGAGATCCGCGGCCAATGATGGGATGTGGAGAGTGGTAGCTTAATGATAACGCCGACTTTTCCGTCCCTCAAGAGATTTTTCCTCGGCACGCCTAAAATCGACTTCACTTTCCATGCTTCTCTTTAAATACTGATGGACTTCGAAGATACCTTGCCTCGGGGAAGCGCGCCCTCACCTCCGATGATTAATGGAACATGAAATCAATAATGATGATGGGCTTTACACTCCTTTCACTCAAGGGTCGATAAACACGTGGCCACTTAAGCTCAGGAACACGGGGACATCAATGTGGCCGGTAGCTCCACATAAGCGTTAACGGTAGAGTTAACTGGCGACAAAGACCAAAAAAGGCAGCCTCGAGGCCCCTCTTCTCCAAAGCGGCCCTGCTCTTCAATGATCCCCGCTTCTCCAAGGAGACCTCCGCAGCCCCCCTTCTCCAAAGCGGCTTCGCTCTTCAACAGCCCCTGCTTCTCCAAGGTAGCCTCGGCAGCCCCCCTTCTCCGAAGCGGCCCTGCTCTTTAGCGGTCTCCGCTCCTCCAAGGCTGCCTCAATGGCCCCTCATCTCCGAAGCAGCCCCGCTCTTCAGCGATCCCCACTCCTCCAAGGTGGCCTCGGCAGTCCCCTTTTTTGAAGCAGCCTCTCTCTTCAGTAACCCCCGCTCCTTCAAGGCAGCCTCGACGGCTCCTCTTTTTCGAAGCAGCCTCGCTCTTCAGCGGCCCCCACTCCTTCAAGGTGGCCTCGACGGCCCCCCTTTTCCGAAGCAGCTCCGCTCTTTAGCGGTCGGCCCCTCTTTTCTGAAGCGGCCCGCTCTTCAGCGGTCCCCGCTCCTTCAAGGTGGCTTGGTGGTCCCCCTTCTCCAAAGTGGCCCTGCTCTTCAGCGGCCCCTGCTCCTTCAAGATGGCCTCGGCGGCCCCCCTTCTCCAAAGCGGCCTCGCTCTTCAGCGGTTCCCGCTCCTCCAAGGGGGCCCTTTCTCAAGGTGGTTCTTACCCCAAATCATCCTCCACACTGGCCACGACGCCAGCCTTCACATCAGCTCCCGAATGAGCCACAGTGCCTACGTGGCCTTCCATGTGAGCCAAGCCCCCCATTCTCCGAAGTAGCCCCGCTCTTCAGCGGCTCCCGCTCCTTCAAGGTGGCCTCGACGGCCCCCTTCTCCAAAGCAGCCTCGCTTCTCAAAGGCGGCCTCGGCGGCCCCCCTTCTCCAAAGCAACCCCGCTCTTCAGCGATCCCCACTCCTCCAAGGTGGCCCTTTCTCAAGGTGATTCTTGCCCCAAAATTGGCCTCCGTACTAGCCACGATGCCAACCTTCACATCAGTTCTCGAATGAGCCGCGGTACCTATGTGGCCCTTCACGTGAGCTGGGCGTACCAACCACCTGTCTCATGCACCCGATGGATCAGACCCACCTACCATCTGACCCACGTCTGATGGGACGAGGCCCACCTACCATCTGATCCATGCGTCCGATGGGGCCAGGCCCACCAACCACCTGATTGATAAGACCAGGCCCACCAATCGTCTTCGAGCTCACGTAATTACCATTGGTTTAGCAGACATTCTCTTTCACGGAACTTCATATGGTTGACCGTCGGACGAGGACCAAGGGTCCATAAAAGGGTAAGAGAAATCCTTAATAAGGTAAGACACACTGAACACTTGGAGCACATTCTGATTCTCTGGGCCTTTCTTTCCAAGCTTTCTCAAGCTTATGGCTGTGACTCCGGCCACTAACTTGCCTATCGGAGGGTTCCTATCGAAATTTTTGGCCCCGAAACTTTTTGCGGGTTCTTTGTAGCGGGAGAGCTTCATCGGCAATCCCACGGAGCCTTCTGACGGTTGTTTTCAATGACCGGGCGTTAGCAGTTAGATCTCCCGCACCCATGTGGATCTACCTGCTTGTTACTCAACATGATGCATATGGGCATGCGTTATTTGGATGGTGATAACTTGCAAATGTAGCCAAACAAATAGACCAATTAGTATTCAACTTGATGTATACTCCCTTGACATATATGTCATTATTTATAGGCTTGAAAAATGTTTGCGAGTAACCTTAAAATGACACGTTTTTGCAAGTAATTTTAAAGAATTGTTAGGTGGCATTTAGTATAGTTTCATTGGTCCACTATTCTTATTTTGTTTTTGGGAAAGTTATAAAAACAAATTATTCTAGAGTGAGGAGCCATGTTGACTTCAAGCTACAGTTATATTAGAGAATAGGATTAATCAGACCTTTAATGCTATCATCAGATAATTTATTTGCAGTGTTGTACTAGGCATGAAACTAAACCTTACTTGGCTGTGGCGGCAACTTGATTATGTTTATTAGTATTGCAATGCAATGCATCAATAATTTAATAACTAGATAAAATAATTTATTAGTTTAACAAGCTAGGCCATTGAAGATTCTCAAGCGGTTGAAGAGCTTGAAACTAAAATAAACAGATTTAATGTTTTTTCTCAGTTAGTATACCATGTTGATGCCTAAGCTCCAAATGCCACATAGCAAATTTTTAGAATCAATTTTATCTGATTTAATCACTTTGTTATTTTAAAGATGAAACTAAGGATCACAAATTATGTCAAACGGATCATGCCAACTTAAGAAAATAACACTAAATATGCAATCGAAACCTAATCCATTCATTAATAATGATAGAAACTTAGAGCCAAATATAACCTACATATTATTTGGTTTATATAACATGATCTATATAACTTATTTAATAGATAAATTTTATTCAACCTGACATGAATGCATGGCATGTTTTCAATCTATATAATTTAAAGCAAAATTTTACTCCAACACTATGTAACCCATGCATTAGGTTTTATCTAATAGAATACTAAAATATCCAACATATCCTTTATTTGTTTTTTTTATTTTATTTTACTTGTTTAAATATCGAACAAGATATAAGTTAAAGAAATCTAACGAATCGTATTTGGGTTTGTGGGATATATTATGTAATTTAATCTGTTTGATAATCATATTGATTATGAGTCAATTTTAGATCAGCAAGTCAATTCGAGATGCGATTTGTTATTCATTATGTTTAATGGATCAATAGTTTTTGATCCAAATCCACTTATCTTAACCTAAATTGGCTAATCTTGTGTTGAGTTTAAATTGTATTTATGTCCAAAGCTGTGACCCTGGATGAAATCAAATGCGAAGAGATTCAATTTCTTCCCATAAAGAAAATAAGAGTGGATTCTCATGATATTGTTATCTTTGGACATTGTTAAAATAAGAAAATAGGTGCACATAGGATGCATCCATCCTCCAAACCAAAGAAAACCAACTGGAAGGTGGTATATTCTGTTGATATTGCTATCTTTGAAGTCACATCTTGCCAATTCTTACTCCTAAATGGTCTCTTTTGAAGTTGACCTATTGTATGTTCACCCAAACATCAGCTTGGTAGATTGAACATTAATTTAAAACCTTAAGTCCAGGCGATATACATTGGAGGAAGGGATACTTTGGATGCATCGTTCTTTCCAGCCAAAGACCACCATGATTGAACGTGATATACTCTCGATGTGCTGCCCCCTTGGAAGTTGCATCCCCTTGTCACTCGCTTGTCCCAAGTGCTTGTCGGATACTCCTAGAAGTTTTCTCGCTGCTGTAGCTCCAGCTAGTCCCCTAGACTTTCATCCACTGTTTAGATTTGACGAGCCATCTCCCGACGTCACACCACATATTTTACTATGGATAACTTCGTCTCAACTCTAACCACTTCTCCCTGGATTCAAAGACAAAACCAGAGAAAGGTTGAACTCTTAACAATATATTTAGAAAGGTTGGAATGTCTTGGAGCTTGCTTGGATGGTAAGCAATTTCTGATGCTCTCGTTCAAATGGAAGACCATCAAAACATAGTTGCCCGAACTAAACTGAAACGATCGATTGGATCAGTTGAATCAAGACTCAAAGACTAAGTCGATCCGATTCTAATATAAAATCGGATGCGTAAGTGATCCGAAATAGTCCAATCACTCCATTCGGTTCACTCGTGAACCAATCAACTCAGTCCGAACTAGATAGAATCATGGATTTTATTATCAGATTAACTTTATTTTTTATTAAAAATTAATTTTTATTAATATAAATATATTTTTATATTAAAATAATTGATCAATGGTTCAACTAGTGACTCGATGATTGAACCAATGACTCGATGACCCGAGTCCCTAGCGAGACCGAGTCTAACAACTATGCCACCAAATTGAATGGTAGCATATTCTCATATTATTTTGGTGAAAATTACATTTACATTATGACCTGTGTAAAGAAAGAGGATTGCGTTAGATAACTATCGTCAGTATAAAAATTCGTTAGATTATTTAAAATAAATTTATTAAATTAATCTGAATGCAAAAAGTAGATTCATGTAGCCGATCCCATATAATTGAAAAAAAAAAAAAAGGCTTAAATAAGTTAAATTTACATCATGGCCATTCTTAACCTAAATCAAGAGGTTGCATCTCTCTGCCTCCTAGAAAACTACTAAACCAAGTGAACAGAGGGAGGGAGAAGAAATCATGTCATTACTGCGTAGGCTCACATTGTTTTCACACAACCCAAACACAAACCTACCATTCACACTCACACAAAACAAAGCTCCAAAGAATAGAGCAAGATGAAATCGGTAGATGCAGTCAAAACATTAGTACTAAACATCAATTGCTTATGTACAAAGTGTATCACCCAAAAGAAAAGAAACAACCAAAAAAGAAAAGAACAGACCACACCAATCTTTCCAAGCTGGCAATCCACCACCACCAACTAGCTCCCACCAAGTTGCTCCAACCAGCAACATTCAAACGCAAAAGCAGCAACTAAGACCCCATCCACAACCAATCCAATTCTCTCCCCTTTTTTTTTTACACTAATCTGAATGGCCCCTCATCCCCATTTACACCCAAATATCCCTGGGCCCTGAACTGTTCGACAAGCTAACACCAAACAGATATTCTTTACCTTTTCTTCACTTTTTTCGATTCTCCCCCCACCTTGAGTTGTTGTTATGTACAGATCCAATTGAAAGCAAGGTATAATATGATAGTGTGGCACACAAAACAATTGAGGACAGAACTTAAGAACAAGATCTAATCAACCCCAAGTTGTACAGATTCCTCATCACTAGATTCCCCAAATAGAACAGCCCCAAAACACCACCACCCTGAGCCTCCTCCCTAGCCCTCGCTGCCTTCCGGTAGACCTGCAGCCACTGCTCCTCCTCCACTTTAAGAGAAGCTCTCCCAATTCCAATCCTCTCCCGGACGGCCTCAATTGCGTCATGGTCCGCCGGCTGCCCGGCGGCATCGATCACATAGAATACATTCGAGGCCATTTGGCCCTTCGTCGACACCTCCGCCCTCGTCACCCACAGTCCATTCTCCCGGAACGTCCGGGTGACCTCAGAGAGCAGTCCCGGCCGATCGACGGCACATAGCTCGACTCTCAAACCCTGCCGCCATGCAATTAATTAAGAAGTTAATTACATCAATAATTAATGCCCTTGCAGCAGGAAGGAATTGGATGCTTCCTTTCCTTCTATCTTTCAGAGGAATCGAGCGTAACTTTGTAAGAAAGGTGGTGGCTTTGGTACCTTTGATGCTCTCCTCTCAATGGCAGCTTGCAAGCATTGGATCACTCGCTGTCTCTCTGCTTCCGAGCTGATTGGACTTCCATCTTTGTGCCTTGTATAGAACTCCTGACCAATCCAACAAAGAAATTTACTCGAAAGAAGGGCACACAAAAAAAAGCCTTTATTTTCATCAAGTTATGAATCTAAATGAGAAAAAGATCAAACCTGGTGAGCTTGATCGCCATCAGTGTCAATGGTTCCATGAAACACGACGTACTCCATGTCTGTAAGCGTGCAGACGATGTCAAACAGTAGCTTGGGGCGGTCACGGCACTGGACAGTGACGACAGAGTAGCCCCTCTCCTCCCAGTTCTGGACGGAGACGGAGGGCGGCGGCGCCGTCTGAGACGGGGAGGAATGCTCGTAGTCACGGTCGGCGAACATCATCTGGTGAAGGCGGCGGTCGGTGTGGGCGACGGCTAGGGAGGAGATGGCAGCCTTGGCGCCGCGGACGCCATGGTCGCCCTTGAGGACGTGGCGGAGGCGGGACTCGACGCGGTGGATCCGGTTGGTGTCCTCGATGGGCTCGTCGGAGACCTCGTCCCCAACGAAGAGGAGGCACGCGATCCGGCCGTTGTGGGTCCACCCCTTGGCCTCCACCACCCGGCACCGGAGCTCGGCGAGCACAGCGAAGACCTCCGAGAGAAGCCCCGGCCGGTCGGTGCCGGTGAGCTCCAGAGCCATCAAGCCGTCGCCTCCGCGGCCGCCGGAGGACTTGGTGCCGCTACCCGTCTCCAAAGACTGCATTTTACGACAAAGTAAGCCATGAAGCTTCTCAAAACGACATCTTTATGGGGTTTCGGATGATTTTTCGAAGCAGGGGGCAATCAAAGCTCAAAAATGTCGAAAAGACCTGCTCGATATAGGAGAGGACGCTATCGTCGGTGAGCTTGCGGCCGAACTGGTCGGTAACGTGGAAGACGTCCATGAACCAGCGGCCATCGGAGGAGATATAGGCCTTCTTTATGGAGAGATTGAGGTCGGTCAGGACCTGGACAGCCTCAAGGAGGACCCCGTGCTTCCTCGCGCTGTCAACCTGGTTCCATGACAAGAGGGGAATTCTCCGTTAGCCTCATTTCTTACTAAAAATCCCTTCTTAATTTCTTGCATCTCACTTAGTTTTTTTTTTTTTTGTATAAAAGCTATTTAAAATACCTGGACGATAGTCGCAGTCGGGCAGACGGCATTGTCAATGACCACCCTGCAACAAATAACCAAAACAAAGCCGTAAGAAACCCATAACAGCGAAACATTTCCAGATCTGAAAGAAAAGTTGAAAGAGAAGTGCTTTGAAATCCATTAAAGCTCGAAAATTAAGAGAGAAGAACAGAAGAATTAATTATAAAAGATCGAGCGATTAAGCAGCTGTACGTAGTTGAAAAAAACCGAGAGAAGGGGCGAACCTAGGAGTGTTCATCCGGATGACGAGCTTCTCGTACTCGTTCAAATACGCCGGCCATTCCATCTCCTCTCCCTTCAACACCTCGAATCCCATTTTCCTCTCTAGTTAATACTCCCTCTACCCGTTTGAACGCTCCTTCCTCCCGCTCCGTCTGCCCCTTTCTCCCGCTCAAAGCCTCTCGCTCTTCCCTCTCGCTATCACCCTCTAATATCCCCACAACGCGACGAGATCAACAAAACGAGGTCACTCCAAATCCTCGTCGCGACCGCAGAGAACCCAATGGCCGACAAACTCTTCTCGCTCTTCCTTTGTCCCCACGCCCAAGCCCTCTCTTCGACCCGATCGCCTCTGCCTCGGCTCGCTCCCCTCTCTTTGGAAGGGCGCGCGCTTCCCACCGGTCGCGTAACGCAAGAGGTCCGTATTTAAAGCCTAAAGGCACGCCTAGCTCCACGGTTCAGACGGTCACGTGACGTGGTCCAGGCGACCCGACCGGGATCAACTAAATCGGGCCCGCGTTTCTTCCACGTGTCCCCAACAGCTGCAACGCTGCCACGTGGAAACGTCGCTTCTGGTTCACGAGATCATCAGGTGTCCCTTGGGCTTTGGCGTTAGAAGTTTAAAAACTATAAAAAAAAGTCGGGTTCAACGTGGTGGCTCGGGTTGCTCCGGTCCAGTGGGCCCAACCGACCGCCGCCCCTGTCGGACCGCCTCCCTTCCTTTTACGTCGTTATGGCCGTTGCCACCAC
The DNA here is from genome assembly GCA_900491605.1 of Calamus simplicifolius. Lineage (NCBI taxonomy): Eukaryota > Viridiplantae > Streptophyta > Magnoliopsida > Arecales > Arecaceae > Calamus > Calamus simplicifolius. Next base: position 338,631 of record UESW01005073.1, on the reverse strand, counting down.
TCCGGATTCCACTAACGAACGTTGTTCAAATGACCGATTTAGCCCTACATTCTGAGTTCACTTCACCCACATCATGAGCAAATGGGTCATTTTGCTTGATATCGCCGTCCGACCAATTTATCCGGCGTTAAGCGCATTTGATCATTATCAGAAGTCTTGGATTCGAAGGCTCAAATCTTCGGATCCCATGGTGGAGCCGTGAGTCGTAACTTCGGCCACGTGTAATTAGAACAGCTGGAACCAGCTTAACAACTTTGGAACATCCGCTCCAGCCTTTTATTTTTGTTAACCTCAAAGAGTAACGAGAATACTTAAAGGCTAAACTGAGTTAATCCTTGTACCGTAGAGATTATGTCACTTTAATTTTAAATTTTAAAAAATTATAAAAATAATTTTAGCCTTTCTGATTTGTATCATTTTGATCCCTATCGGATGACGTTTAATTTTATCCATGTCGCAGCATTCATAGCGGCATACATAGCATCAAATGATAAAAATAAATTTAAAATTCATAATTAACTCGTTAATTTATTATTTAATAATTTTAAAGAATATAAAAAAATAAAAATAATCTTTTTTTGTTCAAATTTGCTCTAGAAAAGTGTAGAGATACGAAGTATTCACGAATTAAAATAAATTAAATAAAAAATTTATTTTTATTTTTTAATAACTTTTTAAATTATTAATAATTAATTAATAAGTTAATTATAAATTTATTTTTGTCAACTTTGCTGCCACATAAACGTCTATCTCTATTTGGACAGAGTAATATATTAAGGATTATTTTTATACATGTTTTTTGAGTACAAAAAATTAATTATAGTTTGGTGATATTTAAATTAAAATTTTTATTTTTAATAAAAAATATATTTACATTGAAACTCATATTATGAATGTAAGTATCACGTGACTTCTAGTCAGAGAAGGCACGTGCGCCGTTGTTGGGACTTCACGAATCACGGTCTCCCTCGACACGATTTCTCTGTTTTATTTAAAAATTAAAAGTTTGATTGATTGATTAATTAATTAATTAAAACAAGGGAATGGTCTCAGCTACGACGCACGATCTCACATGTTTCCATCATGATGCTGCCACGTGGAAGAAAGGGGGCGGGGTGCATTGAATGCGCCGTCGTGCCCCCGGCTCACGCCGTGCGTGACGGCGGATTACCGTTAACTTTTTTTGTTTTTTGAGTACACGAAGCGGGAGAAAAGCAATCGAATGGAAGCGGATGGCGGGAAACGGAGGAGATATCCCCGCATCGACCGCCAATTAACGTCCGTTTGCTGACGCGGTTGACGGCGATGGACGGGAGGGCGATGGCTTTTGGGGGCTTGGAAGGGTCATCCCATCTATGAGGGTACGAGGAGAGACGAAGTAAACGAAGGCTGGAAAGGTGAAAGGCGGTGACGGGAATGCGTGGCGGACAGCTCGGACGTGGATCCCAACGCCTGCTTCCCACCAAAGCAAAGGAAGCCCAGCCCAAGGCGAGCCCCAGCTGAGTCCCGCCACCGCCCGGTAGTCCTTGCGGGATTATGGTACGTAGGGCCAGGGGACCGCGTTCGCTTCTCGAATTCCCGCCATTTTATTCTTGCCTTCCCTCGCTCGCATGCATGCAAGATTTTGGCGCCATGGTTCAAATCAGCTAAGAGGGAGGAAAGACGGAATTGGGACCGGTTTGATGCTGAATCGTTTTCAATTTTGTCTTATTAAGCTTGATTTTAAATTGATTCGGAATCTCGTTTAATTTGTTTTTATTATTTTAAAATTTTTTAAAGCAAGTTGAATATGAGATTTGATGAGAATTAATTTATAAGCCTTCAACAAGGCTCCAACAAATACCAAAAGGCTTCAGTAAAGCATCTCAAGACTGCTCATTTAGGTTGTATTTGATATGGTGAATAAGAAGAGATATTCTTTGGATATCCCTCCTTATCCCCAAATGCTATAACTATCGAGGATAATGCTGAAAAAGTTTAACCAGAAGGTTAACCCCTGAACTTATTTCTTAGGGAATCCAGGAATAACTAAAGTTATCCTTGATAGTAGAATGGTAATTTTAAAAAGATGCTTATCTCCTCAGCTATCCCCTGGATAAATGCTATCATGTACATTTATCCAGAAATAGCCAAAAAGCTATCAAACACAGCCTTAGTAACGGTCATTAATCTCTTGAAGCTTGTAACTAATAAGCCGATCACAAGCATATGTAGACATCCAACAATAACGTGCATGTGTTGCAATGGATCGATAGCTCATGCAATAGGTATATAGTATATGATTTTGATAAGCTACTTGATCTTATCATAATATAAAAGCCTAAGTTCAAGCTAGGGAATGCTCTTTTTCATCATATAAAATTGCCAATGATGATTAAGACTAAACATTCTTTATTTAAAAGGGGCTCTCTTCCTTCTCTCATTCTCTTCTTAATTAGTATGGCCGCAAGGCTCATATTTGGTTGTTTTTATTTTTTTTCATTTCAAATTCATTAACCTCATGACTCACCTTCGATGTCTTTATTTTTTTTTCATTCCAAATTCATTAGCCTCATGATTATCTTTATTAGCATTTGAGGCTTGTTGACGCCTTGACGGTGGTCCTAGAAGTACCAAGATTAATTAGTCAGTTTGATGATTTCAAATCATGGTGACTAAATTATTAGCTCATGAAGATTTAGGGTTTTGAATTTATATGAAACAAATTCATCAAGCTTGAATCAAATTTTGCCTTAAGACCTACCTTATTATTTACCCTTATTTATATATTAAAATATCAAATTTTCCTCTTGCTTTGAAATTAAATTTCAATCTGTTTTAACGGTTCAAACTTTTTATACTCAATGGCAATCCTAATCAAGGGCTGTAGATAGCTGGACAAAGAAAGCATGGTTTCCAATGCTAAGTATAACTTAAAGTATAGAAGCCAGGCATACATAGGCTGTAACACCTCTGTAGGTCTTTTGTTTTTAAGAGGACAACTCGAAGCATAATCCAATGCTCCCTGGCTTCTTATAGCTCACGCTGGTGCACGTGAGATGGTCAGCCTTAGTGGCCTCCCACAACTATACCGTACTTGGGATAATGAATAGGATTGGGTTGGGATAATAATTGAGCTTCATCAAAAAATATATATATTTTTAAAAAGAGTTGCATACCATGAATCTCATAAAATTATTAATTTGATATGTCTTAAAAAGATTAAATTATCAAACTAAAAGAAAGGCCTTAAAATTGTATTAGCAATCCAATTCCATCTTAAATTAATGGCTAGGAGCCATCCACTTCGATCTTTCATGCAAGCAAGTATATATTAAATTTTATAATAAAAAAAATTAAAATATCTTTTAGTCCTCAAATTTTTAGTCAAATTTTATCTTTAAACTTTCAATTATTACAATTTAATTCTTAATAATTTAAAAATATTATATTTTTAAAATTAAAGGAACAATAAATATATTATTCAATCATAGAAGGCAATATCAAAATATAAGAGTGGCAAAATCTTCAAAAACCCACCACATATACCGTACTAATCATCTCAAATGCATGATTTTGATTGATTGCTTTTAAATCTAAGTAAGAAACATGTTTGCGCAATCCAAACCCGATCTATTATCAACTTAGCTTGACACATGTTAAATTATTATGAATGGATCAACATCAATCATCGGGTGCAATATTTACGATCTGCATTGCATTCGATGCATAGAAACTTTTCTTATGTCATAATACAAGCCTATTTAAATTTACAAATGTGCGATTATAGGTCATGCATTTATTTTATTTTTTTTTTTTATTTTTGAATCCATCCTAACCTATGGCTGAGCTTCAGGCTGAGCAATTATCACCTATGCGGTTCGTTATTTGGGCTCTCATCGTTGATCATCAAGAAAGATTCTTCATAGTTATCTATTGGATTAGACGGGATAACCTTTTCTTGATAATGTGATATTTGGGCTTCTCTCTAGTCCATCTGTGCCGTTGATCCGTCATGTCTATAGGAACCTAACGCTTCGATCGATTTGGTTGCCTCTGCTGCTGCTCCATATCCTAGCCAGTGGGAATGGCATATTGTATCCCTGTCCTTATCTTGCAGCAAATTATGTATTATGATCTTTCGAATTTGATTTACATCGTGTGATCATTGCTTGTATAAAAAAAAAAAAAAAAAAAAACATTCAGAGGCACAAATCCTTGGGAAAATATCATTAATGAATCGCCCGACATGGCCAGCTTTGTGCATTCAAACGCCTGGACCGGCCCCTCGGCGCACAGTGTTTCCAACTTGGACGACGCCGTTATGGTCAGAACTATTCAGACTAGCGTGCAGACACGATGTTCCTTGGCAAAAAGGAAGGTTCAAAGCAAGATGGATCACAACTGTCTTATGGGCAGTCACCACTGTTTCAGTTCAGAAGGAGATAAAAGAGTACTAAATGTTGCCATGCTTTTTGTTCATGACTTCCTGTCATGCAACCCAAAGAAAACGGGACTGACCGTCCCATCGGACGACACCCATCAGATGGTCTGATCCATCAATAATCTTTGGATGATGGGCAGGACATGTTGGCATGCCATGTGCGAGGTCACATGAGAGAGAGAGAGAGAGAGAGAGAGAGAGAGAGGTGATTTCATTAATTAAATGCAAAGAATCATGAATGGTAGCAGAAAGCTTCAGCTCAAAGTTTAGTACTGCTGCACTGCTGTACAGTTAATAATTGCTTCTTCTGGAAAGAGCCCTCAATTCACTTGTTACAATCTCTGTGGATCTCTACCAGTTGAAATCTAAGATGAAGGTCACAAGGCTTCTTTTCTCCATATAATGTGAAGATCATGACCATTGAAGAATATTTGACAACTTAATTATATATATCTTGTTGTAGTGCCTGAAAGTTTTTCTTAGTGAAGGCTAGCTCCCATGGCCATGGTGATGGGGCCATAAGAATAATGCCACTTGTACTAAAGATGCCTACCTTGCCAGCATTGGTTGCCAAAAGTTCTCTTGTTAACTCCTCCACGAGTCTCCTCATCACCATGACCTGCATCTAAACAACAGGCTGTCACAATCCCTTCTCTCTAGTAGTTGCCATCATTCTTACCATGTTACTTACCCTTCTAAGTTTACCTCTCTGTCACCACTAGCAATCAGTGCCTCTGTCCTTCACCTCTGGGGTGGATTATTTTTCCATGCCAACCTTTGAACTCACAACCACCAGCTATCCATCCTGGCATGCTGCCACTAAAATGGAATTCAAAATGGCATGCCTTAACTCTCTTTCAAAGCTCCTTTTTACTGAAATATAAAGCGAGGCTTGAATTGATCACCACCCTCGTCTGAAGCATGTAATTAATGAATGGCATCACTAATTGATTCCACATTATTCAGCATTGATGTCCAGTTAATTCACTTGAAACAGGGTCCAGATAATCATTAAATTTCTTGGCCAAAAATGAATCGTCGGCCCACAAATATTATTACAACCAAGAAGAACTTCTGTGAGTGTCTTCACCTAATTACAAAGGATCTGAGGACCGTCCTAGGAAGTTTTGCTAAGATCCAAGTTGGAAGACCAGAAGAAATTAGTCAGTGGCATTCACCTCATGGGCAAATTTAAGGTTGAAGCATAAAGGCTGTGATCAATTAATTCCCACAGATGATTAGAGAAGCATCAGACTGATCTGATCTATGGTCCCCCATGAAGAAAATAAATGCGACTCAAATACAAGAGATGGCAGCCTTACTGGAAAGCTACAGTGGTGAGTGATCAAGACAGCTAGGCATCTCTGATCAAACGTGAGTTTCCTGCCATGGTATGTGGAAGAGGAGACCAACACAGGCACTTTTAAAACTACTTAACTGCAGCACTTGTTCTTTTAATCCCTATAACAGAGAAAATAACTATAGGACCACAAGTGGCAAAGAAGGAAAATGGATCTTTGGGGCCCACAAAATCTAACAGCCTTATGGTTCAAGCTTTACTGGTTTTTGCCATCCATCTACAGCTGTATATCACTGCACAGTGTTTTAATCACAAGAAAATGGACTGAAGAGAGTGTTTCAAGTGAGGAGACAGATCATCTTCTTTCTCTTAAGCAGTTTTTTTTTTTTTTTATATCATGAGGGATTGATATGGCCATCCTATAAAGTTGTCTGAAGGGTGGCTATTCATTTGAAACACAAAATCCTTTTATGACTAGCGTTAAGGAATACACTTCATATAGAAGATGCTTTGGCTAAAAAGATGGCCAATAAGCAATGGGTTCTCATTTTTTTGGAGGTAGATAATTTTTTATTCCTAAAATGTTCTTTTTCTTCAATAGTGTGGGAACTTATTATGGATAGGCTTAATATTAGAAGACCGCTGACTAATTTTAAGGAGTTGTAGCAAAATTGAAGATGAAGAAATATTAGTTGTATCTTCAAAAAAGCTTAGGACCAATTAGTGGAAGCAGTTTGTTAATAAATTTGAATGAAAAGAATTTTAGAATATTTCTTAAAAAAAAAGGTTAACTTATTCATCCATTTCCTACAAAGTACTTTATACATTTTAAAAATGAATAAATCTAGATCATCAAAGATGACATTTCAGGGCCACCTTTTGCTTTGTGAGGCTCTCTCTTTTTTTACTAGACCAAACCATAAGCTAGGCATTAAGCCTCTCCTCTTTCGAAGATCTTGTTTGTATATATCTTCTTATATTAAATAAATTATGGGAAACTCCCTACTTCATCATTTTTTATTAAAAAAAAGCAAAAGAAACCTATTGCATCTCTCTAATGGATGACAAGCATTCTTTTATAATAAAACCGACTCAAAACGACTATACAAGATGAACTCTTCTTCACTAGCCGTTTGTTTGAAGGATGCTTCGAGAATATTGGTTAATCTAGAATGAATAAGAGAATATCTTTTAACTAGAGTTGGATTTATCTTGAATTGTGAATAAATATATGAGAGTCTTTATTGGCATGTGTTTAATTACATATTGATGATGCAATTGGTAGATCTTAGGTGCTTATAAAGGATTAACAAGCTTAAATAGTATTTTTTGACTAATTTTTTTGGATGATATTTTAAATTGTTACAAATAGTATTGGAGCAAATCATAGCTCATAGCTTATGCGGACTAAAAGACACTAAATAAGCTTGTAATGTTTGTGAATCACATTGGATTTGGTTTTTGATTTGGATTTAAATTTAGATACCTAATCTGATGAGGATATCAAGACATAAAATGAGAGGAGTATGCAAGAGTTTGTATTAGTGCATGTTTGGTTCTTTATTGATTAGTAATGAGTAAATTTTTTTATATTTAGTTTCACTTATGTTCTTGTGTAAGTTCTTGGATTATTACAAAATATGGCAAGAGGCTCGGTATAGATACTTTTTACTTAATCAAGACTTTGTATTAAGTTTTATTGAATATCAGGTTGTAAGTTTATAGGCATCAATACTAAGTAAAAATGCTAGATTGCCATTGTATCTAAGTTGAACCCTACAAGGCTGTTAGACTTAATCAAGACTTTGTGTTAAGTTTTTTTAAAAATAAGGTTGTGAGTTTATAGGCATCAATACTGTAAAAATACTAGATTGCCATTGTATTTAAGTTGAACCCTACAAGGCTGTTAGAGCCTAGCCCAAGCCAGTGTCATTATGGATAGGGGAGAAGAGGTTTGGCTCCTTTATTTCCTTGAAGAAAGTGGACAGCTTCAACCCTTTTATTCTACATTTGGAATAGTTCAGATTTAACTTGCAGGCTGCATATGCAAAAGATCAAAATTTAAACTAGCCATGTTAATTTGATTTTCATCTTATATATAGCACCTTCAAAACTAATTCAAAAGTGATGGCAAATAAACCTTTATAATCTTAGTAGACAAGGTTTTTACATCCAAATATGCCATGCTAATCCATCTAAATTTCTCTTTTTTTCTCTTGCTCTTAATCTCCATGCAACAAAAGAAATTGTAGATTGATATATATATATATATATATATATATACTATGAAAAAAAGAGCATCACTACTGTTTCTGGAGTCTCTATCACTAGATTGCCAAAGGGGTTATTCATTAAAGAGTTCTTAGGATCAGAGGACTTTGAGAAAAGGTCTGGCCACATGTTTTGTTAGCTTTGACTTAAATATGCCTGCTTTTTATGTTAGTTGATGACACTATGTGAACCATGACCAACATAGTCAAAGTTATTGTCCTTCTGAATAAAAATAGAAATTTAATTAAAAGTTTTTTTGTAGTTAGGTATAAAGGTCTTAAGTTTAATCTCAATCGTTTTCTTATGATTCTTGATGGAGGGCATCTTTGTACATATAAGAAATCTAGTTTATCTCAAACAAAATCCAGAAGAATGATAATTACTTTTTCAATATATTGGTCTAATTGGTATTCATAAAGGAAATGGAATTTAATGGATCATGAAAGTTACTTAGAAGCATGAATATATCATGGATAATAAAATGTAGAGCAATAGGAGGATGGTTTGCAATGTATGATAGGAACTACAAAATATATAGGTTTGGCATGGATTTTATTTAAATTAGTGATTTTCTTCCCAAGATACGAGAGTTGAACAAAAAAGAAAAGAGAATTTCCTATGTAAATTAAAGATTGAATAATTATTGTCTCGTGTTTTACCAGTGAAGGAGGATGGGATGAATCAGGCTGTATGATTTTTAGGGCTTTATCTAATATTTTATTGCATGATAAATTTAGATTTTAGTAATTTATATTCACAAATTAAATAAGCAAAAATGAAACACCCTTATGAATAGCATTACATTAGATAACAAAAGAATGATTTGATGAGTTTATAACTTAAGTTCACCTGCTACCAATTAATTTGAACTCAAATTTTTAAGGCCATATGGACTCGACCCACTAACAGATTAATCAGGCTAGCATGTGGATTTCAATGTTATAAATGGTATCAGAGCTGATTTAATGTACAAAAGTTGGTGAGCAAAAAAAAAAAGAAGCTACTCATAGAATAGTGATAGAAAAAGTCAGGCTATGACATGCATCATCTCTATAGCATCAAGAACTTTTCTCGGAATAAATTTTAGCTGGCTTATAGCATATAATAAATACATCATTAGTTAGAAAAAGAATGATTTATTTAAGTTTATCTGCTATCAATTAATTTTGACTCAAGTTTTTAAAGCTATATAAACTCGGCTTATTAATAAATTAATTGGAACAGAAGATGGACTTAGAGTGTTATAAAGAAAAATGGCCATATAACTCCTAAATGTAACCCCAAGTATTATGCTAGGCATGCATTTGATCCAAACAAAGATTGAGGTGTTTAAAAAAAAATAAATCAAGTTTCAGTAGTAACTACTATATGAATCAAAGTCTTTGCATATGAAACCAAAAAAATTCCCGTACAACAATTGTATCTAAAGAGCTATACAGAGAAATTAGATTCTAATATTAAAAGAAAAAAACAATAGTCACTTATGTGCTTCCAAAATGAAAACTTTATAACTAACATTCAATTAGAGATGAAATTTGAGAATAGCATATCAATCACCCATATGCCTTGATCTTATGATTTCAATCACCCATTCGTTATAATACAAATCAAATTATTTGAACATTGTTATTTTGATAATTGAAAGAGTTGAGGTTTGTTATTTTATGTGGTGAGATAGAGAAAGGGACTAAGAGAAGGAAGGGAAAGTAAGGTATGGTGAATTTTTCTTTTGGCTTTTGGATAAAGAATTAATGTTAGATGTAGTACTCAATCCACAAGTAGGATCCCATTGATAAGAACAGATTGCTTGTGATCGCCACCTAAGGATATACTTAGTTTAAAGGTTTTAGAATGCCTAAGAGAAAAATGTTAAAAGAAATTAAATTAATTTAGATGTATTAAATAAATCTAAGCTGTAAACATGAATAAAACCAACTGTTATGATGCTAGCATGAAAGATTTTTGCGAGGAAGGAGAGGTTTGGGACACCATGCCTTCCTCTCAAAACTCAATATCAAATAAAAAAAAAAAAAAAAAGAAAAAGAAAAGAAAGACTACTTATGCTAATCTAAAAACTTTTTTTTAAAAAAAAAGAAAGGGAGAAAAAGAAAGCTTGCTCTTTTTAATGTATGGGGCCCTAAGCTAGATTCTTCTCTCACAAGCCTTATCAAGTCCTCTGCACTTTCTAAGAATACAAAATATAAGAAGTCTTGACCTTCTATAACGTAAAAATGGCATAGACCTATTTAAGATAGCTTCTCTTTAGTTGTTAGAAATAGCTACCTCACATATCTGATAGAAACAATCCTCTAACTCACCCTCTATCCCAAATAGAGCCTTAGTCTCTAAAAGTATGCTTTTATAGAAGTCATTGAGAAATTTTCATAAGACAGTATATTCCCTTGATCTGTAGATAGTTTGGTTCTTTAAGGGTAGGAAATTTGTATAGAGCATTTGGGGTAAGCCTAGAGTTTGTGCATCCAATGTTGAACTAAATGATTTTCTGGAATATTGCATAAAACTTGAGAAAAACAAGTAAAAATTGGAGTAGAATTTAATTTGAAGAGTTTGACTTCGGTATAGGGTAGGAACCTTCCGATATTAGGGTTGATAAAATTAAAAGGTAACAAACACTTTATAAAATTTAAGTTACTTTTCAATTATGATGCAGCACCTATAGTTGATTCCAAAAAGCTCGAGATGCTTTTTTCTATAAAATTAAACGTTGTGCATGAAACATGAGAAATAGCAACGCTATGAACTTGTTTTAGAATGTCAAATCCTAGAACATTGTTATCATGGACATTAAAGGGTTGTTCAAGGTTAGAAGGGTCAAATTGCCATGATAATCCTTTATTTCCAGAAATAAACTTTTGGGAATCACAGATTAATACCTCTCTAATTGTTCATCTTATTTTCCCAAATTTGGACGCAAATGATATTCTTAGAAATAATTTGTTGCACTTCAAACATAATAATATTAAATATTAGCTAATTTACTAAGAATTTGTGTAGGAATGTTCACTTCAAATAGCCCCTTAAGTCTTCTTCATGGGATGTAAAAAATAAAATTATTGCATTTTTTATGTTAAATAAAATCATGATTTGAAATCATCTTTTTAACATGATGTTTTGATTAAAAAAAAGTAAAAAAATCATCTTTTTATGAAAAAAACGTTTCTTACAAAATTAATAATTAAGTGGATCTTTTATACAAAATCCATTAAATATATGCATGTAATGACACAAAATTATTTACCAAGTATTTAGCTGCATATAATCACTACCAAGTAGTTTATTGAACTATAGTCTAATATATTTTTCACTTCCATTATGAAAAAAGAATGAGCCATTTTATGGAATAGATATACAAAATCCAAGGGGCAACATATGAGAGTTTAAGTTACCAAAAAATCAGTTGGGCTCAGCCACCCAGGTAGTGGGCCTCCACATCGAGTGCTGGGCTACCTTAGGATAATTATGTGGTGAAGCCTATGAACAAAAAACAGACGTCCAGCATTCCAAGAGCAGCAAAGAGATGGAATCCTTAATCACTACAAACATAGACGAAAATTTGATAGAGTTCTACATGGAAAAGAACACTTAAAATGCTGATAAAACAAGATTCCAGGAGGCCTTATATGAGCTTGAAATCCCCAAGGTGCTACAGTCAGCTAATGGTTCATAATTAAGTGTGCAAGACTGGGCAATGTCTGTTTAGAAGCATCAGCACTCGCAGCATTAACGTAGAACCTTCTACACGTTTAGCTTCCAAATTCTTTATGGCATCAAAGTCCTAGCTTTTTAATCTCAATTTCTAAAACAAATTTGCAACAAAATGATAAAAAAGTTAGTGCAAGGGTGAGCGAGCCTGAATGGTAACCATCCAACAGACCCACAAATCTGAACTTTGAGTTCGGTGTACGGGTTGATGGGTACGTTTTTGACTTCATCCTGTCATAGGAGCATACTATTCTAATTTCATGGACTGTAATATAAATGCTTTTTGAGGAATAGATAACCACTCTTGAAACTGTAGCATATCCAAAGTTTCTAACACATTTATTTCATGAACTATAGCTATTTTCTATTCTTTTTATCTTCTTTTACAATGTTCGTTATGCATAGCAAATTGATTGCTAAAGGACTAAAAGGATACATGTAGTGAATGGCAATGAACTTTTTCCCCTTTTTTAAGTTGTAATAGTGAATGACAATGAACATTCTAATGCCTTTGTATGGTCAAGTGTTGGCAGCCTCATGATGGCAAGTAGTCCTTATGCCAAGACCTAACTAGATGTGACCTTTACTCTAAGAATCCGGTACCATGGTTGAAGCTGTGGAGATGTGCACGTAGGAAATTATCTTCTGTAGCAAACCTCTCAAGACTTAGGGTGTTTGGCTTATCGATAATTTAAAGAGATTTATGATATAATTATATTTGATACATCTTTTGAATAACATTTTTTACTCACTTCCTTCTTTACTGATCTCGTTGAAACCTCTGTGTCAAAGATCTCGAGCCACATCCTTTTCCGCCGACTCATGTCGTGCCCCATGACCATCTCGAAATACCGCGTAACGAAACTTCTTCGGATCGATGGCCTTCAGCATCCTTGTCGATCGCTTCGAATATCATTTAAAATATATATTTTTAAACATTATCATTTATAAATATAGTTTTTTAAATTAAATATAATAATATAATTTTTTTAATAAATTTAATTTAGAAATATTTTGATAATTTAATGTTATATGACTGGTAATTTGTTTGTTATACCAAACATAATAATCAATATTACTATTGCATTACCTCTGTATGATACCAAACACAGTAATCAACATTATTGATAATCTATCAAATGGTAATCTACAATCTACGTGCATTATCGTTCAGGAATATTGCTAGCGATGCACCAAACATAACCTTAATATTTTGTTATCCCTATCTACTTTAATTTTAGCTCAATACTCAGCTACTCGTTCGGTGGTTTGAATCAATGTAGCATATTCTAGCAATAAATATTAATGTTCTCTAAATCTAGTGATCTTACACTACGTACACGCTAACCTCTATGAAATATTACCTAGCTATAGCATATTCTGAAGATTAATTCTTAATCTCATATGGGTTATTTTTAAAAGGATAATGAAGCATTACTTACTCTTAAGCGAAACAGTATGGAAGCAAAGGTCTCTTCTCTAACAAAGCTGTGAACAATTCCATGGCATTATCTATGAAGGAGAGTAGTTGTTTGAAAGTAAATTAAGAGCTACCAAATTAATGAGTACATGTTGCACCAGTTCAAGATGAGTTGGTCCTCGGCAAAAGGTGTAGGGTCTCAAGAGGAAGACAAGTTGTTCCATAAAATAGTGAAGTTGGTTAACTATTCTAATGGAGAAGTGTCACAATTCTCACGTAATAGATTTACCCATCGCAATCAAAGCGAAAGTCCATCGTTGACGCCATGGGAGCCCATCTGGTGGAGCTTTTCTTCGGCCGGGCTCGTGGTGATGAATCCAAAATCGATCGCCATCGCCCACATGGGCTCCTTCGGCCATGGTCGGCAGCCGTGGAATATAATAGTATAGTGCATGCCCGGCCGCGGGATGCTCGCTGGTTGAGAAGATTAATTTAAGCTCGGTGTACGAGAGCTCGATCTCTCCTCTGGTCTTCTCTGGGTGGATGAGGAGCAGCCATCACCGGGATGGAAAGTAGACTTCGACGAAAGCGAAGGGCTACTACGACATCGTGCCGATTCGAGGCGGTTGTTGGTGCCGGTCACATGGATGTGGCTGTTTCCTTCGAGTGGTCCCCTATTTGATTAGCTTGATGCTTGCAATTGTTTATTGGAGAAGGTCGATCGATGGATTAGCTTCTTTAACAAAGAGAGTGGGGGGGGACGATTAAAATATATATATATATATGAGTAGAATATGGCCATGCTGATGCCTACTTGGAAGCTGGAACGTACTCCTCATCCTAAGTCTCTTAATTTCCTCTCTTAAGAAGAAGAAGAGTGGAGGGCTCAGGCTCAATTCATGAGTCTATTGTAAGAGGGCGGAGAGAATGGACCAAGTAAGCAGGGAATCAGATAGGCCAAAGGTGCGAAGAGAATAAGAACACAAAAGTGAGGTATAGGAAGCGAGTTTCCCGGGAGAACAAACTGCCACCTTTCTTTCTTTTAAGTTTGATGAAGGCCCACCAGCTCCATATGCACTGCCAAGATGCTTCATGCTGCTCCTTTTGCGTTATATACTCAGCACTTGCAAGTATATGCATGCGTGTGTGTGTGTGTGTGATATAGATGTTGGAAGTTAATAATAATAGTCCAAATGCTGGGGGGGTGAAATTGCTGTCCCACAAAGTACGGTAACTTGAGCTCTGTCTTGCAATCAGCAATCTAGATGGGCGTGCATTCAGGCCCATCTGATCTTGGCTTTACCTCAGAGGTGGAATTTATGAACAGAAGAGGGAAGTACAATGACAAAGCACGAACAGTGGGAGAAAGAAATAGAAAATTATTTCTTATGGGCCTACGTACCGATCGTTTTAGGCGCTTTCAGGAACAGCAATCCCGGCTTCTTTGGTGATTTTTGACATGGCTGGATGTTATAAAACCTAGTAAAAATACACAAAAAGTTCTCCCGACGTACGTATAGTTTCTTACACAGTGATAATTTAAGTCTAGCGCTTTTGAATTTGAACGTGATACAGGATCAATAAACGATGAACTGTGTTCACTTTTTAAACACTGCTCTAGATCTTACATCAAAAAATTAAACACTAGTTGAAAGTTGGAGGAGATGATGATGTGGCTTCAAAGCATTTGTGCTATTATAGATTATCAGACATGCAGTTAAATTAATGACTGGGATTAGGAAGATGTCAGTGTTTGAGCAAGCAAACGACATGCATCGTTTTAAGTCTAATAGATGAAAAATGATTAATGACATATCTAGTCCAACTAACATCTATATATGCTCAAAATTTGTGGACAAAATCTATAATGATCAAGCTTAAACATTAATAGGTTAATGCAGAGCATTTCATCCATGATGATGCCATATTTATCAACTATATCCACGTATTTATATGCCTCTGGCTTGCTGATTGTGATGGACCCATCATATTCATTTTCTGAAAAAAGGATAAAATTAACAATTTAAGAAAGAAATTAGATTTTGATGCTTATTAGCAACAAGGAAAGGGATCTAAATAGAGTTCAAGAAGGAATATATCCTAATATATATTGACCAGAAGTCAATAGATGATATAATAATGAGACAGCAACACTTTTCAGAAAACTTAACGCCTAAGCAACTTTATTCCTGAAATTATTATACAAAATGTGAGATAACAATATGGAACAAATTATCACCGTCTTGGTGCGGTAATTATATTCAACTACGTCAATGTGTTTAGATATCCTGAGACAAATAAAAATATCACATAACCTTGATCTCCTTCCCATCACCTTTTCTCTAATTAACGTAGTGTACTTCGTGCATTGATAACTCTTTTTGGTAGAATACTTGATTGCACTTTGCCTTAATCTATCTGATTCGAAATCAAAATTTATGATGCGTAAAATCTGTAATTTGTTTTCCAATTTTATTATGAGTACTTGGTAGTCCTACAATTAGAGCATATGTTTTGTTGTACATAACTGAATTTGCTGCAATTCCAATTAGGCAGCTAGCTCAGATCTAGTGTTTAGTTTCATGTAATTCAACATACAACACCATACGTACATATCTGCAGCTTTTCGACATGTAAGCAAACAATCTCAAGTTGTAGTAGTTGAAGGTGGGAGAGTTGATGCACCTTATCATCCATATTGTCCAATGCAACAATGCCATGAATCACTATGTCACGTTGGAAGTCAATTAAGTTGATAATTTTGCAATGCATTATGGTCCCACATGCATGTAGGTAGACCGTGGTAGACAGAAATTTCTCATGTGCTTCTAAAATGTGACCAACATATCTTTGACTTAAATCGTTTCATCGCCAACGCTGGATTTGTGCAAGAACGGCAACGTATGGTGTTGTATGTTGAATTATTGATTGTTGAATGTTGAATGTGCTACTACTGCTGTTGTTGTTGCTGCTACTACTACAATCAATTATTGCTGCTGCTACAGCAACAAAAAAGGTGGCATTTCACTTCTTTTGATTTTTGACTTCAAGTAATAACAAGCCAAAACACAATAATATATATAACAGTTAGCTAGGAGTCTCAGAAAAATCTTCAAGCGTCATTTTCAAATGAAGGAGGTGACATTATGTTGTGTTTGGTGATCTTTTAATTAACTATTCCGTGGCAGATCAAAGAAGCCATTCCCAAAGAAAGGGAAGTAAGGATTAGATTAAAGTTCGAGCAAACAAAACGGTGTTTAATTTCCTCTATCCTGTACAATTCTACAAACAAAGAATATTACTGTCCATATGGAGAACTTCTACTATTGCTTTCATAAATTCTTCATCGCAGAGAAGTCTCATGTGATCCGAACACTTTAAAACTCAATTGTCAACCAATAAAACATTTTTTTAGTACTTGGATGTTCTTGGTTTCACTTGGACATATGGTGGGGATTGCATCGCCAAGGTTGAAGCCTTGGTCATGGATGGTTGATAGTCTTCGCTTGACAAGTAATATAGATATATGTCTGAGATCTTCTTATGCAATGGATATGAGAACCAGTATGCATGGTTATGATCCTCCAATATCGTTGAAGTTACTATTATTCATGTTATTGGATATATCATACTCTTAATTTTGGATGGCATATTTCTTTGTTTCTCTCCTAAAGCAAAATCAAAATTCTGATAAAGGAGTAAGGAGTTGTTACAGTCATGAAACATGTGGAGATGAGCAATGAGAACCTCAAAAGCATGACCTTGGAGCTGGGTTTAACATTATTGTATTAGATGAAGTAAAGCATGCCATCTTTTCCTCAAACAAGACCCACTTGCTTAAATCAATAGAACTAACTACCGCCATAATTCTCAGATCTCTGCATTAATTTACTCAGCCGATCGAATATTCTAATTTGGGCAGCAAGCATCCAATGTAATAACATCCAAGGGTGCGTTCAAATGTAGTCTCATGAAGTCATTCTATCATGTCTGTTATCGCTTTCAAAAAAGTTACATGTCATATTACCTGAAAAGAGTGATTCTATAAGTTAGAAGTCAAAAAGTTTTTTCAGGAGAAGTCTGACAAACAAGCTTTCAGTCTTTTCTCCTCTTCTGGCAAATCAGATGCAAAACGATCATGCCAACCTCTTCTTTTTCTTTTTCTTATAATTTGCGAAGAAAATGAAGCAAGAGGTATTCTAAGATTTTTAAAGCTATAAAAGAGGCTCTAAAATAATTCAATCGGATATCTAAAGTGACTTAAGTAACTTCCTTTTTCCAAAAAAAAAAAAAAAAAGGAACATCACCTTGTCCTTTCCCTCGAAAACAGAAACGGCTAAACTTCCAACGACCAATTACTTTTTTTAATTTCATCACGACAGCATTCCTTGTCTGGCTAAGTGAATGAAACCTAATGAGAAGCCTGTCTCTGGTCTTTTAGCCGGGAAGGTGATTTGGTCGTGACAAAGTGAAAGCCTTATAATTAAGGAGATGAAACATGCGGACTTAATTACAGTTTGATCAGCACTGATGACTCTAACGATGCATTGTGTATTATGAGCTATCCATCTTAATTGTTTCAATGATTTAACACACTAGCTTTTTACAGCTGCCGATGATTGGAACGAGCATGTATTATAACATGCACGCATTTTTCGAGGTTCACGGATGTGTTTTTGTAGAAGTTCCATGCATGAATTAGTTTCAGTGCCTTTATTAAAGAAGCGCCATTTAGAATTCTATGTCTATAAATTTAATGCATGTGTGTAGTTTATGTAAATAGGAGTGTTGCGACAAAAACTAATGGACTAATGTAAGAAGACATTTTTCATGTAAGAAATGTGATCTTAATTTGTGATTGTCCAAGGCCATATATGCAGCCACTTGGAACTTCCAAAGATAAGCTGAAGTTTTAGGTTTTTCACCCATCTTAGCTACCACTTCTTGTCCTCTATCGCTTAGATTTGCCACAGAACACCACTGGTTGGAATCGTTCACAGAAACGGCAAAGTCTACATTGTCCTACGAGATTTAGTGGCAGAAATATAGGGGCAAGTTGCAACACCTTAACCAATGGCAGGAAAAGAGAATCTCCAAAGTAATATATAATCAATAAAACACCAACTCCTTCGTTTCAGGATCTTCTAGCAAAGAGACTAGGTTTATGGAAGAACTTGGAACAAAGAATAGGTCTCAAAGAGGAGTGCATAGAACTAGTGCGAAGAAAGAGGAACGCATGGATCTCTCTCTCTCTCTCTCGTTGCTGATGCTGCTGCTGCTGCTGAGGCCTTATCTCTGCCTTAGGTTGCTGTTCGCCTCGAAAAGGAGCTACTCAGAACAGTGCACGTGTAAGCACAGCCCCTTATTCACAACCCCTGCACAAAAATTCCTTCACTGTCTTTGCATGGCTTTACCATCCCAAACTTCCAAACTCAGAATCTTTTACCAATCCGAAACCATGCTTGCATTGCTTCGCTCCCCTCTTTCACTTCCACTTGACAACCATAACAGAAAGCCCAACTAAAGAATGAGAATAATTAAATAAAGTAACACTGCACCAACAATGGTAATAATAATGCTAAAGTACCAACAGCATTAATATTATTCTGCTTATTCGATCTCAAACAATATATAGTAGTACTATTCTTCTCCAAAGTAAATTCTGCGAACGGACGAGGTTAGAGTTGGTTCATGTTTGTTATGTTGGGTGGTAGAAAATTGGTAAGATCGATCGACCAGCTATGTGGATGGGATGATGAGCTTGGACTGGAGGAAAGAAGAGGATGCAACGAGCTAGCTGTTATGGTCGGAGTTTGTGGAGCAGAAGTGAAGAAACCGATGCAGCTAAAGTAACTCTTCTTCGATGACTATAAAGTTAACAGAAAGAAATCCCCAGAGCACAACAAGTACGTTGAATCATTTCTTTTCGGATAACTTTCTAATTTACTCCTTTCTTTCCTCGGTTTGCCTTTTTTGGGTCTTTTAAGGGGGTATTGAGAGCTGCCTACAAGCCATTAAGATCTTGAAACATTTAAAAGAAAGTGCGAATTAACTACTGTCAAAATGCAGTGTACCGGATCTAAGGATGAAGTGAGAGAAAATTAAGAGAAGAAAAAAAAAGCTCATCATTCTTCCACTCTCCTTCCTCTACAGCTAGCTAGCTAGAGCTCGTCGCGTTAAGCAGCCACTCCTTTAAGCTTTTTTCATCAAAGTGAAACCATCAAGAATTCATAGATTTGTACAAGCATCTTAAATCAGCACAAAGAGGAGTCACCCTATCAGGAACCAAAGAACGAAAAAAGCAAAGGAAAAGAAAGCATCTAATATATATAATAATAATAACGAGAAAGAAGAAGAGAGAAGAAAGCCTTAATTCCCTTCACCCAGAATTGGTTTCATCTTGATTTCTTGCAAGGCCTCGATCCCTTCATAGCTTAACTCTGTAAAGTAACAAACAAGAGTAGCTTAGTAGAATCAATACGGCGCCGGACGGCCTCCTCCGGTGGCCCAACCGTATGCGTCGGCCGGCAATTGGACGTTATTCAGTAGATTCGGCGGCAGGCCGTGGAAAAGAGGTGTGTTGGGGTCAGGCAGCAGCTGCTGCTGTTGTGGCTGCTGGTGCTGGTGGTGCTGCTGCTGTGGTGGTGATTGGCCAACGAGTCCCGGGGACCCGAGAGGCCCCGGGGCTGGTAGAGGCTCCTCCTCGTCGAGGGGGAGCCTCTCGTAGACGGCGTTCCCGAACGAAGCGGCCATTATAACCACCGGGCCAGACGCGATCAGGGCCCCGACGACGCTCCCGCCCACAACCTGCCCCTGCCCGCCGGCCAAGTAGATGGTGAGGCCGGTCGCGGCCGGGGGAGCCGGCGGGGGAAAAAATGATCCGCAGAGCGAGAGGATCTCGAACCGGCCGTGAAGCGTCACGACGGCCCCGGGGGTCGCAGGCTGGCGGAGGGTGACATTGGTAACGGTCCCGCTGCCGCCTAGGATGCAGACGCCGCGCTGGCGCCGGCGAGCAAAAGTGGCGACGCTGTCGGCGATATCGCACCCACTGGCGATCTCCATCATGTGCGACCGCAGCGCGTTGGCACTGTCCCTCGTGATGATGATGGGTGGCTTCGGCTTGTTCTTCGACCCAGCAGGCCGGCCGCGCGGCCGCCGTGTGATCTCCCCTTCTCCACCACTGCCCGACTGCGCTGCAGGCACCAGCTCCTTCCCCTCGCCGCTGTTCGTTCCATTGTTCTCATTGTTGTCATCTTCGAGCTCCCGTTTCTTGCCGCGGTTGATGCTGCTGTGCTCCTCTTCGGCCTTCGGCTGCTGCAGCGGGGGCTGGAGGTGCGGGAGGTGGTGTTGCTGGTGGAGGTGGTGGAAATCTCGGGTGTGGAAAGGAGGAGGTAGGTGGTGGCCGTGCGCAGAAGCTGCTAGCGGATCCATTCTTCCTTAAATTTTTCTTCCCTCCCTTTTTGTTCTTCTTCTCAATTTTCTTATAAAACAAAAGTGGGCTACTCGATCTCCAACGAAATGGAACAGTGCAACTGAAGAAAAGAGCACTAAGGAAAGAGAACAAGAAGAAGGAGAGAGGAAGAAGGTGGAGCAGATAATTAAGCAACCAGTGGTGGGGGAATTGAATTGATTAAGTTAAAAAAAAAAAAAAAAGGGAAAGGCTAAAGCGAAGGACGGCTGCCTTCCCTTCTCTTTCTTTTCCTTTCCTTTTCGCAATCAAGCACTACTGCAGCTACAAGCTCGCTCGACCACTGCTCGACGGAGATACCGAAGTCCCCGTGGAATCTAGCCGCCACCTTTCATTCTCTTGTGCTCCTCTCGTTTGGTGGTGTAGGTCGATCTTCTTTGGTGGCTGGAATTGTTGGAGGAGTTTAGGACGTCTGGGGAGTTTTAGAACTGGGTTAGGGTAAGGGTAGGTCAAAAGAAGGGCCGGAGGAGATGGATCGATGATGGCCTTTGGGTAATTGGCCTCAGTTTGGATGGCAAAAGACAACGTAGATTATGGGCGGCGGATGGGCCCCCCTCTCCCTCGTCCTCCCCTCCCTCTATCACCCCCCCTTCATTTATCTTTCCATCTCCGCCTTTCTCCTCTTAAACGCATGACCCTTTCTATATCCCTACCTTCTCCTCTATTCTCCCAACTCCAAGCAATGAGGTTTGAGGCTTTCTTCCCTCTTCTTCCTTGGTCAAGGGTCAGTCTCGCCAGCTCGGAAACCATCCAAAACTGCTCCCACTTCCTCTTTATTACGTTCGTACCCTACCGGAACGCCGCTGACCAAGGGGCCGCGTTTGCTGCCGTAAGCCCCAGCGTGCGCTCCACGTCGTTGGACCGTAGACGGGTGGCGTTCTCGTAATTAAGTATCATACGCGGGAGCACTTTGGTAATTGGGGCCGGCGGGCTGCATGTGGGTCTCTTTATTGAAGTTAGCCAGCGAGGCCAGGCGTTGTCGCAAGGCTCGAATCTCGGAGGGGGCCCATGAATGGGAGGGCAGAGGCGTGGCGTGTTGCCACGTGGAGATATTTCGACCGTAGATCACGTTCGGATACTCCCAGCGAGTCTGACGGGTTCCATAACGGACGTGACGTCTCGATCACAGCCGTCCGACAGCTCAGAGCATGGATCGGTGCGTCAGCAGGGGGAGCACCGATTGGACGGCGGCTGATCCCCTGCCCGCTACTGCTCCTCCCCCGCGTCACACGTGCCGAGGCGCCCGTGCGGTGCGGGGCGGGGCGGGGCGGGGCGAGGGATTGCCGAGGATTTGGGCTTTTTTTTTTTTTGTTTTAATCGCCGCATACGGAGATTTTCCTCCTGGCCGGGGAATTCAACGGGGAAGTACGGTGGGACACTGGGAGGAGATCTTCTTTGGATACAAAGGAAGGAAATCCAAGCCGAGCACGGTTCGGATTTTCTGTTTTGACTGAAATGCCCTTGGATGAGAGAACAATACGAGGGATAGAAAGAACGTGAAGAAGTGGGGATTGGAGTGGTGAAATGAGGAGGGGGGAGGGGTAATTTTAGAGAGATGAGAAAAAAGGGCGAGTCAAGTACGATCCTTGGACTGGGGCTATGTAGTGCACACAGAACATCAGGTTACCGGCCGGGAGGGAGGGAGGGAAGAGGAGTGGCTCAAGGCTGATAGTAATATGGTGATGTTGACAAGAAGGGTCCTTTTGTGTCAGCTCTCTCAAAAATAAATAAATTATATTATTAAATCAAAGATATAATTATTAATTTAATAAAATGAGTAAAAAGGATAAAAAAATGCTAAACTAACACATTTTTTTTTTAAAAAAAAAGGCCTCAATAATGAAGAGCAGTTAAAGGGCCCTCTCATGAAGGTGATATTAGTTTAGCATTACTTATAAAATAAATGCTTCATTGTATTTTTAATTAATTCTTTGTATCATCTTAAATTGTTCTTAGGAATGGAGTTATGATCATCAATTAAATACATTACGTTCGTCTTTCTCTCTTTAAATCACTCTTTATGTACACAATTTAAAAAGTGTATCAAATCATAGTGGCATCCATTAATATCTAACTAGTGATACATGGCCATCTGCCTCATGCCATCAAGGAATACTATGATGAGACAACATTATTAGAGGAATGTGGACAAAAGAGTTACCTATTGCATACATAGATAATAGAATGTGCATGTCTTAACTAGTAACCACTCATAAAGGATATAGTTTATGGCAATTAAAGTAGTACCATCCAACAATCAACTCCATCATGGTGAAGTATGTGAACACGGCTTGAATGATCCTCATATAAATGTCAAATAGGTTGAATATGGCACAACTTGACCCAGCATGATGTTATGTAGTGAGCCAAATTAAACTAGTATAGCTCAAGCACACAAAATGGCATAGTCATGTGGCATGACTTATGACAGATCTGGTATAGTACAATATGCCATAAGCCATTGGCTGCTAGCTGTATGCTTTTACTATTTTGCCTCTTCTCAATATCAATAAATGGCTATTTTCAGGAGTATTTTCATCATTTTCTTAAAAAAAAAGATCTTTTTTATCTTTTTCAATATCCATAAACACCTAGTTTTCAAATATATTCTCCGCTATTTCTTAGAAGAACCTTTTCATCCTTCTTAATAGCCATAAACAATAGATTTCAACATTATATGAGATATTCTCTCCAACCCTTATAAATACCTTTCAACCTCTCTTACCCCATAATAAATCCTAAACTCTCTTATATTGTCCTAAGTTCTTTTAAATTCTCCTAATCTTCCTACATGCTTTTCTATTCTGCCTTGGTCTCCCATAAGCTATCCTAATCTCCTTCTACAATCTTTCATAATTTTTCTATAAGATTTTCTAATTTCTTTACAAGTTCTCTAGTCTCTAAAGTCTCTAAAGTGTTAGTAGATCTCATCCATCTCATAAGATTTTTGAGCTTAACATGGAGACAAAAGAGATTTATTATTATTATTATTATGAGAATGGTTTGACACACCACAATCGTAAAATAGAGTTAGTGCCCTAAACCCTAGTATTGATGCTTGTATCTCGAGCGTTAGGTCCAGGGTTAAACCTAGGACTTCTAATGTTAGAAAAATACTTTATTGTCGAGCAAATCATCGACAAAGGGATCTGAGCTATATGTACTATCTATAAGAAAGATTAAAGTTATGAGAACTGGCTACCTAGCTCAATACTAGACAAAGGATGAAAATGCTAATGATTTTACCCAGGGCCAACTTTTATTTAGTCTAATCAAAATTTTCTTATTTTAAAAGGTAAATAGAAAAGAATTATCAAATTACCTATAAGTATTGAAATGCCTTTTTTTTTTGCTAAAAATGGACATTTTGAGAAATATATAAAATTATCTTAAATCTTGCATATAAAAAATTTCTTGAATTACTTCTAAATCTAATTTGTTTATATAATTTTTTGAATTTGATTTCTTATATTTAAAATTTTGATGGTAGAATAGCACTTACCTCAGATATCTAAAGTACTAATTATCTAATATTTGTGTTACCTACATTTGATCGTTTCTGATTAGATTATGCATAAATAATTATTAATTTTAAATTATTTGAATTTCTACACCATACCTCCAACATCTCTAGTTCAATCGTGCATATAGTACATGGATATTGCATATAAGATAATTTATTTTTAATTAATTTAAATAATTCTTCTAATAATAATATTGCTATTGATTTACTCAAACAATACTTACCTCCCATCTTAAATGAAAAATTATTTTACATAAGATATGCACATCACATCTTAAATTTAGTTATACAAGATGGTTTAAATGTTATTGAAAAATTTATAAGTAAAATTAGAGATGCTATTGAATATACAACTTCTTTAATAGATAGAAAACAAGATTTCAAAAAATTTGTATACATCCTATGATAAAAATATTACTTATTAGATATAATATACAAATAGAATTTTGCTTATTTAATGTTACAATCATATTTGAAATATAAAGATATTATTATTAATTTTTATAATGATCACTTTCTTAGTGATTCTCTATTAGATTTTAATTGGACTAGTTTTAATATTATTTTGCAAATTTTATAATATTTTTATAATTCTTCTAATATTTTATCTAGCACTTATTATCCTATCTTTCCCCTAGTTTTGCGATAAATTTATAATGCTACTAATTATTTTGCAACTTATAAGAATGTAGAGGTTTTGAAAATATAATTGAACTATTGAAATTAAAATTTAATACTATCAGTAAGAAATTTCATATTTCATTGTTTAGTTTAATTACAATTCTAGATTTAAATTATAGTGTATTAGCAATATTAGAAGCAATTATAGTAATATAATGCTATAATTCATGACATTGATCAAATTAAAGATGAAATTACTAATTTATTAAATAAAATGTATTTCTTATATGACTAAGAATATGATAAAGACAAAATATCCTCGATCAACCTTAAGTAGTAGTAGGAGCAATACTGATAAAATATAAAATAATATTATTAGGAAGAAAACTAAAATTTATAACTCCATCATCTAATGAATTATCCTTTTATTTTAGTGATAATTTTACAAACTTTCTAACTTAGAAAAAGTTATAACTTTAATATTTTGGTCTAGTGGTGAATATACAAAAACAATTACACTATGTTTAGTATCACAAATGCTTCAAGTATTTAGTATCACAAAAGTTTCAAGTGTTTAGTATCACAAATGCTTCAAATGTTTAGTATCACAAATGCTTCAAGTCTTTAGTATCACAAATGTTTTAAGTCCTTAGTACTACAAATGCTTCAAATCTTTAGTATCATAAAAATTTCATATATGATTATCATTTTTTGACGAAATTTATTGCCTTAAACTATTATTGATTCTTTTCAGATCATGTTACAGAAGAGGAGCCATCAAGACTTCGTCTGTGGGATACTTTTTATTTTGATAAAAAGAAGAATCAATAGATAAATGAAAAAGCTGTAGAAACTCATGTAAGTTTTATCAATATAAAATATAATATTCTTGAATGTAATGTTTTATACTAAACATGTTGAATTTATTTTCTTTTTATTGCAGGCGAAGTTAGTAGAGCGACTTTCTTCACATGACTCTACAAAAGAACCAATCAGTGATGATATTGCTTTTGAGGAGGTTTTAGGTTTTAGATCTAGGTATAAAAAGGGATGTAATCCACTATCGAAGGGTACATCAAGAACTAGAGGTAGTTCTTCATCCTTTGCAACTTATAATTAAAGAAGAAACTAAATGAGTGCCGAAAGTAATTGAGTCAACAGAAGAATATCATCACTCAGTAGCAGAAGATCATCGAGGATTTATAGGTGAAGACTGATGAGATCACTACTTACCTGCGACAGCTAATTCCTGGATTTGCTTCTAGTAGTTCCTAGCAAACCCCATTTTCTCCATAGTGCCGTTAGTGACATAAATTTTTTTTAATTATGTAATTTCAAAAACATTGTATATAATGATTTATTGAAATGAATGAAAATTTTCATTTATTTTTCTATAAAAAATTTAAAGCAAAAAATTATTTCTAATATCGTTGTTTTAATATTATATTAAATTATTGTAACAAGTGTGAAATAAAAAAAATTAAAATAAAAACCTATTACGGTAAAACGACATTTTTTTGTAATAAATATTTATTATGATGATATTCTTTTCATCGTAATAGGTTATAAGTTATTACGGCAAAAATAATTTCGCTGTAAGTGAAATTAACTTGCCATAATAATTTTTTAAAAAATATATTTTTAAAAATATTTATAACGATGATATATTTTTGTTGTAACATGAACTTTTTACGATAAAATAGTTCATCATAATATTATTTTAAAATAATAATTAAACTGTATAGCGATGATATTGTTCGTCGTAATATTTTATTTATTACGATGAAAATATTTTCATCGTAATAAATTATTACGACGAACGTGTTATCATCGTAATAACTTATTACGATAAATTCGGAACGTATTGCAGCGAATTAATTCACCGTAATAAGTTGTTTTCTTGTAGTGCATTGATCTACTAACTTCTTCGGTATCCACAATAGCATTGGAATCTACTTTCAGTCTTGGAGGCATAATACTTGACAACAAGAGGAGTTGATTACAGCTCAATATGGTAGAGATATTAATCCAACCTAAAGGATTGGTATGATGCTGAGCGTAAGATGCAAAGCCAAATGAAGGATGAAGATAAAAACTTTCCTTCAAACAAATGGAAGAGTAAAAGATTAGAGATAGAAGACAACATAACCTATCATGATGAAAGGAGTGATCGAGACCGATTGTACTAACAACATGCCCCCCAAAAAATGCATATATTTATTTTTTTTTTATATAAATTATTTTTAATAAATAAAAAATAATAGATATAAAAAACTGCTTGGTATCAACGGGCTTGACAGCCCAAGGTTTTAGCCATGCTAGACAAAAAAATGAAGACAAACTCTCTTTGGGATGACTATGAAAATCAGATATGGAAGATGAGAAGAGTGATGAGAAGAAGAAGACCTCACAATACAACAGTAGGATAATAAGACCATAACTACAAGCCATCTGCTTACCCACGAACAAAAGTATGCATATTTAATTTATTTTATTTGATATTTATAAAATTAGTCTAAAATATCAGATAAAATTTTGACTCATCATGTTAATATCACTACTAGAGGCTGGAGTTTTGGCGCAGAAAAAATCGAGCGACCGCCCAGGGCGGTCGCAGAAGCCATCTTTAGCGACCGCTTGAGGCGGTCGCTAAAGGTAGTCGCGAAAAATCAAAATAAATTGAAGATAATGAGCCAGATATTGATGCATTTGCTAAGCAAGTTCTTGACCAAAATGTAATATTTCAACGTGATGAGGATGTCAACTGGGTTAGAGAGACCGTTGAAGGAGATACTATCGACTTGCATGACCAGTGAACTGTTCTCCTTATTTTCTTCTCAATTTTGCTTAAGAATATGTTTGACTTTTTGTTTACTAATAGTTTTAGTTATTACTTGCAATTTATTTATCTTATGATACGTTAAAAAGATATGTCTGGACGTAAGAGGAGAGAGCGTCCACACGATGGACGAGTTTTTACATCATAGCCAGGCTCGTTCGCCGACGAGGGACCCTAGTCGACGGATGCCTACGGACCATGATCCGCAGACACCTGCACCGGCACGATTTAGATCTCTCCAGTCCATGCCAGCAGGGCCTTCTCCATCTACAGTTGGTGCATCGACCTCCACACATACTGGTATAATTTTATTTTTATGTTTAACAATTATATAAAATAATTTTAGTTTTATTTAACTAATAAGTTTATTGTTTATAGCTTCTACTACGATGAGTTCATCTTCCAGTAGGGGTAGGGGCCCAGCTAGAGGGATTCCTTCATGGAATGCTGGTACCCGTTATGATGTGCAATTTGACGACACATTTCATCCAGTTGGAGAAGGGGCTCGCCAGTTTATCAGCCAGTTGGGCATATGGTTCGAGACCCACATAGATTTCCCCTGACTATGCTCGATTGGACTGCTTTTCCTCAGGATACGATAGATCGACTCTGGGGGGAGGTTAAGGTAAGCCGCTGAGTTCTATCTTAGCTTCAACGTTATTATACGATGTGTCAATTTAGTACACCTTGACTACTAAAATTTTTTGTCCTATGCAGGACAATTTGAGGTCATGTCCTGATGATTTTCGTCCAGTTTGCTTGGCGAAGTGTCGAAAGTTATGGAAAGACCACAAGAACAAGGTAAAGAAAGAGCATTGGGAGAAGAATATGGACGACCCAGACCTTCTTCAGCGAGTCCCAAGGGGCATTCTCCCCGCACAGTGGCCTGAGTTGGTCCGGTACTGGTCGAGTGAGAAGGCAAGGGTGAGTAGTTCAACCTATTTTTTTGTTAAATTCATATGAAACATTCGGTGTAAACTTATAAACACGACCCAAAATGAATGCAGGAAGAGGCAGAGCGAAATTCTCAAAATCGCTCGATGCAGGGCCCTACTCACAAGCTTGGGACTCGACACGTTACGCAGATCCGGCACGAGGTAAACTGTCACGTTAGACCATACGTATTTTGATTGTTGACGTAGTTTGTATTCATATATGTAGATGACATGATTTATCCTTCGACAGTTACGTGAGCGGGGTGCACCCATCGACCGGATGTCTGTATGGATGGCGAGTCGCAGTCTCGACCATCCTGAGGTTGCAGCTCTTGTAGTAAGTATTTACCTTTACGCAATACTTTTTTAACCTATTATGAGATTTATTGATTTACTATTCTAATTTGGTTGCTTTCTTGCACAGGCCCAGTTTGAGGCTCGATTGGCCGAGCTGCCAGAGGAGGAGCGACAGGTAGTTGCTAGGCGGGATGAGATATTCCACACCATCATAAGCCAGGATGGGCACGGATACACACTTACATATGGCACGGGCATACCATGTTCGACTATCATGCAAGCGGAGTCATCCGGATGTAGTTCATCCCAGGGCTCACGCATGCGAACTGACGAGGTGGCTGAGCTGATCCAGTCTCTTCACCAGCAAATGGATGCGCGTGTCGAGGATCTTCGGGTAAGGATGCAGGTTGCGATGCAGGCCGAGGTGCAGGCTCAGGTACAGGAGCAGGTGCAGGCATTTAAGGCGGAGCTACATCATCGACTAGCTCAGAGTGGTGTCCCTATAGCTGATGATTCAGATCCACCGATTCATACCCAGGTTCATAATTGAAGACATATGTATTTAAATTTAATTTAATTACTTTTAAATATATATATTATTTATTTCTGTTGTTAATCATATACTGTAATATTGTAGGCCCCAGACGCTGGCAATGGTCACCAGGCGAGACATGAGTCAGTTGGTGAGGGCATGCTTGATCCAGTAGGCTCAAATGAACATAATCGGGTATGAGTTTATGAATATGTTTTAAGTTTATTAATTTCTAAAATGCTGAAACTTGTTTCTTGGAAATGCCTTTGTGAAGATAATTGCAATTTGTTCTTCTTTAATTATATTTATATTTTATTGACTAGTAAATTTAATTTTTTTTTTTCAGGTTGATTGACTGGTGCTGCATTGGGACAACTGTTTTCTTTATGTTTTTTCTTGAAAATTGTATTAAATTTTTTTTTTGGATTGTAAATTAAAGACGTTGCAGATTTATTAATATAGATAAATTATTTTTTTATTAGCTTATACTTTTATTGTGTATGTACAATTTAATTTTAATATTTAGTTTATATAATTTTGTAAAACAGGTATAGGTACCCAAACAAAAAAAATCCAATAACCAAAAACAAAATGAATTAAAAAATAATAAAATTCAGTATTAGCGACCACCTAGGCGGTCGCAAATGGCTTAAAAGGACGTCGCCTTTTCTTATTTAGAACAAAAAATAGAAAATAAAAAAAATTAAAAATATATAGTATTAGCGGCCTTCAGGCGGTCGCTAATAGTCAGAAAATAGAAAATAAAAAAAATTAAAAATATATGGTATTAGCGACCGCCAAGGCGGTCGCTAAAGGCCTTCAGGCGGTCGCTAATAGTCAGAAAATAGAAAATTAAAAAAAATTAAAAATATATGGTATTAGCGACCGCCTAGGCGGTCGCTAAAGGCCTTCAGGCGGTCGCTAATAGTCAGAAAATAAAAAATTAAAAAATTAAAAATATATAGTATTAGCGATAGCCTAGGCGGTCCTAAAGGTCTTTCAGGCGGTCGCTAATAGTCAAATTCTGCCCCCTTCCCAAAGCGGTTGCTCAAGCGGTCGCTAATACTATAGCGACTGCCATTGACGGTCGCTAAAAGTCTTTAGCGACGAGTTTCTGGCGGCCAGCATGTGGCGGTCGCTAAAAATATTTTTTCTACTAGTGTATATATATATATATATAATTAGGTTGGGTTGGTTGTGGGACAGAATTTGTGCCAGGTTAGCACGGAATAATGGCCTAGTGGGCCACCACCACCTATGTGGGTCATGCTAGTCTAGTAGGGCCCATTTGACACCTCTAGATCCTTTCTACTGTCTCAGACCTGCCTATAAAGAAAGACTTTGTCCAAAGATGGAGGGTTTATTGCTTCTTCTTTCTCCTTTCTTTTGCCTACCATAAACCTTGTTCTTTGCTTGCTCTATTCTTTCTTCATTCAAATGGCTACAAGGCAGACCCTTAACCTGCTGCTCCTTTTCTTTCTAATCGGTTAGCCCATAATATTTCTTACACTCTTCTGTCCTTATAAGAACTTCAACTGGAATGCATCCTTTCTTGTTAGACTCACAGCCATCTCTATTTCTAAATAATCATTTTCATCATCACTGTTAGTACATGAGTTCTTTTCACTGAATTCTAGTATCATATAAATGTATATATACACATACATAAACAGCGGAAAGATATAGAACAAAGAATTTAGAAGGGTATAATAAAATCATCCTACCATGAACTGTGAAAGAGACCTAATTTATAAACATTAGATATATTATTTCGGAAAGAAATTCATTAGAGATGGTGCTCATATTGAGTTATGCATGAGCTTTAAACATGATTGCCCATTCATGCGCAAATGATATTGATTGACCCATTTGTACTTTTTTCTCTCAAACATTTTATATTTGATTAGCTTGGACTGTTTTTTTTTTTTTTCCCCAAGCGTCTAGTCGAAGAAGTTGTCACGTCTTCTGAAGTACTATAATATTTTATAGAACCCTCCTATTCTGTCACAGAAGATTGATAGTGTAAAAGTTATTCGACTGGAATCCGATACACCATGTTCTTTCCTTTTATTATTTGGAACGTCTTAGTGCTGGCTTCTCCCACTTGGCAGTAGGGGAACAATCTCTGAGAAAGACATTATAAAGAGATTATTCAAATTACGGAGCAATTATGTGTGTGGACTGTGGGAGGATCTCGATTACCAAACTATTGAGGACTGTGCCATTTAGGACAATGGAGGAGAATTCCAAGCAACAAGAGAGAACTTTGATATAAAAGTAAAAGTTCAAATTAGTTTAAAGAAATTAAGCTGTTAAATTTTGAGTCTAATCATCTATATCAACCTATCTGCTTTCTATTAATTATTTTTTATCAGACTAAATCTCATGCATAATTGATGCTCACATCATCATTGCCATGGGTGCAGCAAGTAGACTCAATAGAGCAGGAGTTTGATTTTCAAATCATATTGGCTGCGAACTACCAAATTAGAATGGTAAGCAAGTTTAACAAGTAAAGACACTGGCCGGGTTTAAGTTATACTTAAACATGGTTCTTAGAAGAACGGACTCCTGTATGAATTAAACTTGAAAAAAGATTGTAATTAGTTGACACATGAATGTGGATATTGTTGAGATCATATAAGAGATTTAATTCTACATGAAACGATCAGCCATGAAAGATAAGTAAATTGATATGTATGATTGGGTCTAAATTTTAATAGATTAAGCTTTTAAGTTAAGTTGGGTTGAAAATTTAGCACCAAAGACCTTCCAAGAGTGAAGCTTTAATATATAAGAACACTATTCCCATGTAAGCATAAGGAGCTGACCATATCTATTTTTTGAAGTACACAGAGAGACGACTAACCATCTTTGCATCAATTGCTTTTTAAATTGAAGAAGAGAGAGACCAACAACCATTCCATTGGTTGCTTTTTTTATTTTTCCAGAGCAACAAAAATGTTAGTTTGAGTGTGTTAAATATGTCTTGAATTTTATATATCGGGCCCGGTTTTTTGACCCAACCCGATATTCTTGTTGGGCCCGGACCAAACCGGTCCGCTAGGGTTTATTTTATGGAAATATTTTTTTGGGGAGTATATATAGATATACATGTGAAAACTTCTGTAAGGGTTTTGAGACCTCCTTCTCTTTTGATAATGGAATTTTGTTTGCCTTGCCCGTGGATGTAGATCACCATGATCGAACCACGTAAATTCTTGGTGTTCCTTTGTTTGTTATTGCTTTGATTTGTTTATTGATCTGATTTCCGCAACAAACTGGTATCAGAGCTTTGGTTCGAAAAATTTTGTTGAAAAAAAAAGAGGGGATAAACCTAACCCTAATCTTTTTTTTTTTTTTTGTATCATCTCCGCCTCTTCTTCATCTGAGCGTGAGCGGCGGATTTCGATCTTCTTTTGAGCGAGAGGCTTCGCGTGCCTTCCTTTGCTCTGAAGGAACGATTTTTTTTCCTCCACGCCTCTTGCTTCGGCGCTTCTCTTTCTCGATTGCCTTCGCCCGCTCCGTCTTTCTCGTTCGATTTTAACCGCTTCGAACAGAGGTCGGCGGGCGATTCGAGTGGAGGGGAAGAGAGAGGTGACCCTTTTTCCAGAGGGAGGAAGCGAGAGAGAGTGGGGCAAATTCTATAAATCCCAGGCGCTGCTCGGTTTTATTTGTCGGGGCTCGGATCTTTCCTTTTGCTTCCGGGAAAAGCGCTGGAGATCCGTGAAGCTTGTCAGGAACCCCAAGGCTATGAACAGATCTGCGGCGACGGCTTGAAGGGCGCAAGCTTTGAATCCAACCTTCAAACTCCTGGCCACCAGATTTCCTCTCCGCCCCTCTCAGGAACCCCAAGGCCACCAGATTCCTCTGTTTCTTCCGACGGTCTTCGTCTGACTCTGCCTTGCCGCTGAGGGCGAGCGCATCCTGGAACCGCCGTTGGAGCAGTTAACCTTGAAGCTCCGCTCCTCTGCCGCCACCGCCTCCGGCCGACGTCCTGCCTCTCTGTCTATCAGGAGATCTAGGGTTCGTGCAGATCTCCATCTTGGAGGCTTTCTTAGGGGCTAGCGCTGGCCTGGGTAACCTTTGAAAATTCGGCAGGCTTCGGCTACGAATTAGAGGACTCCCATCCAAACTAAAGTACCGCAGACTCTGCCTCAATTATTCGTGAGGATCTTGACTCACGGCAAGCTCTTTTGAAGTCAATCGTTCGGGGTTTCCTCACCATCCAAAAGCTAGGGCTTTTGCACCGGATTTCTTCTTCAATCCAAACAGAAAGATCATTTCGTTCTTAGGAATTTTTGGGATGTCATCTTTGAAGTTTCAGATTGCACCATTTGATGGACAGAACAACTTTGGATTATGGAGAATAAAGATGAAGGCTTTATTGAAGCGAGAGGGTTCTGTTAGGGCTCTGGATAATAATTATACAGATGACATGACCACGGCTGAGATTGAAGAGATGGATGAGAAGGCGCATAGTGCGATCCAGTTGTCTCTAGAAGACAATGTTTTGCGAGAAGTCGCAGATGAGGAAACAGCGGCCGGTCTTTGGAAGAAACTGGAAAGTCTCTACATGAAGAAATCTTTAACATCGAGACTTTATTTGAAGCAGCGTCTTTATACCCTAAAGATGCGAGAAGGTACGCCTATTAAGGAACACTTGAATGAGTTTAATAAGATTGTTATGGATATGAAAAATCTAGATATTAAACTCGAGGAAGAAGATCAAGCTTTGATTGTGTTATGCTCATTGCCTGCCTCATACGAAAATTTTGTGAACTCGATGCTTTATGGACGTGAATCCATAACTCTAGAGGATGTTAAAGCATCCTTGAATTCTGCAGAATTGAGAACAAAATTGAATGGAAATACTAGTGGAGACAGGGCAGATGGTTTATTCGTGAGAGGTAGGGCCAAGAAGAAGGATAAAGCTTTTAGAAAGAAATCTGTTGGTCGTTCAAAATCTAGGCCACCTGGAGATACGACGAACGTTGAGTGCTACTATTGTCACAAGAAAGGACATTACAAGTCAGATTGTCCTGTGCTCAAGAGAAAGGATAAGCAACGTAGTCAACGTCAAGATGCGGCGAATATTGCTGAGAAAGATGAGTCTAGTGTGTCAGACAGAGTTCTTACGACATGCTCTGTTGTTAGTTTTTCAAACGATGTTTGGATAATGGATACAGGAGCATCATATCACATGTGCCCAAATAGGGAATGGTTCACCACATACGAACCATTGAATGGTGAATCAGTTTTTATGGGAAATGATGCAGTATGCAAAATTGTGGGAATTGGTACTGTTCAGATTAAGTGCCATGACAAAGTTGTGAGAACCTTGACTGAAGTTAGGCACATACCAGACTTAAAGAGAAACCTTATTTCTTTGAGCTGTTTGGATTCCATTGGGTGTATGTACTCAGGTGGAGGTGGAGCTCTAAAAGTCACCAAAGGCAATCTAGTTGTGATGAGAGGAAACAAGGTGAATCACTTGTATCATCTACAGGGTAGCACAGTTATGGGTTCTTCGATTGGCACAGCAAATTCTGTTTCTGCTGATGATAGAACAAAATTGTGGCATATGCGTTTGGGCCATATGAGTGAGCGTGGCATGACAGTTTTGAGTAAACGTGGTTTACTATGTGGTGAGCGGACATCCTCACTAGATTTCTGTGAGCACTGTGTTCTTGGCAAGCAGTGCAAGGTCAGTTTTAGTACAGGCACACATTCAACGAAGGGTACACTCGACTACATACATTCTGATTTATGGGGACCGGCACAGGTTCCATCTAAGGGTGGTGCTCTTTACTTTGTGACATTTATTGACGATTATTCCAGAAAAGTTTGGGTTTATTTTCTGAAAAGAAAAAGTGAAGTGTTTGAAACCTTCAAGAAGTGGAAAGCCCTTGTTGAGAATCAGACAGGGAAGAAGATCAAACGTCTGAGGACCGATAACGGTCTTGAGTTCTGTGGTGGTGATTTTAATGAATTCTGTGCAGATGCAGGTATCGTTCGACACCGTACAGTCAGGTACACTCCACAGCAAAATGGAGTGGCAGAAAGGATGAACAGAACTTTATTGGAGAGGGCAAGATGCATGCTCTCTAATGCTGGCATGGAAAAGGCTTTTTGGGCTGAAGCAGTTAACACGTCTTGCTATCTGGTTAATCGTTCTCCTTCAACAGCAATTGAATGCAAGACTCCTTTTGAGATGTGGTCAGGTAAGCCTTGTGATTATTCAAATCTAAAGGTTTTTGGATGCCCTGCTTACTATCATGTTAAGGATGGTAAACTTGAACCTAGAGCAAAGAAGTGTATCTTTGTTGGTTATGCTGATGGCGTGAAGGGTTATCGTCTGTGGTGCATAGAACCTAATTCACCTAAATTCATTATTAGTAGGGATGTTACTTTTAATGAAAAGTTTATGCTAGATCAAAGGAATGTTGTTGATGAGTCTGCAGGAAACCATGAGAGTGATACAAATGAGGTGGAGGTTCAGGTCGAGCTTCGAAAAAAAGGCTCTCAAAATGATTTGAGCGAGCAAATTGTTACTATTGATTCTAGTTCAGATGAGGAAGCTCTAGATGAGGTGGAGCAGCCATACTCTATTGCTACTGGCAGAGAAAGGAGGGAGATTCGAGCCCCTCAAAAATATGGGTTTTCTGATCTGGTGGCTTATGCTCTTACGACAGCAGAAGATATGGGTATTCAGGAACCATCTACTTATACTGAAGCTGTTACTTGTTCGGAATCAGAAAAGTGGACTGTTGCTATGGCTGAAGAACTGGAATCACTTCACAAGAACCAGACTTGGGACTTGGTGCCATTGCCTAAAGAAAAAAGAGCCATTGGGTGTAAATGGGTCTTTAAGAAAAAGGAAGGTATTCCAGGCGTTGAAATTAGTAGATGCAAGGCAAGACTTGTAGCTAAAGGTTACAATCAGAGGGAGGGAATTGATTATGATGAAGTGTTCTCTCCTGTTGTGAAACACACTTCTATTCGTGTGTTGCTGGCTATAGTTGCTCAATTTGACTTAGAGCTTGAGCAACTCGATGTGAAGACAGCCTTTTTGCATGGTGAGCTTGAGGAGACTATTTATATGGCCCAGCCTGAGGCTATTATGTAGAAGGCAAGGAAGATCATGTATGTCGATTGAAGAAATCGTTGTATGGTTTGAAGCAGTCTCCAAGACAGTGGTATAAAAGATTCGACAGTTTTATGATACGGAGCGGTTATCATAGGAGCAGCTATGATAGTTGTGTGTACTTCAGGAAGGTTTCAGATAAATCCTTTGTCTATCTCCTTTTATACGTGGATGACATGCTCATTGCTGCAAAGAACATGACAGATGTGTTGATCTTGAAGAAATGTCTCAGTAAGGAGTTTGAAATGAAAGATCTGGGTCCTGCCAAGAAGATCTTAGGAATGGAGATTCAGAGAGACAGAAAAGCAGGTAAGTTATATCTCTCACAGAGGAGATATATTGAGAAGGTACTTGAGAAGTTTGGCATGCAAAACTCTAAGCCTGTCAGTACACCTTTAGCATCACATTTTAGACTCTCAGCTATACATTCACCTCAGTCAGAGGTCGAGGAGGCTGCAATGTCTCCTGTCCCATACTCCAGTGCAGTTGGTAGCTTGATGTACGCTATGGTATGCACTCGTCCCGACATTGCGCAGGCAGTTAGTGTGGTGAGCAGATATATGGCACATCCTGGAAAGGTCCATTGGCAGGCAGTGAAATGGATACTTAGGTATCTTAGAGGCTCCACAAAATTGGGCCTAATGTTTGATAGAAATAGTTCTAACTGTACTTCTGTTGTGGGATTTGTGGATTCTGATTATGCTGGGGATATTGATAAGAGAAGATCTTTGACTGGCTATCTTTTCACATTATCTGGCTCGGCTATAAGTTGGAGATCAACTTTACAGTCGACAGTTGCTTTGTCTACAACAGAGGCAGAGTATATGGCAGCA
Source organism: Calamus simplicifolius (assembly GCA_900491605.1). NCBI lineage: Eukaryota > Viridiplantae > Streptophyta > Magnoliopsida > Arecales > Arecaceae > Calamus > Calamus simplicifolius. Next base: position 301,299 of record UESW01005073.1, on the reverse strand, counting down.
GCAGAAGCAGTAAAAGAAGCTATTTGGTTACGAAATCTTGTTCAAGAACTTGGGCTCAAGCAGGAAGACAATTCAGTTGTCTTTTGTGACAATCAGAGTGCTATTTGCTTGATTAAAAATCAAGCATATCATGAGAGGACTAAGCACATTGATATCAAGTATCATTTTATTCGAGAGGCATTTACTGAGAGAAATATTACAGTAAAGAAAGTTGATACTGCTGACAATCCTGCTGATATGCTGACCAAGATAGTTCCCGCCAACAAGTTTAAGCATTGCTTGGACTTGATTGGCATGCTTGTTTGAGGTTTGCTCCTTCTGGGGCTTGGTGGCGAGGTGAATGAAAGTTCTATTTTGTTTTTTCTTGAAGTGGATATGTTTTTTCGTTGCATCCCTTGTTTCCTACACCGAGTTAGCTCACGTAGGCTTAGGGATGCTGGGAGAATATGTTCGACTTCTAGTTTGTTAAATTCAAGCCAAGGTGGAGATTTGTTAAATATGTCTTGAATTTTATATATCGGGCCCGGTTTTTTGACCCGACCCGATATTCTTGTTGGGCCCGGACCAAACCGGTCCGCTAGGGTTTATTTTATGGAAGTATTTTTTTGGGGCGTATATATATATATACGTGTGAAAACTTCTGTAAGGGTTTTGAGACCTCTCCTCTTTTGATAATGGAATTTTGTTTGCCTTGCCCGTGGATGTAGATCACCATGATCGAACCACGTAAATTCTTGGTGTTCCTTTGTTTGTTATTGCTTTGATTTGTTTATTGATCTGATTTCCGCAACAGAGTGTTTTTTTTTAAGTGACATGTCTAAGTTAATCATTTCCAATGATAACTAACTTAAAGATTTGTTAAACTAGCTATAAAAATTATTTAAACTAATATCTAGTAGAGAAATTAAATAAAATCCAGATAGTGGCAACAGCAATGGCTACTTGGTACCCCCATATGTTTCCCTCATTCTAATAGGCTTTGGAACATCCATTTGTGATAGCTATTTTCTATGTTACACATCCATGCATGAGTCTATTTTGCGATAAAAGGCAAAAAAAAAAAAAAAATTCTTTGCCACTGATGAGTTTGTATTACTACCTTTCCAATTCAAGAGATGCAGCTGGATCAGGTAATTGGTTCAGGTTACATGTAAATTAAAACGGAATGAATCAATGCTATAAGTTGTCCAAGTTTTGGATCCAGAATCAATTTAGTTATGTTAGTTCTGGCTGATTTTTCAACTGCTCAAAATAAGAAAATATATTGATTTGTATTCAGTAATTTTTTCTAAGAACAAATAATCAATAACATAAGCCAACAAAGTAATAATCTATTCGGGAGCATTATGAGATAAAAAGATAAATAATAAGCCACAACTTCACGCATAATATATTATGGTGAAAGAAAACCTAATATTAAGATAAAACATAACATGTATCATGAGCCTAAGTTATAATAAAGCAATATTAATGCATGTTAGAGTAAGATCATGTGGTGTTGCATGATGAAGATCAGTTTGGCTTGGGTTAAGCTAGGTTATCCAACACTCTGATCTATAATTGAAATCCAATCTGCGAAAAATAATCTATACTAAGATTGAACCACTCTGGCCAAAAAATTTGGGTCAGATTAGTTCTCAGGTTGATTTGATTCGTGCCCCATCCAAGAACTAGAGTCTTAAGTAAGAAGCAAAACAGCCAAATATGATAGTATTTATAAAACTCAGTATATATGGCATGCATTCTATGTGTCTAACAGTGGTATAAATAATGCAAAGTAGGGTCTCCAAAGCTGTTGGTATGGTCACTATTTTAGGCCTTGCACTGATGATATGATTATCTGATGAAATACTTGTCAGAAAAGAATACTGCATAAAGAGTTAATTGTTGACTTCGCCCAAGGACCTCTGCTTTTCATGGTCTATTTTATAGGTGGTCATTCTCGGATTCCATCTATCTGACATGGTTGATTAGACTTCGATAACTAGCATTTGATTCCAACAGTACAGCTTAATTAGTGGGCATCAATGCCTTAAATGGACTGCAATCTAGCTTCATATGCACTTGTCAAAGGTCTAGGCTTGGACCATCGATCCATAAATGTTTCCATTGTCCCAGAATCAGCCAGATATGGGTAGTTTGGTACAGTAGAAATATATTCTAAAGATTTCAAGGCTTTCATTTCCTGTAAGGTAGGCTTAGTGGTCTACGGCATTAGAGTTTATGGTAGTGGATTAGAATCTTGGCATAAAATGTGAAGATTTATTAGAATTATAAGAATGAATGGCGCGGATTTAGGTTTGTTTTCCCTGGTCTCCTAGTCGATGGTCCTACTACTGGCCAGCAGTTTTGGGGCCTGGGAACATTGTTTCAATGAGTTCTAATTTTAAATAACCCCATTTGAGGCCAGAATGCAGGCTAATAGATGAAAAGGTAAAGAGAGAATCGTTGACATAAAGTTTCACCGGGTCATATACGCTTTGACTTCTGCATTTCTGAAAGCATATCCAAAGTTGATTGAATTCAATGATAGAATCATGAATTTGTTTTAAAGCTGTTTTGGATGCCCAAAGGGTAAGGCTTATCGTTTAGGCTACTAAAGCAGTTGCTCTTTAACTATGTTGAACTTCATTTTTGTGATGATAATAATGCACACAAAAAAGAAAATCATCATTGATGGAGATAGAAGATGAGGACGACGACATAAAAATGAGATTGCCATCAAGTTCAATTGTTAGAGGTAAGGTGTTCGCTGGTGTAACCTATGATAATAGAGAAAAAGCATGAAGAAGGGTATTGGGGATTTCCTGGTGAGGGCCCTCCGATGCTCAAGACATTGGAGAGGCATGATTGGGGTGGCTAAGGCAGACCTTGCAGTCTTTGGGTTTGTGAAGAAATCAGATGTAATGGAGAGGGAGAGAAAGCAAAGTATAGTCTTATTTAAAGATGAGCTATGGATTTTCCTTAGTCCTTAAACAAACTTTCTTTTATAGATGAATCTTGTATCTGATGATGGAATCATATGGATTATCAAATCATGAGCCATATGCCTTGAATGTCGAGCCTGTTTTTCTCAATGGGAGTACATTTCAATCAGTCCGCCTAGAGATATTAGCATACCAACTTGTCGAGAGTGAATTACTTACCGACATGTTAGGCATGCACTTTCAAATCATCTTGCCAATTGTATCATCAGTGGTACTAATGTGGTCTAAATTCCCATATGCCATCTTACTAAAAGTTGAAGAATTCTACTTCATTACATATCCTCCCCACTCCTAAGGCCAGATTAATGGCTTAGTTGAGAAAGTATCCAATCTTATCTTTGAATGTTGGTTCATTTGGAGCGTGTGGGCTCCTTTTGGCCTAGGTGAATTCTTCTATGCTTAAAAGCTTCTCTCATTTCTTGATAAATTGTGGGCTATGTTGAGTATAAGTTTGATGTGCTCCAAGTTTGGAGTTCCTAGGCTCTTCAAAGTTGGCCTTGTTAGCTTTCCTTTTTTGAATAAAAAATTCTTCCAAGCTGTGAGCACTCTCTTTTCTTGATGAGAGAGAGTTCTTTTAAGTTGCTAATTCTTTCTTTCTTTGACAGTCTAAATGTTGGTCAGCTCAAGGTGAGGCTTGGAAGTCTTAAGCTAAGAGTTTCCAAGATAGGTTAGATCGGATTAAGTTTTGCCCATGTTAAGTCAATATTTGAGCTAATCATCTAAATTGATTTGTCAAGTTGAGGTCGGCATCTGGGTTGCATCTGGAAGGTCAGAATCCAAGTTGATATTGCTAAGCTAGGAGGTAGGCATCTAAGCTAGCCCCATAGGTCCGGTCCTTTAGAGAACAACTAAGTGCTAGGATTAGTGCTTGTTAATCATCCTTTAGAGCAAGAATTCTCATTAAGTATCAGCTCCACTCCTAATGAGCTCCTTTAGCTTTGCTAGGGCTGAGCTTGAAGCTAGCTACATGGAAATTTTGAAGTGGTAGCTCATCAATTGATGTTTACCTCAAAGTTTTATTTAGGTTTCCCTTGTATTTCGATGTGAGCTTTGCACAAGTGTCACTAGATGATCTTCTATCCTTGGCTAGTTGGAGTGAGATTAGTACAGTGGACTAACTCTTCCTTTCTTTTAAGGAGAGTTCTTTTAAATAGATTAATTCTCTAGTAAAATGAACTGACACCTTCTTTCTTGAGAAAGAGATATCTTTTGAGTAGGTCGATAGGATGGACCTATTCTCTTTTTCTCTTCAGGAAATTTTTTCAAACAAGTTAGTTCTTTGAAGGAGTGGACCAAGCTTCTCTTCTCAATAAGGAGAGTTCTTCTGAATTAATCAGCAAGGAAAACTAACTCTTTCTTTTTTTCAATGAGAGTCTTCCTAAAAAGGTCAGCTCTCTAGCAGAGTAGATCGACTTTTTTTTTGGTACTTTTAAGTGGGTCAACATGAGGGATTGACTCTTCTTTTCTTTTGAGAGAGTTTTTTTTAGGCAAGTTGACTTTCTAATGGAGCAAACCAACCTTCTTTTTTTTTTTAAAGAAGGTTCTTTGAACAATTGATAAGACAAATTAGCTCTTTCTTTCTTTGAAGGAGATTTCTTTCAAGTGGGTTAGACATTTTAGTGAAGCAAATTGACCTCTTTCTCAGCAAAAAAAGTTTTTGCAAGCAATTAACTAGAGGGATTAACTCTTCTTTTCTCTCACGGAGAATTCTTTTAGGCTAATCAACTCTTTGGCAGAGTAGACCAATCATTTCTTTCTTGATAATAGAGGAGAATCCTTTTTAGCGGTCGACTAAATGGATTAGCTTTCTTTTTCTCGTAAGAAAAGTCTTTTCAGGCAAGTTAGCTTGCTGATGGAGAATACTTTCTTTTTCTTAATGAGGAGAGTTATTTTGAGTGGGTTGGTGATAGGATTGGCTTTCCTTTTCTTCTAAGGAAGGGTCAGTACTTTTGGTGGAGCGAACTTACCTTCTCTTTTTTTATAAAATTTTTTTTCAAGTGGACTGTTGATAGGATCAATTCTCTCTTTTTTTCAAGGAGAGTTCTTTTAGGTAGGTTGACTCTTCTGGTATAATAAATTAGCTTTCTTTTTTGATGAAAAATTTTATTCTGAATGATCGATAGGGGGGACCGACTCTTTTTTTCTTCTTAAGAGAGTTTTGCCAAGTAGGCTCGCTCTCTAGTAGAGCAGAACAACCTTTCCTTTCTCGATGAAAAGAGTTCTTCGAGTGATCTGTAGGAGACACCAACTTTTCAAACAAGCTAATCAAAAGTATCCTAAAAGGCTTTAGGTATTCTTTGTTAATCCTCATCTTCTTGAAGATGTTGAAGTAGATAATATCAGCTTAGTTTTTATTATCAACCAAAATCCTCTTCATTTAATAATTGATGATTACTATTAAGATCACTAGTACATCATCATGGGGAGACTCCCATTATGTCCTCATCAAAGAAGAAAATACCCTCAGTGGTTCTTGGCCTCTTTGGTAACTCGGCTTTAGTTCATTGAACATATGTCTTCCTTTTCAAAGAACTCTCTACCTTTGTAGCCAATCCTTTAGAGATGACATGAGTCACTTTGATTGCAGGTCAGTGATCTTTAAGTTTTTTGGTGCTTCTTGTTTACCTTGGCTTTCCGATCTTCTAAAAGGACTTCCATTACCTTAGATGTACTTCTTAAGTAGCATTTAGATAAGATTTTCATTCTCATCCTTCATGTGCCAACAGTCCTTGTTATCATGGTCATAGTTTCAATAGAAGTGGTGCTATCTCCTCGATCCCTATTCCTTAACTCCCTCTTTGTTGGTTTGGGCCATCAAAGGAAGAGTTTGCTATGGATCTCTATTAGAATTTGCTACTTTAAGGTTATTGGCGAATTGTAGTTGCCTTCATGCCAAAATGAGCTCCTCGGCTTTTAGATTTCAAGCTCATACATTGCTTCTTTTCACCTCCTTTTAGATCATCTTAGTTGAAGCACATTTTTTTAAGGAGAAGACTGAAGCTTCTTCAATCTTGATATTTTTTTAATTCTTCTCAAGAGTTTAGCCGGATCCTTCTCCTTATTGAGCAAAAGTTGAAGGATGAATCCAATAGCCCATATATGAGAGCAACAATGACCATAGACCGTTAAAGGTCTTCAATCTTAAGTGCTTCATCATTGAAGCACTTAATATAGTCAGGTAGTGCCTCGCCCTTGCATTGCTTCAAAGATATCAAGCTTATTCCAATCTTCTTCTATTGATACCTATGTTAAAGTGGCTGAAGAATTACCTCTTAAGCTTGTTGAAAAAATAGTGGACTTAAGACTTGACTACCAAGTTCAGACAACTTTTCTTAGTGTTGGGGAATAATCTGCACATGATGCATGACATTTGAAACCCTTTGGATTATCATAAGAGTTTTGTAGGTTTTCAGGTGGTTCTTGTGGTCATTTAATTTATCATACTATTCTAACTTAGCATTTTGAGTTTAGTGGCAAAGCCTCCCTCGTAATTTTCTCCACAAATAGAGAATCGATCTTCAAACCAAGGTTATCTAGAGGATGAGGCCTCCTCTAGACTTCTCTTATTATAACATCAGCATTAATTCATGGCCTTGAGCCAATTCCTTAGATCAAGATCTTCTAGCCTAGTCCTTTTGGAAGTGACTGGAGACTCCAGAATGCTAGCTTCATGCATAGTTTATTGCACCTTCTAATCATGGATCCTTGCTTATGAGGTATATTAAAGTTTCGCTTTTTAGTAAATTTATGGAGGTACCATTAGCTGCACCAGCGGTGCTGCTTCTTTTTGTTATGTCAGCTAAGAACCTAGGCTCTGGACTAGTATGATGGGTGTTTCAATTTGTTGCTATAGGCAAATGATCTACTCAGCTATAACAATCTCCAAAGAAGGCGAAGAGGGAGATTTGCCTTTTACTGAACTTAGGTGGCATGACTTTTTTTTTTTATCACATATAGTACTAATCTAATGATGCCAAAATTGTTATTGTGAGATTGTTAAAATGGGGATGATGATATTAGAATAGCATGTCCAACTATAAAAATTGAGAGATGTCCACAGATATAATCCGTGATGGCAAAAAAAAAAAAAAAAGCATGAAGAAGGATATTGATGGATTCCCAATAAGGTCCTCCGATGCTTAAGCCAATGCTGAGGGATGATGGGAGTGGCCAAAAGTGAAACTTATAGCTTTTGAGTTTGTGAATGAAAAAATATGTAACGGAGAAAGAGAAGGAGAGAAATGTAGTCTTATTCTCTGGAGAAGAGTTGTGGATCCCTTCAATATCCTTGAACAAGCCTTTCTTTTATAAATAAATCTTGTATCTGATGATGGAACCGTACTAATTATCTAAATTACAAGCTACATGCCTCACCATGATAAACCTATCTTTCTGTACAATGTTGCATGTGAAATGTTGTGAGTTGTTTATCCCGCAATCACATATCTGTTGCTATCAATCCATTTAAAGATGTGTTCATGTTAGCTATCGAATATACATTGCCTACCAACCATTAGACATATGCTTTCAAATCATTTTATCGATCGTGCTGCTGGTGGCATAGATACAGTTTAGGTTGCCATATGTCATCTTGATGGAAGTTGAAGAATTGTGCCTCATCAATAATTAGGAAAGAAGGTAATTCAAAAAATATTTATCGAGCTAACATTCATGAAAATTGGTGATGCTATCACTATTTACAGTAAAATTAGGGAAAGTGGATGATAACTCTCAAATATTGCTTTCAAATGGTGGAAAGCTATAGATTTCCTTGACTCAAATTCTCTATTAGGCATTATAGGTCTAGGCAAATATCTCTAATCGAATTAAATAATAGTATTGCTTGCTACCGGGGATTTCATATAGCTAGCATATATAGTCAAGGGGAATTCAATAATAAGTCATATATCTTTGCCATTACAGTATCTCATTTCTTTCAAATTATCTACATATGAATTAGTGACATCTATGATCAAGGTCACCATGTTTAAATGATGTTGTTATGACTGGATAATTGTGTTTCAATGCCAAAATTTGAATGTGGACTCATATATCATGTATTGCACAAACTTACATTTGAAATCCGATCTAGATAAGAAAAACCATGCAGCTTCTTCTCGAAATAAAAAAACTTTTGTCATAAATTGCCACCATCCGATGGTTGCACTCCTCAACACAAGAAGCAAAAGTTCTACATTCAGGTCTTCCATGGTCATTCCAAGTATTTGGATCTGGGCGAATTAACACCTAATGCTTTGTTTGACTGCTATTTTATGATCAGTCCTTCTTGATTGAAATTAAATATAGCCACACAGAAAAACAAGTTTAAGTGTGTCCAAACAAATGTAATTCTGTGCAACACTACATGCAGGACAAAATAAAAATATTCTAAGTGTAGAGGCTAAAATAAAATGATGCCAACTAATTAAAATCCAGTTATAACTCCAAAAAAAAAAAAAAAAAAATGAAAGCCGTTTGCAATTACAGTCTCAAAGTAATTTTTCCTCTCATCTAAAAGTTCATTACCCAGTTATATCTTGGATTACATGCGAGAGGGAGAGAGAGTGACCAGGCCAGCTGGTTTTATAAGATTACAATATATAGCTCTCAATCCAACAAAGATGTAGATAAGATCAAAGCGCTAAAAGATTACTCTAATCCAATTCTAATGAGCACTTCTCCCAAAGTAATCCCTATCCCCCTCACGGGGTGCAAGCCAATCCCTTGGAAGTCCAAAGGCTCAAAGTTTCAAGGGATCTAACATGGTTTGCTGGACCACAGACTGGATCTCCATGGCCAAAGGGAATCAACCTCTCACATGCGTGAAGAACCAAGCATTTTTAACTCCGGGTTGAGAACGGTGCAGATGCTGAGGATTTGCCCAGGGTTTGGGGAGGTCTCATGTGCATGGAGTCAAGCCGGCCGCCAACATCGGCAGCTGGTGAAGAAGTGGTCCCATGTCGAAGGCCAAGGTACTGGTGGCACTAGACGCCATGCTACATCGCCAAAGAGTGTAACCACGTCCGAGGCCACATGGAGCTGCCCTTATTAACTGGGCTTGTCGCCTATAGCTACTATACAGTGCCCAACTGGATTCGAGCAACCGACATCACCCAGAGAACAAGACGATCAGATGACCTGTTAAGAAACCACCGAGGCATCAGCACCAATGCTATGCTCGTCGCCTATAATTGGAGCTGTACGGGGAGTGTGGTACTACGATATTTCGTTCTTGCTAAGTTTTTTATCTTTTCTTTTCTTTTCTTTTCCTTTGATGATGTACTTTCTACACCTCCTCTCTTTATCTTTCTACTGCTACTTAATCGTCGCTTCTTTTCTCTCCTCCATCTTTCTCCTTCAGCACATTTTCTTTGTAATAAAATTTTGGGATTTAATTCCTCCTTCAACTTATATCAATAAAATAAGTTCTAAGTTTTTCTTTTTATGTATTACATCCGAAGCTCATCATAAACTGCATGCAGATTTCTTCTCTAAATAAGGATGTATAATTTTTTTTTTAATAAGAGAGATAGAACAGATAGAGACCAGAAAAGATGTCCTAACTTCTATTGGGCAGACGTGAGTCACGAGTTTATGAGAGAAAGAATGTAAAAAGATGATTCTTATAATGTTATTATTTTTTTATAATAAATTTTGCATCATCAGACGTTAAGTCCTACCCATGCTCTCTTATTAATTTCTTTTCTTTTCTTTGTTGATACCCTTTCCGTCGCAACAAGACGCAGTTGGAACTGTTATTTGTCTCCATTTCGCAGCAGATCTTAATAGCAAGTGCACTATGCGGTGTTGATATTAGAAGCTAGCTGGTTGCCTAGTTTTGTTGAAGGTCTTTCATAAATTTAAATTTTATAGCGATAAACTTTCAAAGAGTGAAGTAGAAATTGTTTCTTGGTGAAAGTTCTGTGCCACGACAAAAAACACAATGGAACTGTTTAGTATTATAATACTTCGTGAGCAATACTTTGGGCCCAATCCTTCGACCAAACGTTTTCATCGCTGGCATACGGTTCACTGCAAGCTTGGCATTAGTGATGATATAAAAAGTACCTAATGCTACAGTGGCATGTTAGCTTATTGTTATTGTTGTTATTGCGAAGAGATCACTACATTGGACCCTTTTAACTTTTTATGCTTATTTTTCTAAGATTATCTTAGATATTAACGGCATTCTCATTTTGTCTTATCAAACTTAATTTTCTATTTTTTTGGCCTCTCAAATAAGATACCGAGAAAAGGTGAGCTCATTTAGTTATCTTAGACAATAATTACACTCTTATATTTGGTTATTACACTTGTCTTTGTTTGTCTCTCAAACAAATAGAGGAGAGAGCCAATAGATGAGTGTTTGCTTTGTAAAATAATAAATATTATTTGATTTTTTCCTCTTTTCGCTATATCTTATACATGTATGTTTCATAAATTTATGATTTTAATTCAATCAAGTTTTGAAATAAATTAAGCAAAAATATCTACAACTCTATCCTAGCTTAATTTTTGTTATTCCTTTGTAAGATTGTTGGCCAAGGGTTTTTATGAATAGCTTGAGTTCAGCTCAAGCCCAAATTCATTTTTTTTTCGGAATTGAGCTCAAGCCAAAATATCCAGCTAGACTCAAAATTAACTAGATTGTCAAGCATAAATTAGTCCCCATCCAAGATAAAAAGGAGATTACCTTCTTGAAATTGGGTGTGTATATGTATATATAGCGCAACTCTCAACCTCCAACACCCCCCCCCCCCCCCCCCCACCACCACTACACAGAGAGAGATATATATATGTGTGTGTGTGTGTGTGTGTGTGTGTGGTTAGACTATCCTTAATGCCAAACTTCAATCCATGATATAATTATAATACTACATGTACTTATGGTCATAATTCATATTCATACTTTAACTTGTGATGGCAATTCATATCAATGTGGCTAGTTTAAATATCTCTCACTTAGTCATCTAGATTTACAAAATCAATTTTTATACTTGCTAAATATGGAATAGTGTTTGATATTACATTTCATGTAAAATCCAATGCAAACGGTTGCATATATCATGAAATAAAAGTCATTAATATATTATCTACTTTACATTAAAAATATATATATCATATAAGTGATTAGGTTACCGATGCTTACCTAACATATCCAATTAGCTAAAAATCAACACAACATTAACTTGTCCCTAATCAATCAGAAACTAATTATCACTAATTTCTTTCTTTATTTTGAGGCTCTAATATCTAAATTTTTCTTAGCTTCAATTTTTTCTATTCCTATCCTAATTTAAAATTAATAATTGTAAAGATTAAGATTTTATCTCCTTTTAAGGATTAGAGTGATCCCTTACTCAGATCTCCTAGCTTAGTAGCTTTTTGACTAATAATTATACTCGTATAAGACCAAAACTAATAATCAAAATAAATTATGAAATAAATATAATATGATGAAAAATACTAGAAGAAGAAAAAGAAAAAGGTCAACTGAATAATAGTGTACATAACTCGTATGATAAGCATCATTATTGATGAAGGTTTAGTTATATTATATAAAGATCGGATATTAATATTGCAAGTAGTTGTCAATGAGGTTCATAACCTATAACTAGAACATCAAGAAGAATAAAAGAGAAGAAACATCATGCTAAGGTTTATCTAGAGTCCACATAGAGAGAGAAAGGGAGAAAAAAGAGAGAAGAAAAAAAAAAATGGAGGATGGGGAGGACACTTCATTGTCCTCTCAAATAAGGAAAGAAGAAATGTGGAGATAGTGATAGTTAGTAGCTAGGGTTGGCGATTGCTTATGAAAAGGGATGGTAAGGAGTGGCAGATGACACTTATAGGAACTACCCAACATAGGCCAAATAAGGAATAGAAGGAGAAAACTAGGATGATAGATCACCAAATTGCTAAATCAACCCTTTGCTTGCCAACTTGCAATTGAGGTCCTATTATGATCACAAATAATAGCTCAAGGCTCATCAAAAAGGGGAACAATTCCATTACTTGAAACAAATTAAGTCAAGACCCCCAAACAAAGAAGATTATAACTAGCTAATTTTTGGCAATTCTTTGATAGTATCTAACTAATAGCGATGCCAAGCAAATAATGGAGCAAACAAGTGACCAAGAGGCTCACTACCTCATCTTTGATGAGGTTTGAGGGTGGCATAATGAAAATAATCACCAACAAAATCAAGTAGAAGGTAGTAATCGATTGCGGGATTTCAAGTGTAATGGAGAATCTTAAACAGAGGAAGCACTAGGGCTTCCTACCTTGACTCCATCAAATTTTGGAACTCCAACTCCCTTCAAGATTATCCTCAATCAAGAGTCTAAGCCAACTACTCATATGCAAAGCTTGCCTAGCTTCAAATATGTTAAACTCTGATCCATGCTGGTCAATGAATCAATCCTTGATCAACTATTTAGGTTGGGCCGGAGTGTAGCCTTATATATAAGTTCAGGTTGGGTTAGAGGGCCTTGCCTCACATATGTGCTGGGTCAAGACAATACTACTTCCAAGCTATTGATCTTCCTTAAAATTTACATCCAAATTGCTCAATAAATCCACTAGTCCCTTTATGCCAATTGAAAGTCATCTATGTTTCTACTACATCGAGCATTTCAAAATCTAATATTTTTTCATTCCCCATCATTAAGGTAACCAACCATTAATGAAGAATTTTTCTTTCCCAAAACCTCCAAAAGGGAGTAGAAATACTCATTAGATGCCTAGAGCACTACCTACTCTTCTTGTAGCTCCAAATACAATTGTAACACTAATTTCATCCTTTGCTTCTCAATTTTAGTGATCCACTTCACCACCATTTAGAGAGTAATGCTAAGTTAGATTTCATCGATCTTCAATACCTTATCCTTCTATGTACTTCTTTACACCATCTTTCAATTCTATTCTATTTTAGACCTCTTCATGGACTTCACATAGATATTTTCAACTCATACGAATCCAACCTCTTAATAAGCCATGTTGGAAGATAAATCCAATATTGAAGAATAGCAAAAAGCATACTGCTTACCAGCAAATCAACCAAAACATTTAATCCTTCTCTAGCTTGGAGCCATGCAATGAAGCACCAATAGGAACCAAATGTTCTTGGCTATTTAGAATGCTAGAACATTAGCTACTCCTTCCCACTGTTTGATCAAGTAGACTATGAAATTCCTATCAAAGCTAATTCTCGAACTAGTTAGTTAATTCCAAGTTGTATAGGATGAACTTCAAATATTTTAACTTATCTTGATTAAATTAGCTAAAGATCGTATTCATACATGACCTATAATGCTTGTGTTCCTCCTATTTGTTCTAGTCTTAACCCCCATATTTGCCCCTCTTGTACTGCTCTTTTCATAATACTTGATAGAACATCTACCACTAGTACAAAAAGATATGAGAATGAATTACCTCAATAAAGCCCTTAAGTAGCCTAATTCATCAACCAATGACAATGCTAATGTGAAAATTAATAGGATAAATTCAATCCATTTTCTACCATAATCTAGGAGCCCTTGTTTCCACTAACTTTATAAGGAAAGCTTAATCATTCATGTCATGTACATTCTCAAGGTCCAAATACTTCAACTTTTTGTAATGGTGATAATTGTATAGGTACAAGCAAAGTTTTTAAATTTTGTCAGTCTTCAATAAAAATGGATTGAGAGTATTCAACAAGATGAAAAAATACTATCTTGAGCTGATTAACTTTAAATATAATTTTTAACATCTTATTCATAAACAAAATCAGCCAATAATCCCTCGTTGTTTCACTATATTTTTTTTAGATATTGTGAAAGCCTGTATTAATATGTCTTAGTTCCCGCATTAATTATATTGAGTAGATCTTATTATATATAAAGAGTCAAGGAACCTAAATAATATCTTTCAACTAATCATTTTAGGAGGTCTTGAATTATTACAAATAGTATTAGAATGAACCCACCATATGACTCATGTGAATTAGAAGATACTATATATAGAATCTTTGAAGATTACCATAGACAAATCAAGCAGATATTGGATACTTGGGCTAAAAATTCACTGGAATAGTTCAATCCTAATAATGGAAACAATTTTTCATTCTCTATCTCTATTTCTAATTTTTCTTCTCGATAGAAAATCTAAAAAGTATGTTCATTTATTAAAAATAAAAAATTAATTTTTAACTAAAAAATTTAAAAAGAAAGATCATTAAGGATAGTTCGTGGTGGAGGTATGGTGGAGGTATGGTGGTGGATAATGGAAAAGATAGTAATTGAAGTAGCAATTATAGTGGATGGTACAAGCATGGTAAAAAAAATTTTGGAAACACTCCTAGTATTTTATAATTAAATAGGCCTAAAAAATTCATCAAATCTTAGGACTTTTGAAGATTAATAAGGCTTAATTAGTGGAGGTTGGGGGGGAAGGCTCAAATCCATTGATAAAAAGTTAAGCCATAGCTTCAAGATCTTCATAAAACAACACATATTCCTTTTAAGGTACTCTTATCTACCTTTTGTATCATCCCGTGGGTTCAAAGTATGTTCGCTTTCTGCTTTAGCACCCTTCTTCATGGACCACTCTCTAGCACAGAGAGAACTCTCTTCATGCATTAAAACTCTCATATTGCACAAAGTTATTCTACTCTAAAGATTAAAGACAAAGTGATAGAATATGCTTAATCTGTGAACTTTATTCTTATCGATTTTCCATTCCTCCTAACAAACTTTCTTCTAATTGGAAAAAGGTTTTAGCATGCAAGGTGAAGCACAAGTTGGCTTTTAAAAGTTTAACTTTAATTTATTAAGTTTTAATCCCTGTTATTTACATTAATCCACTTACCTTATATTAACTATTTTATATGGGACTAAACCTCACATATGATCTTCAACACTCTTTTCCCTCATGTATGAACCAATCTAACTCCAAGTACAACCCACTACTACTTTGTGCCTACCATTTCCAAGAGTTCACCTTCCTTTAATTATTCCATGTAAGACTAAAGCAGAATAAGCTAATTTAACTTCCTTTTAAGTCCAATCCACTACTATACTCTAATCAAATCCTGCACCCAATTAGTCTTATATGCACCATGTCTAAGAGCCCTCTCAAATCTTACACAATTATTAATATTAATCTATTTACATCCTATTAATTATTCCACATAAACTAAACCTTACATGTAATTATTAGTATTCTTTTGATATATAAATAAGAAACCAATTCAATTTAAATGCTTTAGTTATAAGGTTTTGGGTCTAATTATTTACATCAATCTATTTAGTCTCCACTAATTATTTCATATGAGACCAAGCCACATACATGATCCTCAACATATAGAAGCTTTAGAACCCCTATTGGTGGGATTCCTCCAAGCATTAATAATCCTCAGCTCCTTCCTCCTCTGTTCTTTTGTATGTAAGGAAGATGAGAACAAGGGTGTGTTGTCATATCCCGATGGGTCCTATAAAAGTTTAAACTATGAATGGTCTCTTCAAGGGGCAACAAGGATGAGAACAAGGATGACTTATACCTCCAAGTTTGAGATCGATTCACTAGTTATAGTGAAGCCTTTGTCCTTCCGAATCACCCTTTATGTCTTGTTCTATTAACTTTAATCCAGTCATTCTCATGGTTGTCTCCTTAGCTCATTGATCCATCCAGCCACTGTGAAAGAGGCCCTTAAAACTCTTCTTGGAGCTAAAGGATACCTTCTATCTCTAGAACACCATAGCCATTCCCTAGTTTAGGATGGATTTTGATTATATTTTAGCCAGAACGGAACTCAGGTGCAGTGCATTGGATGCGAGCATTATGGTTTCCTCTCTACCTCTCTCTTAGTTTTCCCCATTAGCCATTGCATGAAGCTTAGGTGAAGATTGATGTAGCTAGAAAAAAAATAAGAAAGAAATACAAAGAACTATAACACGCACACCTAACCCACTGCACTTAATTTCCGTTCTTCTAGCATTGTATTGGTTTACCTTTGATTATATATAACTTAAATATAACCTCAAATTCTAGCTCAAACTCTCCCAGGAGTTTCAAGCTTTTCTCATTGACATTATTTCTAAAATTGAGCCGTAGAGCTTGTATTTATAGTAGTCCAAGACTCTTGCTTGCCTAGAACTCATGCAGATCATTTAAAATATGTGCTTAAATTATATTACACTCAAAATATATTAAAATTTAGGAAATCTATACTTTGATGTGACACTATCCTAGATATGTACAATAATCAAGTTCTTCTACTTACTGATTTGACACATCTGAGCCTAAATCATGCACAAAATCGAATATACGATCCTGATTGAAGAAAAAAAAAAAAAGATTAGTTCCAAAGTTTGCTCAACAAACTGTAGCATAGATAGCATACCATGATTCATCATATATTATTTTGGCGATACAACTCTTGAGTTTCTACTAACTCAATGTCCATGATATTATCTATCAATCAGCATCAAATAAATTTAATGTGATTTTCCATTGTGTCAGGCGCCCTCATAGATGTTCATTATCTAAGCCTCTGTTTGAGTTTTAACTCTTTATGGCTCTTCCTTTCCTCACAGACATATCCCAAGAATGGGCTCCAACATCAGTTACGTTTAGCCTTTTCAGTGTCTAAAAGAGTTCGCATATAATATTTAGAGTGATCGAGTGACAATCTTATATTGTCCTGTGAATAGTACAGCTAAGTTGCAATGTTTCTATTAACACATGGACATGCTATCATGCATCACATTAGTCGATACAGTATATCCATCTTGAGACAATGTCAGAAAATACCTTATTGAATCCATAATGAACAAAATAAATTTATTCTTGAACTGATCATGGCCTGTTGGAGCTTTGAATTTGTTACGTTCTGTTTTAATGCCTTGTTTCTCGAAACCAAAACATGGCTGAAGGGATGAAGTGTTACTCAAAACCAAATTCACCTGTGATTTTACTTGGAGAAAATTTTCTTTCCAGACAGCAAGCCTCCTCCTAGCAAGAATTCAGTCCATCCTCTTAGAAACCAAACATTCAAGAGTAATCAAAGGCACACGATAGGCAAGGGACTAACAGTAACTTCCAATGAGCAGAAATTTTCTGTTTCTTCAAGTGTTCTTCAATTAAAACAAAGGAACTCTTATAAAACGACAATTTTCAAGGTAGCAGCCGCTTTGAACTTGAATTTACTGTCAAATGTGTCTAGAAGCTCTGCATGGATGACTTAAGGTGGTGCCGAATTGCAGTATGGCATCTTAATTTTGCAACGTCTATGAAGAAATAGATTGGCCGAATCATGTCTCCAATAAAAACTTGATCCTCTCAACAGGCTACTTCTACCAATTAGTCAATCAAGTTTATGAAGGCCACATCTCCTTGCAAAATAGGACAGAAAGGATGCCAGCTTGTGAGCAGCTTTCCCATTTAAAAAAGATTCCAGTGAACTTGTAAACAAACGTGAAAAATCATGCAGAGACTGCAGCAAACAATACCCCATGATGTCTTCAAGATAGGACATGCTTTATCTCATCTGCCAATTGCTATTCTCTATTAAACAAGTTTAACATGCAATTTGCCAAAGATGATAAATATACACAAGCATCTGAGTAAAAAATCTCAATAAATCTGCAAGCCTACACCTTTTGACATGGGATGAGCAATGATACAAATATGGTGGGATATTTCAACATGTTGAAACCTTCCGCCAGTTCTCTCATTCAAGTTACAACAGTTTCTTAACCTTTCTAATCATATACACACTTGTACAAAATAGCTAGGCGGGTAGGCATGGATTTGGCCGGTGCACAAATTCAGTGTGAACAAAAAGAATTGCTGACAAGGATTCCTGACCTCCCTCCCAATTCAGGGGTCATAAACCCAAGATAGCTGCCTTCTTAGATAGTAACTTAAGATTCTTAACTTATCATGAGTCCAACATTGGAAGAATTGAATACGCTTCATTTTCTCAGATGGTGCCAAGCCCAGCCTCCTTGATACCTTCTACCCTTCATACCTCACAAAAGGTTGAACTCAAAAATTTATCTGATGCTTCTCAATTCACATTCAATGCAAAGCACAACATCAAAATATCTCAACATTCTATGCGCAGTCTTCTCAACTCTGATTGGAAAGTAGGGCTGGAAGTCAGAGTCCGGTGTGCCAATGTCCTAATATCCTCTCGAGAACAATCTCGTGAAATACGAACCAGCTCCCACAAGGCTCCTTCACCAATCATGTCCTTTGCATTTACTTCTGCAAACAAGAAAAAAAATATCAGGCCACAAGCACACGTTTTTTTTAGTTGTCAGGTCAGAAGATTAAAAGCTAGCTTACCATGCTGTGCCAAGTGGCATAATGCAAGCTCAATGTGTCTTCTAATTGGTGCAGCTTCGTTGTTGGCATTTTTTACAATCCAAGGAAGTGCTCCATCTTCAATTAAAAGAGACTTCCCCACTTTATTTCCTGCAGTGATCATTTAAGCAACAACACTCATAAACAATCCTTTTGCATTAAGATGTCCATGCTATTAACTTAAGAAAAAATATCCCACAACAAATGACATCCTCATTGAAACTTGCTTGACACAGACATGCCAAAGGCAAAAGTTTAAAGAACCCAATAAATACTAGCAAATTAGCCACTGTGGTAGTACTCTGCATCTCAGATAACAACTAATAACAACAACAAAGCTTTAATCCCAAACTAGGCTGTTCATCTCAGATACCATGGAAAAATCTGAAAGATGTATCAGTTTCTAAATCATTCTCAATAATTTATGAGAGAATTTTTAACCACCAATGTACATGGAGAAGTGTTGCAGAAAAATAGCTCTGGCGGTGTGCTTTTTAATTAGGTTGAGCAGAGTCCATCTTTAAATGGGGTTCCCCATTTTATTTTATTTGGTGAATTCTTATGTCATATTGCCTATTAAGAAAATACCCAGTTATTCTTATATGAATGAAGGGTGAGAATCTTATATGAAGAGGTCAATGCCTAACCAGATATTCTAATGAGGTTTCAAAAGTTCCAACTAGAGGGTGGATGTGTTATTTTGGCACCTGTAGTGAACCCTGCAAAATAAAATGGAGTTGGATTTGAAAAGACTTGTAATTCTAGACAAGAATTGTGGAAATAGAGATGGGAATATCCAAAGGCCTCAATATAACAAAAGAGAAAGTGGAAAGAAGCACTGCTTTCTGGTGAACATGCAGAACAAAGGAAAGAAGATAAATACTGAAAATTGCACACAATAAGCTGTCCTTGGAACACAATAGTTAGGGTTTTCAACCCAAACAAAACCTAGTATATCTAAGATGTCAAGAACCTTCTATTGGTAGCACACAATAAAAGCTATGTTTATTCCAAAAGGATCCAAGAAGCCATAGGATTAATTTGAACAACACTACAATAAAACCTTAATGCAAAACTAGTTGAGATCAGCTATAAGATTGATTTGAAAAGGTTATAAAAATAGTTCACAGGGTGATTTGAATTTTCTGAATTAACAAATGATGGAAGCGTATAATTTGGCTTAATACATAAATTCACTGTTTTTAGGACGCAAGGCATTGGTTTTGGTATTCAAGAGGGGGAGCATTTGATCAAACAAGAAAGACCTGAAATATAAACTCATGGTATTATTAAAGGTGGATAACAGAAAGTGGACTAAGCAGAGCCAGTGTCTGTCCTTATCTTGGTTTTATCTCTTCCTGAGACTAAACTTCCATTCTAGAAACTTCCATTCTAGTCAAGGCTGATGAAGGATTGTCACCAGGACTTTGCACCCATGCCAAGCTTTCAGGTGTCCTGAAGGGGTCCAACACCTTTTCTCTTTCTTCTGATGAAAAGTACCTCAACAGTAACACCGTAACCTCTAAAAAGAGCCAATGCAACTGTATGTTATGTACATAGATATAAATGTATATACACCTACACAGAATACCATCTATTGCATTCCAATGCAAGATTAACAGTAACAATTTCAAAAGGAAAATCCACTTCATTGATTATGGTATATAATGTCTAATTGCCTAAAAACCAAAAATCATGTGTTTCAAAGGTCCCTTATCATGCATGAAACAAACAAAAAAGTGGATGGATTCCATATACCAATCAGTTAAACCACATTATAGGCCATATAATTCCAGTATTCAAACCATTAATCTCATCTACACACTTTTTAGAACACAAACCCAAAATTCAATGTAATTGGATGCTTCTAAACAACAAATTAAATCAAAACATGGTACAAGACAATCTTTACTGCCAATTCATATCAACATGATATGTGGGTAAGAGAAAGAGACCTCCAAAAATATGATTATAATTTAGGCATTGTAAATCATGAAAAATAGCATGGATATTCATTTAGAAAGGGCTACCACTGATTTCACATGATAGATATGGGGGCCAAATGCCATCAATAGCATTCTAAATTTATGTCAATAGAAAACACTGAGTGCGTGTGTATAGTTTGAGGTTATAATATATCTATAAATGCATTAAAATTAGATCATTACATGGGTGCACTGATAATACAGGTTGTAAATGTAGGACTTTGCCCCAGCTATCAAATTTGACGATTGGAGTTGCAAAGTGAAAATCTACCCTGCTGAATGTGATCTACAAGTTCTAAAATACCTATATATCTATATAAATCATATATTCCGAGGACTTCTTGCCTATGCATCGAGTAGTAGCCTTCTACTTTGCAACTTCAATCATGGAATTAAGCAATCAGTGCAAGGTCTTACCAGTATAGCCTGTCTATTATAACCTCACGTGTTTCTGTATCTCCCTATGCATATACGCATGTGTGCTTCATATACCCACCTCTATTATAACCTCACGTGTTTCTGTATCTCCCTATGCATATACGCATGTGTGCTTCATATACCCCCCCCCCCCCCCCTGAATCTCCATATAATTTGACAAGCTAATACTACATCAAGTTGCACTTCATGTAACATTAGACTTGTAAGAAAGAAAATACATGACACTCTTAATGTGTCATAAACTTGCTCTAAAGTTCTTTTACAGCAACATTCCAAAAATGCTAAGCCAAGAAGCCATGCTTCTAGCTTCAATGAGACAATCCTCCATTGTTAGGGTGCCAAGCACCACACGCAGGCAGTCCAAAATTACTGAAGCTTGATGTGTTACATTCGATGAAGATAGATAATAGAGACCAGCGACTGTATGAAAAGCTTGTACCATGAGAATTGTCATTAAGTCCTCCCAGCGTATCAGAGGTACCAAGAGAAGCAGCCTTGTAGGCTTTTGATGACAAAGGTTTCGACAGCCACACCACTCTCAGAATCTATGCATAGACTAATGTTTTGAAACCCAGATCAAACCAGTCAGGCTTCCTGTCCAGACGTGCCTAGAGAAACAGAATATGCTAAAATCAGTATAGTTTCTTTAAAGCCATCAAGAACCTTGGTTAAATCAGCAATTTGTTTGAACTACACTAGGTTCAAATGAACCGGTCAGTTCTTGAGATATAGAGAACCATCGCATCTCAATTCAGAATAGGATTAAGGCTGGTTCTGCTCACTCGGTTCCTCTCCTCCCTCCCCCCTCCGTTGGAGCCAAATGGTAGGTCAACTACAGGAGCTCAATGGTAGGCCAGTTGCAGCATCACCCTTTCCTCTCTTTGTCCCACTCCTCTCTGAATGAAGCTACGAAACTCAATGCTGTGATTATGAATCCATGCAAATGAAACATTAGCCTTGGCTATCTTTGTTTTTGATGATCATTAATAGACTATGACTTTTTGCTTTGCTAAGTTTTAATTTTCCCCACTGATCTTTGTATTTGATGGTGATTAATAAATTCTATTGTTTTGCAATTTTCATGCATATATTTATAACTTACAATGTATTTTTATGTCCACTAATTAGTAGTTAATATTTTTATTACATCATCGTTATGTCACATTCTATTCATATTGACCCAGTGATTGAACATTCCAGTTTTTAAAACACCATACATAGTTCCCTACTTTCTCACTTTTGTAGAGTTTGCAATTTGAGTCCCATTATGATAATTAAGTGGGTTTGGGAAGAAAGTGAACATTGATGCTGACAATGATTTCATGGAGCTTTCCTTTTCAGCTACAATTAAGGAAAAGGAGAGAGAAACTAAGGTACAGATAATTGTTTTTTATGCAAAGGGCAGGAAGGTATAGGAAATTGTTAAAGTATGGAAATTTCCATTAACAATTTATTATAAATCCTAAATAAAATTATTCAGAACAATTCCTGTTACTAAATACAAAATATGATGGGCAAATTCTTCTTAAATCACATTGCCACTTTCTAAGGACTATGTTTTTCCTGCTCTACTCCAAACTTTTCTCTGACTTTTGACCCCACATTGTGACAGCATACAGGATCCATGCATCAAGAGAGACACAAGTAATGGACCTATGGTACTTCCATGTTTACCACTGTACAGAGACATGATGATATATCTCATAAAACAGAACATTAATCATTGGATTGGAAAGGGAAGAAATGTAAGCAACTTCATAAGTTGAGATTCTACACGAATAATCAAGTTATAGAACGCCAATACCTGTAAAAGATCAATATAAGTTTACACCCCCAAATATATTGCTGTATATGGATGACTAAATACTAATACCACAGGAATACAGGCTGCTTCTGAGTAAAAAATTAACATGAAAATTTATCTCAAGAGATAAAATTACACCATTCAAATGGTAAGATCATCAGACAAAAGGGAAGCCTTTACCTTGTGTAGAAGCTCTAGATTCACACTTCGCAAAGTTTGCAATGCCACGTGCAACTTGAGCAAGAACATCAGGGTGCCCACATCTAACCATTCCTAGCAATGCTTTGATGCCACCTTCCCCTCTCAGCCTTGTCTGTAGTTTATCTGTTGAAAATAATAGAAAGAAATGCTGTGATACCACACACAAATTTTTTGTTTGGTGAGTATACCCCACACACAACAAAAAAGGCTGCATCTTAAAGTCATGTACAATGATACAACATGCATATTTCAGGTTCAATGTGCTCATTACTAGCAGCCGACAACACCAAAATGATAGATACCATTAAGCAAAGCCCCAACCGGGATGCATGGCCCAAAAAAGTAGGACTAGATGATCCTATAGAACACCAGAACATCAAATGTAAATCCACAGACAAGAAAGTCTGACTAGCATTTTGGATTATAACTAATCCAAATGAAAGTATATCGGAGGCTGGAGAGTTTTGCAGTTCTACTTTGCTACCTTCATAAGTAGCACATACTACATCATGTCAACACAATGGCAACATCAGAAGTCTTCAGATATGCACATTTTCTATCTACTTTTGCTCTTATTTCATAATTTCAAGTTGTTCTATGCATCTTGAAGTGCAGAAGTGATGTTTGGCAGGCAGATTCCAGATGGATTCCTATTGAAACCAGATGTAGTTCTGCACTTATGGGATTATCATGATCACGTTAGACAAGTCATCAGTACATTTGGGAACACATTGCCAGTATGCCTAAAATCTTTCTAGATATGAATGCTTCTTTATACATTTAGGATTTGCAAATATCCTGTTTCAAATCCATAATATTTTACTCATTAGGCTTTGGTTCAACTTGAACATTTGACATGTTATATTGGGTTTATTCCCAGGTGTTTTGTTGTTTAAGGACCTGCACATATTTGTGGCCCCTGTTGAGCTAAAAATAAGTAAAATAGAACAACAGGTGGACTGCAATGAAGGGATATTCAGTTACCAATTAGAGAGTGCTTCACCTTTATAGGATAATGAAGAGGGGAAAGCACAAAATCTGGCTTTAAATGAAACTCATGATGTCTTTCAAACTTCTTTCCATTCCTTGCACCCCTTGTCTGTTAATTTCTTTCCTTTAATTTTTTTTTAAAGTATATTCAACTCTAAAACAAGAGGTGTCATGGTCCTGGTCTAATGTACAACCTGCATGCATACACCAGACATCATGTACTGGGGAATATGATTTTCCACAAACCTACCCTCCTTATGAAGGGTAGGTTCTGAGGTCACAGTATGTTGCTGTAATCCATTTCCCCATGCAGGAATGGCCAGGACAACATCAAATTGACGATCAAGGAGGCTATCTGGGACAAGATCAGCCCATTATCATGAAGAAGGGTGGTAGCAACATCCAAAAGGCATCGAATCCAATTGACCAACTACAAACTTGATCTGGATGTATGAGGACCACACTCTACATAGGACCAAAAGTGAGTGGGCATTATTGACATTTTTTCCTGAAAAGTGTACGAATTGAAATTTCTGGGCTAGATTGCTTTGTATTTTAATTTACGAATTTCTTGGATATTAGGTCTTGCTTCAATTTATTGTTATTTTCTTTTTGTATGAATCATGGTATCATTATCATATCATGCCGATGTCAAAAAAGGAAAAAACCTAAGACAGTGAAAAAAGGCATTCAAACATTATTTTTTTAAAAAAAAGAGAGAAAGGAATGAAACAAAAAATTATCAGCCTACTGATTCTGGTCCGGATAGTGTAGAATAGGGGTACCGTACCATTCAGTACAACACAGACCCATTAACTGACCAGCACAAGTACTGAAACCAGTGCTTAAAACTTTTGTTTTGACAAATGTGTTGAGAAATCAAATAAAAGAATTTCAAGCAAAATCAATTATATATCAAAGTGACAATGAAGAAGGATAATTATTTACATAGCATTTCTCAACATGAGCATGTCAGACAAAATAGATGCTAGCATGGCTGTGACAGGGCTGCTAGGCATTGAAAGCTACAATTAAATAAACTTACTTCATCTAGTTGATCCCAAATTAGCTAAGATTTCTTTCCCATTTGAAATAAACCAAGGAATATATCCAATTCAAAAATATTCCCAAATGTTCCTTCACAACTCCATCCACGCTCACTAAGATTTGAGTCTCTATTCAGCACTTAAAGATAGTTTGGAGTCTATTTTTATAAGCTCTTGATTGGGCCTTACTCAATTTTCATAACAAAATGACGTCATTTAGATAAAATATCATCCTCTATTGGCGTAACTTTTTTTAAGGATTTGACAAATAGATGTGTCCATCCAAGCATCCAGAAAACTAGATGATCTTAAAAGTCAGTTAACAAGCTTTTTTCCATCTAATTTTTTTCAACATTCTCAACCCCTCTTTGCCACTTGTTCATCATCAAAGCTTTTTATGGAATATGGGGCAGGCTACAATGCACGACTCAAAATCAAGATGGATCCAATAGATTGGCTAGGTGAAAAACCTACATGGCTAAGTGGTGGGTAGCAAGGTCTATCTTTGCAAAGAGCATAAAACAAGGGTAAAAGGATATCCTTTGACAAGTGGATTTGTATCCATCTAAGGCAAAAAAAGTAAAAAACTCAAATGAAAATACGATCTCTTTTCAGTCATTTTCTCACACAGCTAACTGTATAAATTCGATATCTATGCATGACTTCAAATTTTTCCATACAATTCCATCTTTCTTTAGTCATTCCTCACCTCTATGGTAAATCATACACCAGCTGAAGATCACCTCCTATCCATGTGCATGCAATTTAGCCATACATTATTATCTTGCCATCCGTCGACATAACCAATAACCTCATGAGTTTAACAAATTCTGTCATCATTCCGATCTCTACAGAGTTCACAAGACTCCATTTATCACTATTATCAAGAAATAGACAGCATTAGTGCTTCACCACTTAAGTAGTGGCAACATCACAAAATTGCACTTAAATACCGCAAAATTGCATATATATCAGACCACCTTGAGAGACAGATTAAAAGGGTCCTTGGCCAGATACTCTTTACAGCCCACATTAACAGCAGTATCAAAAATATTATAATATAGTGAAACATAAACAACAAAATATTAAAATAGCTTATCAAGAAATGTTCTATTTGATTTGAAAATCCAGAGACTACAGATCTTGCAGAGAGAAATGGATTGAGACAGTCAAAGAAGTGAAATGAATACATGATGTGGCACTTAGAAATCTTCACCAAGGATCCAAACAAAAGCTAAAGAATTAGTCTATCATATCTGTTCCTGTCTTTAATTCATGTAATGTTATCAGTCTTCTGTTCAATGGTTTACTTTAAACCCTATGGAAGAGACTTCAACTTCACCCTTTTATTTTTATTAAAATTCTTAGTTACTTCTAAGAACTAGAGAGAAAATCTTTTGGTTGCAGAAATTTTGTAAACTTATTTTACATGATACTTGATACTTATCATTTTAGCAATTTAGCTAAACTAAATACAATCAGATTAAAGCACAGCATCAGCAATCTGATAACAATAACAACCAACATCAGAAATATATACCATTGCCACATAAATTGGCCACAGCTCCTGCAACCATCCTGAGGCTCTGGGGGTCCTCGGCATCAGCTGCAGTCATTGATAACAAACTGATGCCACCTTGAGCCATAATAAGCTCTTGATTGGTTTCTGCAAAGGTGGAAATTTGAGAGGACAAAAGAATAGATTAACAAGTAACCAAAAATGAATAAACAGAACATTGACTTCAGCATTGCATCAACATCATGTAATAAGGTCCAGCATGAAGAGTAATAAATACCATCATTTAACCAAGCATGTTTACCATTCATTGCAAGGTTGGCAATTGCTCCAGCTGCTACTCTACGTATTGTCTCATCCTCTGAGCTTTTCAAGAGCGTAAGTAATGACGTAAGACCACCAGCTTCTACAATCTTCTCCTGATTTGCTTCTGAATATGACATAACATTCAATATTACTCATGACAGGAAAAGGCATAAAGAAATTGATGACTCCAACAGAGTAATATAAATAAAATCCTCTAGCAAGGAACTGAAAAGTGAAAGCAAGACTGCAATAATAGACAGACAAACATGTGTGCACATGAGAGAGAGAGAGATCACGATGTGCTAGGAGTTCTCAGAGAACAAGGAACAATCCAAAAGCATGCATACAAGGAATAAGACACGTTAATATAAATGGCATGCCTAGGTGGCTTTTCACAGATCTAACCAATAGTCATTTTTAAGGTTGTGCATTGTTGATGTAAGCTTGCCAAGCCCTATCTGCCAATTCTTGACCAAATTATAACTAAGCAGTCGATATGCATTAGATTACCATTAACATATCAATCAAGCATTGTCTCAACTTTTTTTTTTTCTTTCCCGGTGTGGGTAAATCATAAACTTTAAACTTCATCAGCGTGACATATTTGATTGCCACTGTTAAAGATGTGGAAGGAATGACAACACTAGTACATTCACGCCAAAGAATTAAAAGAAAATTGATGCTGGTGATGAAAATTAATGATCCTAGAAAAGTGACATGTCCTCAAAAAATTTCTACACTTTGTGATGCTGTTGTGGAGATAAACGGATCTTTTGTGAATCATCATTTGATCAACATTCAGAAAGGGATAAAGATGATTATGCACATATTGCACATTGAGAGAAATTAGAGTGTATATGGTGGTTCAACACCTATCACCTACTGTGAAGGCTAGAACCCAAACTAAAACTACCATATGAAGTTTGTGCTATAATATTGGAAAAACAAAAAGACCATAATTGTTATTTAATGTAAAGAGATCAACAAAGTTACTCAAAAAAAGAGTCACGTGTCAATTTACTGTTTAGGGATTGGGTAAAAATGGACTAATATGTCAATCTCATTAAACAACTCAGAATAATGACACACAGGATGGTAGTCATAAACAGATGTAGTTGTTTAAATTATACTTCCTGTTTTTGCAATCTAGTGCATCTCTAATACCTTATAAAAGCTTTTTTTGCAATTAAAGTTATAAACAATACACAAGACCTTGAAAATTTCTAGTAAATTTCCAATATTTTAACTTGTTTTTTAACTTTCAATATCTTCATTTTTACTTTCCAACATCGCTAAAACCTTAAATTTGATAACAAAACACGACAGCCTATAAATAAAATGACTATCTAGGCCCATCACAAATTATCAAGTAGTATTTAGTGATTCTCAATTTAAACTCCCAATCTACCAAAGGGCAAACAAGATATATACATTAGTATATGTAGATCCATGAAGTGCTAATCCGCTTGGCTGAAACTTGATTATGAGAAGTCTATACGTTAAAAGCTTTTCAATTGCTAAAAATCTGACACTTTGCATTATGGTAATGTAACAATTAAAACCTGGATTATAAAACAAACGATAATACAAAGTACAATTTAACAAATAACCAAAGAAATTTTAAAATCAATGTTAATCTATTAGATCTTTAGTCACCTTCAGCTGCTAAGTTCGCCACCACCTTTACTGCATGAATACGAACATCAGCATCTTCTGATTCAAGCAATGACAGTATCTTTTGCAACCCCACTGCCATATTTAAGTATCCAAAATAAAGTTAATAAGAAATGCATACGAAACTTAACTGAATTAACAATATTGCTTTGCAGTACCTTGTTCAAATAGTTTAGCAATAGATGCCTTAGGTCCATTTGCTGAGTCTCTAATCTGTGAATGCCTAGCTTGAGACATAAGGGAATCTAATCCTGTCAAGATTTTTCCAGACCCACCTCTGTCAAGACTCCTCCTTGTCTGATACAAGAACATTAAACCATTAAATAACTATGGCCATAACAATAGGATATTAACTAAGAAGACAAATTAACTATAATCATTACTCCATTTAAGTTTATAATTGTTAATTATAGATATGCCCAGCTACAATGTAATTAGGTATGAGTTGACTTATAATGCTTTAGTAAGAGCAAATAAATGTCGGGCCAAAATATAAAATAGCTGAAAAATAGTATTCATTCAATTTAAGTAACATCATTTGATATGACAGGACAAATCTCTTTTTGCTAAATGGTGCACATAATGTGATATAGCATCAAAAGAGATGAAATGGTCTTAATGCATCATAAAATCTAGATGAATACATGAGGGGCATTTACAACATCGCTCAAGCACTGACTTAGTTATGCTGCCTGAAGAATGAATTTTTGAACCCTATACATAAGAAGTGCATGCCTGTCCGTACCTCATCGGCTTCAACACTCAACTGCAACAGCTGACCTTTTAGTATTGCTATCTCTTCTTCAAGCTTCTGCTTCTGATTAGCTTCATTGTCTAGCATCTTATGGAGCTTTGCAATCTCAGCACTTGCTGCTGCCTGATAAACAGGAAATTGCACATAGTACATGTATTAAAACAATCAAATCCAAATGCAACTCACAGCTAGCCAACATAATCAATTACCAGAAAACAAACATACTTCCAAATTTTTCCAGTGCAACACTTGGCTCCTAAGGTCATTAACCTCATCTTCACTAAATTCTTGTCGGAGCTTTTCATTCTGGAGTAACTGCCTGACCCCAGTAATTTCCTCCAAGTCAGATGCAGTGGATCCCTAGGGTCCAGAAAATGGTTACGATAACTTCCAGAGAAATTAATCATCTATCAAGCTCATAATTAATACTTGAGAAAATCAAACATCATATGACTATCAAATTATGTCTGTATAAATTAATTCAAACATATATTATAACTTTGTATATGTAATTCTTAGCCTTAATACCTTTTCTAGGAGTAGAGTTTTTCTAGAGATACATGAATGAAGTCAACTAACAGGGTAAAGATTGGATTAAATGCTTATGTAATTATTTTGTGCCCCAAATGAATGCTGACATCATGCATTTATGCATTTAATTGTTATGTCAAAAGAAAGTATAATTAACCATAAAATAAGAAAATCTCAAGGGGCCATTAGTCCATCTAAATGAAAATCCATACAAAGCACAAGCTAAGACCATCTATGCCTCAAATTTGTGAAACTCATCATATTTATGTGTATCATGCTTCTGAAATATGTTTACTATAAGTAGATCAGAGATAATAAAGAACATAGAAAGCCATTAGATTCCTTGGGACTCAGTTGGAAGATTCAAGGTTTGTCTTATCAAATCAGGAGTTTTCATCAAGAACAAAAGTATAATAATCCGTACACACAAAAATGCTTCAATATAACTAACGTTATCAAAAGGATCTAGGTAACATAGGTTATATATTATGGAAAATATGTGATTGCATTCTTTTCTTTGTTTCTTCTTTTTTTATTTGAAACAATACACACTATAACACTACATTTAACTTTTTCTTAAAAAAAGCTACAGCCAAAGTCAAGGGCAGACAAGAGCCATTAACACATGTTAGACATATAATCCTGTCACAGGACCTCGACTCTGAATCCATTACTTGCATTTTCAACAGAACTAATGTATCAAGAACTCACCCTACAGAGTGCCCTATATTGTAAACCAATAGCTATGACTATTGTCATATTGTCCAATAAATAAACTGGTTGTTCTTCCCTCTTTTCTTTGTGTAGGAGATGAGCGGGGAGGTGGCTGGTTGATATGGTTCAGCTATGTAAATTTATTGCTTTTACCCACATTTGTAGCGAAGATTATAGATAACCATGCAATTTTTAAAAAAAATTCAACCCTTTTTCTCTAAACATAATAGATGTGCAGTAGTGCATGTAAAATAAGTAAAACATGACCAGCTCTGTAAGATAAAATATCTTCATCAAATCTGTTACACAGAATGAAGTAATAAATAAGTTTAAGGCAAACCTCAATGTTACATGTTTTTTCCAAACATGCTCATGATCAACTATTGTTTGGTCATTATTGCTGATTTGCTGACTCATTCTCCACTTCTTCTCAAGTTTTTTTATGGATTCCAAATAATCTTTTTGGTGCTTCAATTTCTCATTCTACAAATGAAAAAAAAAAGGGAGAAAATTACTAGCCAATAAAATATTACAAGGCTAAACCCGGAAATGGTAAGGAGGCTGGAAAATTAAATGCCCAAAATTGAATGTGTTGAATTAAATTATCAAATGAGGCTTTCTGTACATAAGCACTTTAAAGACAAAAGATTAAGCATACGATTAAAAAGTTCCAATGAAGGGAAAAAAATACAAAACAGCATGATTAACAGTCAAAGAGATCAATACACTTCATTATACAGTCATTTGAGTTCTCATTTTCTGCAGTAACAAAGGAGTTTGCCAAATCTGGACCTCATAACCGAACCATCACGATTTATCCCACCATGGCTGTTGGAAAATATCAGGCAGTTTCCATCAAACAAAAAGCTTGTTAATACTTAAAATTTTTATAGCATTTTATTAATGTAAGTTTTTTCTATTCTGATAGGACTCTATATGACACAGGGTTTCTACTTACAATATTAGGACTTCTTAGCAAGTCTCACTGGAAAGTGGGTAGTTTTGGTTGTTAGTTATAAATTGACCTGAAAAAGTCCTATATTCATCAGTACTTGCAGTTAGGTGACTTAGCTATCATTTAATATGGCACTCTGTGGGAATCCAAATTTTTATGTTCCTAAAGATTTTTTTCAAAGCTAAGGGAGTTTTATGTTTTATTGTCTGTTTTGGTTGTCTACTGTCAATGCTAGTTCTCATACCTTGTCTGGAAATTGTGCTAAGACTCTCACTTTAGCCATAGATCAGATTAAAGCAGAACTAAAGACAATAGCATTGAGCATCATGCTAGGGCTAAACTGAAACTCCACAAGAAGGAAGCTGAAAGCAGCAAGTATCACTCATATAGAAAATTACAATTTTCTATCCTACTTTTCCATCATTAATTTGCAGTGCATTCTTGCTTAAGAAGGGAAAAACATACTTTAATGGCCCCAATGAGTGGCCAGCAAAGAAAGCGGAAGACTACCAATGAGGGAAAGAAACAAAGGAATAGCCAACCTGAGGACATGTATTGTTACAATATTACATAAAAGGGAAGAGCCAACAAGTAGGAAATTAGAAGGAAACAGAGAACGTAAAAGAAAGCAGGAAAAGAAGAGAGGTAGTTAAAAGAAAGATTTTGACTTTCTTTTCTATTTTATATTTAGATTTTGTTTATTTACAAGGAAAAATCCAGAACTACTTTTCCCTTTTTCTGGTTGTTTGTTTTGCAAGAGAAACTTAAGTATGAAAAATCATAAATCACATTTACTGGAAAACTTGAGTTTTCATTCTTCCACAGAAAGTGATAGAAAACAGAAGGTTTAACTAATCCAGAGTGTATTGGCAATTTTTCTCCTCAGATATCTAAACTAACTAGCAAAGAGGAGCTTTTATTGTTGTACTCTGAGTAATAATACAGACATAACTCAGAGAACTTCCCTTCCCCCTTCCCCATTTTTATTATTTCTTTCAACATCACATTAAGCAGTCCATATGAACTGGATTTACTTTGGATGTTTACTGACTATTTCTGAACCAAAATTTAAATATCAAAATTTTATCAGGATCAGAATGATGACTGTTGCACATTAGCCATGACAAATAAGGATTGTTGCACATTAGCCATGACGACTTTCTACATTTTTACTGAAGTACAATCTGAAGCTAGTCTAAAATTTTCAGATACTCAAAGAACAGAATAAAAGCTGAGTGAGAACCGCCATTTAGAAACATTACTTCAATAAGGGTGTGATTGGTTGCAACCATTTGAAAGCACAAATGCTACATATACAAAGTGGTACATGTGCAATTGGTGAGATGTAGAACATCATCCTGGGAAAAAAAGTTCCCATGTTTGCCATCTTATACCATAAAATTTTGGATAGAAGGGAGTCCTAGGTGAAAAAGCAAGTCAGAGGAGAATGGATATTGTTTAATATGAGGGATAGAAGGAGAGCAACTAAATAGTGGATATTTTGTCATGGATGTTTGTCATGGATGGCTCCCAGGCACTTTTACGATTGCACTGGTACACAAACAAAGTTGACAGAGACCAAACTCAAGCCCAATATGTAGACCCAAATTCAACCAACCTAGCACTTTGGTTCGAGGTTCAAAACTCCGTTTTAGCTTTAATTGTACTGGGACTAAAGCAAGATTTATTTGAAGCAGCTCTGAAACAAATTTGGATTTTCAGCTGAAGAAATACGCTAAATGTAGAAAATAATAAAAATTACAATAAAAAATAATTAATCAAGGAAATATAAGATAAATCATTTGAGACTATGTTGTCACTTTTGGAATTTTCAGCTATACTCTTCATAGTTCCATTGGTGTCGAACTTCTCAAAAACTACTAAATTTGTCAAAAAAAAGATAACAAAATATCAAGAGAAAATAGAAACCGATACAAGTTAGCAAAATATCTTCGACACCAATATAAAATCAAAGTGTGTTATTTGGTGAGATTTTTGAATACGAAAAATACAAATTCATGCTCACATAACAACAGTTTTATTTTACTTTTTACAAGGTTATAATTTGTGATATCTTGATTATTCTGTGACATTTCACCTGCTGTAACCAAATCATGATCTGATGTCAAAAAAAAAAGCCCATCCACAAATTTCTCACAACCCAAAACCAGCATACTTTTAAATCAAATCAAAACATGCAACAACAAAATTTCCAAGAAAAGAAATCAAAATAATTGAAACCAGACTTAGTCTTGCCTATGCCAATTTCAGCCAGAATGACAAAAATGAGCCAAAAAAGACAAAATTCAGTCATCTTAGTCTTGAAAAGAATTCATTAACAGATCTATTTCATCCAAAACGTTTAAATTTTGGTCAAAAGATATTTTCATCTAAGTCAAAATCCAACCTTGCCTTTTTTGTGTCATTATACTGACTGTTAAATCAAGTTATAGCACAAACGTAATTTTTTAATGATACTAGTTTTCATTGTCTTGGCCAATATTCTACCTATATAGGGATGCTGGTTTTGGAATGGAAACCCTTAACAAACTGAAGGCTCTAAATCTCAAATTTGGGTGGAAGAAGCAGGTTAGATTGGTGCTCGGCTTACCCACTTGCTTCCAATTATCCTCCCCAAAACCGAATGCACAATGGGAGCCCATGTATATGAAGCCCCCCACATATTTGAATCTTGAGATACAGACTTAAAAAGTCCATATAGTAAATCTCAATTTCAGGTTTACTGCACTCATGGTAGGATTCAGGGTGTAGAGCTACAGGTTTAAATTTCTGAAGGATAAATAGCTGATCACAAAAGAAAAACCATTTTTAGCATTTACTTCTATAAATATAACTTCCAATGAAAAACAGCCAATTTTAAAACAAAATCATAATGAATCCCTAGAAGCCTATAACAGGTTTGCTGACAAACAAAAACAGCCTAAATGAACAGTAAACCAGCAAAAAGTTCAAGAAAACTGAGAAATCAGAAATGTCAATTAACAAAGAAAAAAATGGAGTGACCAGAAATTATCATTAAAAAAAATGGATGTGTTGTGCATGGTTTGTAGAAAGCAACAAATTTCAGCTACTAAGAATCTGAGAATATACTATACTCATTGTCTCCTTCAGCAGAAGGGCATTAGTAAAATGTACTGCACAAGAAATCAAAATAATAGCTAACTGTTTACTATACTCAGCTCAACTCAACTTAACTCATCTAAGCCTTTTTCCCAACTACATGGGGTCGGCTACATGAATCGGCTTCCTCCACTCTGCTCTATTCAGGACTAAGTCGACACTCAAATTACAAATAGCTATATTTCTCTTAATTATTTTCGTCCAAGTTAATTTAGGTCTACCTCTACCTCTATCATTACCATGGAGCTAATTGTTTGCTATATAAATAATAATTTGAAATTTAAACAAAATATTTCAAAATTAAATTCCTTTTTGAACTTAAATAATTCAAAATCATTTTCATGTGAAAGACTTCGCTTCTCAAAATAACAACAAAATTAAAGCCAAACCTCTAAACAATTCATATAGTGTCTTTCTGCCTCAGCAATATGACTCTGTGCTTCTGCTCTTATTCTCTCAACCTCATCTTCAAAATCTTTCCGCTGCCTTTCATTTGCTGCAATTAACTTGTCTATCTCAATATCCAGCCTCCTGCATAAGCTTTTGTAATCAAATTCCTCCTTTAATTTCACCATATTCTCCACCTTCATTGCCTATAAGGGACAATATTTACGAGAAACTGCTTATCAGTAACAGATGTCTAATTGCCAAACAATTATGAAAATATGAAAAGCAAGCTTGTCCTGTATGCAGCAGTACTCATATAGCAGATCATGTTCATAAAAAATTGGTTAGCAAATTGTAGTATGTCCTACAGCTTCAGGCTGGTTATGCATTTCATCTATATCATTAAGCTTGGCTGAGCATTTGATACAATAAAGTTTGCATCATGTTTATCCATTTGTATTCTTTTTTCCTGATTATTTGTTCATTCCACTAAAGCTAGTTTGAAATTTTTCACATTCGATAAT
The DNA here is from genome assembly GCA_900491605.1 of Calamus simplicifolius. Lineage (NCBI taxonomy): Eukaryota > Viridiplantae > Streptophyta > Magnoliopsida > Arecales > Arecaceae > Calamus > Calamus simplicifolius. Next base: position 265,994 of record UESW01005073.1, on the reverse strand, counting down.
TTCTTATCTGTTTTCTTTTGTCGCTTTACATGAATAGCAATGGTTTCAGGTTTATATAATCTCTCGATGAAAAGAACATCCCTCATGGAACATGAATTAGACAGCCATTTACTTCTATAATTGAGGTTATATCACTCAAGCAGGTGAAACCATGTTGTAAAGCACATCTGTTATTGCAGGCAGTGAATGTCGTGCAGGCCAATTGGTGGAGCCATACATGTTAATTTCTTGATAAGGTAGCTCAAATAACTAAATCATTTTTTCTGGATAAATCACCCCAAGTGTTCAACAATTCTCTCAATGCTTTGTTTTCCAGTAGAGGTCCAAACTAACCAACAACCATGAAAAAAGTGCCCCATCAAGTAGCACACACATAAATTAGTTATGTTTCTTCCAGTTTCTGCCTTTCTTAAGTCACTCCTAGAATTCACAGCAGATACCATTTTGTACTAAATGATCCCCACATCCCTAAGTTTTATTCTTAGTTTCAGCATCAGGTATGCAAACATGGTATATTGGCAAGTGAAGATACAACTTAAGAATATTTGAAATAGCTATAAAGATAATAATGTGGTTGATTTACATTTTCACACTTACTCATGGATTGCATGAAAAACCCCCTCTAATATTGTAAACTATGAGGCATCTTTCATCAATTCTTATCTACAAGTGGGATTTATAAAAGAACCTTAGTGCAAAAATCCGAAACTAAGGGTCAAAGCCAGGGTTTTAAGTCCCATGGGATGAGGAAGTTCCAATTTTTCTATGGAACTAAACATGCCACTGTCCTATCCTATCTCAATACTAGAGATGGGGGACGTTTCAAGATGTGCCTGAGATGCTGGAATAATGGCGGAACAGTTCCATCTCAATACTTGGGCTGATAACCTATCCTGACATCCCACAAAACATCCCGCTGAGATTTGAAATTATAGTCAAAGCAAAGATGAGGCAGCACAAACAACCAAGAGAGACGAAGTTATATGTACAATTACAGCGATTTCATTAATTTAACTCTCAGTCTAAGCAACAAGGATGAATGTGAAAATGTGATCTTGGGATAATAGCAATACAGTGAATATTGATTATCAGAATACCACTCCAAAAATATAATGCAAACATGGTATTAAACATTGATAAATCCATTAATTTTATTTCTGAATTTTCTGAAAAAGTGATAACAGATGAGAATAACTAGAAAAGATGTACATGAATAAGATGATCCAAACTGAAACTACTTGAACTGTAACATGAAATAAGCATTCAAATTTAGAAACATTATCAAATCTTCATTGCTCTTCATCTTTTCAAATATATGGTGTAAAATAGAATATTTAGCATACACTGAAACATAAAAATTTCAACCACAAGTATGGCAGCAATAAATGATAAGAAAGAATTTATAAATAACAAAGCAATGGATTATTTATTAGAAGCATTATCAAATCCTCATTCATTTTCATCTTTACATATATATGGTGTCAAATAGATGATTTGGCTTGTACCGAAACATAAAAATTGCAACAAGTATGGCACTGATAAAAGTTAGGAAAGAACTTATAACAAACAAAGCAATGCCAAGGCAATATAAGAAACATACTCTTTGTCCAAACATTATAGTACTAGCAGTCTCTCCTCGATGGCGTGGAGATGGGCCAATTGTCACAACCAGCGAAGTTCTTGCAGTGCCTGTTAATTTTTTACATTTGTTAAAAGAAAAAGCTTCGAGTTATTTTTACTTCAACTGCAAGGCTAAATTTGCTTACATATGGTCAGCTTTATGCATCAAAGTACACATTGATCAAAATTCAGAATGCTTTGTAAGTAGCTGTCAGAAAAGTATTGGGAAAAGTAACTTGCTATGAAGACAGTCTCCAACTACAAATGCAGGCACAGTATGATAATAAACTATTCCTAAGTGCAGTCTAAAATCATAAACATATCCATGATGTCCTTGTAATGATCATTTAGTGTTGATTAGACCATGGTTTCAGGTCCCACGGGATGTCCTATGGGATACCGGGACAGGTTGCATACCCAGTGTTAGAATGGGTCCATCCCGCCATCATTCCAGCATCCCAATGTCTTAGAACACCCCTTGTCCCAAGTTCAGAACAAGGCTGGACAGCACCACATCCCCTTCCTTGGAAAAAAACAAAATAACCCCATCGCACAGAACATAAAACTTTGGATTAGATCACAAAGAATAAGGTATTTTTTCCACAGGCAACTTCACATAATAATGCCAAATTTCGCCACTTCAAACTGACCTAAGAACTCCAATTTTGAAGTATTATCGACTGCCATGTTAGGCCTTTATGGTTCAAATGTCCAATAGTATTGATACACTAGAACTCCCAAAACCTGATGTTTCCTAATAATGCAAAACAAATTTATTGCAGAATTTAGGCAAAAATAGAACATCTCTTTTTCCATGGTGTGGCTTCATGACCAAGTTGCCAACCCCACTATGCATGTATCATGAGACCTTTTGATGCCGTTCTGCTGCACATATCAATATTTTTTCCAACCATATTCTCGGATGAGTGATATTATGGACATTATTTCCTCAAGCACACTCAAATTTTTCAGTAGATCTAACCGGAACACCAATAACCATTAGTTCCTTTAAATCAAGGTTTTGATTATCACTCTCACCCTTTGAAGCACTTGTAAAATACCAAACCAATCATATCCATTCCCTCTAGCAAAATAATGACTTTGTAGTCCTATCATGAAATCCAACAAAAACCAAAATAAGTCAGGAGCTTCTTCTCCTTCTTTTTTTTTTTTTTTTTTTTTTTTTGGGGGGGGGGGGGGGGGGTGTTTCCTTTTCAGATGACAATTCTAGGCTTTGATACTACGAACTTAGTTGTTGGAGGTATACACTCTGAAACAAAAATAACTTTGTAAACAACTCTAACCCTCTTTGTCTGACTGACAATACATAAAAGGAGTGTGATTGCTTTTGTATTTATTCATGTGTTTATTATAAAAGATATTTATGTGCATAATGTTTTTAATAAAAAAGGAATAAATGAACGACACAACAAACATATAGGTATTTTGCAATAATGCATAAATATCTTTTTGAATTTGTAGATGCATAGATGTGTGCATGCATATATACATGCATACATACAAAAGATTCAAATCGCAAGGATCGGTACTGTATTGGTGGCTAGCAAGCATGGTATGATTCTTGATACAGGGGAGGCACACCTCAGCAAGCCTCCGTATAAATGAACAAAAACAATAAGGAAAAAAAAGCACGCCAAGAAGTACAATCTCAGTAAACCTTGATACAATGTGACACAGGCCTGGTTTGCTAAAAACCAGCATGTTCCAAGGTCCCCTACACCAGTAACTCACCAGTGCAGTACATATCAGCTGGTATATGGCCTACAGGTCGTTTTTCAGTCTTTGGTAGACCCATAGACACATACATATAATCATAATCATAGATGTATGTCTATGTGCATATAAACTGCATCTATTTATTTATAAATACTTGCAGATGTATGGATGTAGGCATATATATTGTACAGTAGTGAAATGTATGGATGTATTTATGTACATGTGAACAGGCATATTTAAGGATGTATTCATGTGTATGTGTCTACACATACATATATACATATACAGAGAGAGACAGAGAGCACGCTTGTCTTGGCTAGTAAAGGTCCATTCAGATCCAAGCAAGTCTAAATTTGGATGACAGAAATTCTACATCGATGATTTGAGCAATTGGATGTAATCTATTACCATTAAAATGTTTATATACCAAAATCATATGATTTAGGACCCCTTAACTAATGCATCAAGAGGTTAAAAAAAAAAAACATGCATTATTTTATGTTATTTAGATTGTTCAATTTTTTAACCACTCAATGCATGGTCTAAAGGTCTTCAAATCATATGATTTTTGATGTATAAGCATTATAAAGGTAGTAAAACACATCCAACAGCTTAGATCATCGACATGGGACCTCCATTATCCAAATATAAAGCTACTAGATCTGAATGCAGATTCTCTCAAGTGTAACCAAGTCAAACTCTATAAATATGTACACACACACACACACACACACACACACACATATAACCAAAAAGTTATAGCTGGTCCATTTGGACCAAACATAGGACTCTACAAGTTATATCTCTCATCTATGAGCACATAAGCTAATAAATTCTATACATAGATGATACATAATAATAAGACTATACTAGATTATAAATTCAAGTGATAGGAAAAGAATCAAATCAAAAATCAGAATTGTTGATGGAGGATGCAAATGTTAAAAGTCTATCTGTGGTACACAAAAAAATTTATATTCTCAGCAATATAGAACAGCAGGGCATCTTTTTTTTTGTGACAAAATAGCATCAAGTTTTCTTGCTTAGGTTCTGAAAATATATATGTGTTACAGAGCTTAACATTTGACCGGTTATTTGGGTAGACGATATAAATTGTGTGAATAAGGTTACTAGCATTTTATGCTAGTGCTGTGAAAACAAGCAACCATTTAAGATTTAGAAGTTTTGACCAATATGGCCTCAAAATGCTGCAATATCTCACCTCCAAATGAATCTCTAAGCAATCTTGTCAGCTTCGAATCGCGAAAGGGAACGTGCAGACTATTTTCAGCAAGTGAATTAATGCATTTTCCTAATGCGCTCAGTGATAGATTAATAGATTTTGCTTCCTCCAGCGTATGTCCCTCACTTCCTGACCACAATAACAGCTTTTGAAAATAAACAGATATACAACCCAAAATATGATTGAGCATATCCATCACAAATCAGAAAGGAATAATTAACCAACATAGTTTCTAAAAGCACTCTAAACAGTCAGTTTAAGAAGCTGATAAATTAAACATGTCCATAAGTGGAACATGAGAATACTCAAGTACCTCTACCACAACTAGTGCGCCATAAGAATAATAGGATAAGAATGAATGCACATATTTGATATAACAGCAACAAGCACTACAGACAAATAGACCAGACGGCCATTAGTGAAAAATTATTACATATCTACAGAATGGGGAAGAAGCTGTAATATTCCACAAACAAATAAATGCAATCAACTAGTACTCTATGAAGGCTGATGGAAGGCCATAGAATGAAAAGTAGGTAGAAGAAAGACATGTAAAATTCATCAGGACTGATAGAATGAGTTGACTTTAGATTAGAAGTCAGAGATGTAAACACTGATTTATGAAATTATCTTAATTCCCCATGTCATGATAAAGGATATGACACTGGCTAAGGTACTAATTCTAAACATGGAATACTTTCAAAGTGATGTTACGGTTACAGGACGAGAGCATTAAAGACAAAAGGTAAAGAATAATAACTAACAATACACTAACAGCAATATGCAATAAATATGGTTTCACTTGTTTGTAACTAGCATAAGATGAGAATAAAGAATGCCTTTCCTAATGAATACTCTAAGGAGGTCAAAATGCAGATGCTGCACCATCATATTTGAACCACCACAATGACTGAAACTTCCATAGAACTATATGTGGTTATGCTAGCAGTCATACAATTTTGCATGCAGCTGTAGTGACTATGCTCTCTTGACATTATATCTTTCAACATTAAAGCAAATTGTGCTGTCTACTGTAATATCATATCTGGTGATTGTATGTCCATTCCATCATCAGCATTAATTTCAGGTAAAGTATTCTAGCCCCTTTTGCTACTAAAAAGGTCATGAGGCTGCATTATCTTCTCAAGGATAAGTTGTCGTAGTTAAATATTTTTTACAAGTCATGTTTGATTAGTCAACAGTCAATGCACACAACTGGTGCATCAAGGGAGTTTAATTTGAAGGTTCATCTTGTCTACTTGGCAATTCTCTAGAAAAGATTCTAAGTCGATCTGTCAATGCTCCTTGCTCTGCAGAATGTGGATACTATATGCCATTCCCGATACCATCAAGAGACCTTCACTCTCTTCTTCTTTGACAAACCTCAAGATCAACTGATATTAATTCCACACCCCAGCACTAGTTTCTACAACTTTCTAGGAGATATCCTGTTCTTCTAGAAAAGCGTTAAGCAAAATGCCTAAGCTCTAGGATTGGCTGTCCCAAGTGTTTCATGACTCATAAAACCAAGAGTGGCTTTAGCATATGTTCTATGGCTTAGGTGTTAAGCACTTGATTACCACCTTTAGATTGATAAATGGAGTAATACATATTGCCAGAAATCTGGTCTTTCACAAGTGGACAGAGCATCAAAAGTTAACTATCACTACTTTCAAGTACTCCATAAATTACTTGGCAAATTACAGAATTCTTCAAAATGATGAGCAGATTCCTGATCTCCATTCCATCACAACCTATGGGAGAAATGTAGAAATAATATTGCACATCAGTGTAACATTATTTAACCTGTGATTGTATACACTGATGTATCAATACATTATAAGCAAAATCTGTAAAGTTATGGAAAAGCAGATAATGGAACAAAGACAAAAATATATTAAAATAATCAAAATTTAGAGAACAAATGGATTAAAAAAAAAGGACCAGCAATCAATTAAATTTTCTTATATAGGCAATTGATCAAAAGGATGAAGGATTGAAGATACCAAATGGATGTATGTGGCTTTTAACAGATTGGATGAAGGATAATAAGATACCAAAAGTGACAATCTACATGCATTGAGAAATTTTCACAAAATATTTATTAAGGAAGAAAGAAATAATATCTGGTAGGTTCAAATTATCGAAGACATGAATGACAACAAAGTAATAAGAGTTAGAAGCAATTGTGACAAGACTATTGGGTTTTTATTAACTAACATTGTTGCTAAGATTAGGAATGAGTCACAAATCATATAGGGGCTAGATCATATTGGTCTGTGGTCAGATCATAGATTGTAAGATTTGTTTCAAATTTATTTCAGAACATTTTTAACAAAAAAGAAATATGAATATTGAAATATAAATCAAATATAAAGTAGATGAAAGTTGAATAGAAAACATAAATATCAAAGTCCAGTCTTCTCTAATACAAGCCATAAATAGCATGCCTAATGAACTAGTTATTTTGTTAGGTTATTGATGAACTTTACACCATCTATCAACTTAGCTATTGTTTTAGGTAAGAAAAAAGTGACAAAACTTTAATGTATGGCTATAAGAATACAAAAAATTTGCAGCTTTTTTGTAACTCTATAAGCTCCCAAAATAGGTTTGCTAATTTTACTACTCAAGGCTTGTTGATGATTAGAGATTTAAAGGCTGCAGCCACAAATATTTTAGAAAATAGACCTACCTATAATTTAATATGTAATTAACATAATCAAGGTAGATCCTATGTTCCAAGATAATGCACAATCCATCTGGATCTAAATCTTCCAATCCTACACTGATCTGGATCCAAGGATGAGATGTGGATCATTTAGAACCATTTCGATCTGGATTGTAGGATCTGGATCATGAATCATAAGATTTTAACAACAATGAATTGTGCATCAAGGTTGCAATTAACTAGCATCTACCCAGACCAAGTTTTGAGGAGAAACATTATGGATAATCCCCTGATGTAGCATTTGAGTGATGAAGCCAGGTGAATGAAACCTATGAAACAGTACTTATGTAGAACAAGAAATACACATAATAGTTGTGACTTCAAAGATGTAAATTTTCGACTGTCTTGAGAATGGATTAAGTACCAAATATATAAGCATGTCAGGCAAGGGTAAGATCCTCATAACCCATTGGATCTTTTTTATGGGCATAGTATGGAAAAATCAGCAATAAATAGTGCTTGCATGTTTTTATAGTTTAGAACACAGAATTTGTTCCTAGCACCATGAATGACAATCAGTTATTTTCCTTGAATAGCTGAACCACAGATGAGGGAAATAGAATTTGGTCAGGTGGTTCAAGTAGAGTTCAAAAGGTTGAGAGAGTGACTAAGCAACTTAGGCGAATGCAGATCACCATGAATGGCCCACTGATAATATGCAGCATTGACCTGCTAGCTGGTCAGTTGAGCTACAGGTCAGGACAGTACATCTTAATATATAATGCAAACCAACCTTTGCCACCTCTACATAAAATGAGTACATTTATATGCAAATATAGTTAGACATAGGATCACCAAATAACAAGAAGAAATAATCAAAAACAAAAAGAAAATTATCCATCAGGGAATTTTATGTGCAGAGCACGTCTTATATACCTGACTTATCTATTCGCTCTGATCCTGCAAGATCAACAACAACAAGCTTGCTTTTCCGAACAATAGGTGGCCTGCGAGAGGAGACAAGAGGGGAGGCAGTGCCATTCTCACTAGGCAAACCCAGTTCGGCATCATGCATTCCCTTGATAGACCTCTTAACATGTACCTGAGTGAGGAGAAAGTATGATATACAGCTCACTATACTGGAACAAAGATGACCCAAATTTCTAAAATAATCACATGAAGGAGCCCATAAACAAATAATTGATAAGTTACCATAAGGATAGCATGGCTGCGAGATGACTCTGTATTCAACCTCGTGTTTGCAGCAAATCGGTGAGCTTCTCCTAGTCTCAGAAGTTCCACAAAGCTCCTCTGATTTCTTATCTCTACAATAGTGGCACCAGGTAGTGCAACATCCCCTGTCTTTGGATCTTCTACAATGGCAATGTTATCATTTCCAGGAACAAGAAGGTCCTGAACGGTTTCCATATATAGCTGAACAAATCCATAAATAAGGAAAACATTAGCTTGGAGCCAAAAACTCTCTCAATGAACTTAACTATAGCAGTCTTGCAAAGCAATAGTGAAATATCCACTGATATATTATACAAAAAAATAAGATCTAAAGAAAAATAGAACAGTGTTAGATGATACTCATGATAGCATATTGTTATAATGGCCTGGGAACCTGCAAGTAGGATACAGACAAAGAATCTGTATCTGCAGATATATCTGCAAGAATATCCTCCATCGCACGGACCATAATTCCCCGAGCAGCATTGTCTTCCTCTCCAAGCATTCCAAGAGTGAAAGTCTTCCCCGTACCAGTTTGTCCATAAGCCATAACGGTACCATTATATCCCTCCAAAACACTCTATACAAAGAAACAAGGTGCAACATATGAATAACACTATAAAAGTAATAACAATAAGCTGTGCCAAATGAAAAATACCCCAGAAAGTACTGACAGGAAAACTGACTCAAAAAAGATGCAGCAGCAATTTAACATGGATCAAAATCACATAACCAATCAAGAACAAGAAGATTAAATGTAGAAGCCCTGTAGATAGAACCATTGAAAGTGAACACAAAAGACTTAGTCAGACCTAAGGAGGAGATATGACAAGCGAGTTCATCAGATAGTCCAATTAAATTTCTCAAAGTTTGAAAGGTGAAAGAATTTTACTCCAAGCAAATAAACAACAGGAATGTTTGGCCATTTCTAAAATATATCCAGCTATCAAAAGCAGTAAACCCCAAGTATTGAGCCATCTCTCATCCATGTGTCAGCAGCATTATGTATCAAGCTATATTCAGCAAAGGTTGAGAATTGCTTGCAACAGGTTCTCCACATGACATCAATTCTCTATTAGTTAATGATAAATTTATGGGCAACCCTTCCAGTTCCTGGTACGACGAACCTTGCTCAGAACTTATCTGCGATAAGTAACTTTAAAAGCTATCTGGTCAAATAATTTATTAAAATGGATTGCCATCTGATTTAAATTTCTAAATAGCATGATCAGGTTGATCACATTTATGAGCAAGACATCCTAATCTTACCAGTCAAGACTTATCAATGATAAGTAACTTTAAAAGCTGTACGGCCAAAAAATTTATAAAAATGGAATTCCACAAGCTTTAATATGTAATTAACATGATCATATTGAATCTTATGATAGAAGGGACTGCCTAATCCATGCCATGGGCATGGATCCTATGATCCTAACATCAATTATCCAGAGTGTTCAGGGCCATATTCATCCATCATTAGATCTGGATCATTAATCGTATGACACTGCAAACAAAATTTTCCCAGGAGGGAATTTGATATCAATATGTAATAAGTGGGCAAGTTTGCAAGTCGAGTGGACGAAACTGAGGATAGAAACAATCAAAAACTAATCCCTGTTTGAATCAGGTCAAAGAATTGAATATAACCCTAATATAACTCCCTTCAGATTCGACTGGATTGGGCATAGTCTTATCAATCTACCAAATTTTTGGGGCTCAATCAGGCCAAAAATAATCCTAACACAAACCATAATAAACAAATAAATTGTATCAAATTGTATCACAAGTATATCATACAATAAAATAAATAGAGAGAAACACGTAGGCATTATCAAAAACATATTCTATATAAGATGTGATTGATAATCACATATAATTATGATCAACAACACAAATTATCTATTATGTTATGATTTGAATGAAGGTTCTGAAATACGTCACACACATATACATGCTAGTTTTAGGTTGTTTTGGATTAAGATTGAGAATTTAGTGATCTAAATCCAATGCATATTCAAAATGGGTCATGTTTTGAGATCCAAGCCTAATCCACATTACTTCAGTTCAAGCTATACAGGTTTAATTTTGGATGGGTTCCACATCAGAAACAGGTTTATCCAATTCACTTGCAGCCCTAAGTGGGTATACACCTTCAAGTTTCAGAATATCACAACATGACATTGTAATCAGTTCAATATTTGCATGTTTGGCAATAAAACCCTTAATTACAATCTTAAGGACAAACTTGATTATGGATCCACTCTGTAGAGGCTCAATTACATCTAAAGTAGAATGGCAAAAAGAGAAACAAAATATAAGGCAAATGTCTAAGGACTTCAGAAAGTCTGAAACCCACATAATATTTTTTCTATATTTGGATCTGGACCTGTTTTATATTTTGCAAAGAAATATGGATTTGTCAGCAGATAGTTTTGAAGAAGATCTAGAATTTATTACCTAACACCTATATCAAAAAAAATGATGCAAGCCTTTATATAAAATAGCATCCTAGTAGTTATCATCAAACCTGTATTAAAGACATGTCAGCCCATAAAAAATCAGCAAGGACAGTTCGAAGGCAAGTTTTCTCTCCCTGGTAATGTTACCAACTGTCCTGAGTGTCATGATTCTACTTGATACAGCCAATAAAATGCACAAACTGTAAGATGTGCATTTGTGTCCACTATTCTTATGAATGAATAACTGTGTTGATGCAGCCAAGAGGAATACAACCAGGTTTCTGGCAAATATTCTCTGATGACATTGGTATAAGTCCTGACATCATAAACTCATATTAGAATATATATGTCTCAGGCCCAAAGTCTGAGAGATACAGCTAGTGCTCCTTTCTACAAGTCCAATTACATGATCATTGGCAAATCTAATCAGCAAGGATGGCCTTTGAGACCATGTTTTACTGAATGTAACTGTTACCAGTGTGAAACCATGGAAATATCTTTTTCTTTGTATTCATATAATTAATACTTAGTTAACTTCACTAAAAAAATCCCTTCCCATGTATGTCAAAATGAAGAGAGTCCTATCAAATTTGACTACCCATGAGACCATTTACGAGTGTTATGTTGTTAACTACATCCATCATAAAGTTTCCATGATACTTCCTAATGGCAAACGGTGACAACTATCTCTCAAAGTTTTTAAAAGGCATTCGAAGGCTAAGTCCTATGCCCAAGCATTAATTTGGTACTCAACTGATGATAAGGATCTTAATTGGGAGCTAGAATAATCATCATCAATTGTTATTGAGTCTTCATTTTATTTTTATTTAAGTTAAAAGTGCTAGGATAATTTTATTTAAGTTTCTTTAAGAAGGGATATTTTGATAATTTTTAGATTTGCTGAAAATTAGCCATCCAAGTTGTAGTCAAAGTTTTCTCATGTTATTTTTATTAAAGTGTGGGGTTTTTTAGTTTCCTAAACAAATTAGTAGTTTCTTTAGAAGTCCTATTTCTATTTGGTTTAAGAATGTTGTCTCTATATATTTGGATGTAAATTCTCTTCATGATAAATAACAACTTTTGAGAGAATTTTTCAGCAATTTTATTTTGAGATTGTGTAATGCAATCAATCCTTAGGTGTGATGCCAAAGAAACCTATGTGTGATGCCTAGAATCTATTCTTTCTTCTCCTTCTTCTCTTTCTTATTCAACTCAAAATCTTAAAGTCTCAATTAGTCTCCTACCATTATCCATTACAAAGCTTAGTTTTCCACATACTTTTCCACCCTTTTGCTCCTTATTAAACCTAATATTTCAGCCTCCTAAAGCAAGTTACTTTAGCTGTCTTACTTCACTTCCATATGGATCTCAGGGCTTTTGGAGCGCATAAAGTAAACACAGCTTGATGAAAATATCCCACTTATTAGGATATATTTGTGACACATTAATTTATCATTGCACTTGAATTCATGGCATTTGAAATGTCTATCTTATTATTCATCACTTTTTTACAATTTGTTTATTCATAGGGCACTGCTTGATAGCTTGACCTTTCCCTTATCAGCAAGAATAGTGGAATTCATTCTCCATAGACAAATCTTGGTTTCCAACAAAGAACTTGTTAATGTTTATTTTGCCTTTAACAAAAGAGGCTTTGAAGACTCCAACTTTTGTGCAAATCAAGTGGTACTGGACTCCTAGGTCTGTTGCATGGGGAGAGTTACAAGGTTTCATTGACCCTTTCAAGACAACAAGCAAATAAGCAAATGAATATATGAAAAGTTCCATTTGAATGTCTGTTTGTAAGTCTACAAACAAAAGACTTCAGGAAGCCTCTGCAGGTCACTATTCAAAAAAGGAAATTTGATGTGATTGTTATAAGGGAGAGAATGACACTAATGGAGTAGTGATTGAACAAGCTATAGTGCTTTGAAATGAAATTGATAAATTTAGAGAAGATGTTCCTAAAAGCTAACAAGCCAAAAGGTGAAACAAAACCCCATCAAACCTGAGGAAACAATATCAAGAAAGCTCTAATTATAATTAACTGTTTCCATGAGACAGAATCAGGTATCTTTATTCGCAAAATCCTTGGATATTGGGAGGCAGTTAAAGGGAGACTATTTGATGAAGATCATGGCATAAGTTAAGATGCCCTAATCTTGTGGAAGGAGGGATTCAGCTTTGCCTGTGAAAGATTGGACTCAGAATGCATGTCAGCTTCATAAAGGCATGGTATTAGAGGGAGGTTTTCAGGGGTTTATAGAGGCAATCAAGCAGACATCAGAAATATTTCCAATTTTTACAAGGAGAGATTTAAATCTCAAATAAATGACACAAAGAATGTGGTCCGCAAGTTTGAAACAAAAATATGCAGAAAGCTCCTCCTTAGTCAACTTAGAATCAGAAAAAGACCCCAGCGTAATTCACATCTAAAAATCTTCAGCTATATAACATGATTCACCTTTACCAATCCTAAGCCAAACAGCCAAAAATCAAGCATGAGGCATTTGTATTATACGTACCTCGACAACGGGTTTGGCGACAACTTCGTAAACACGTTTTTGTGAAGCAAATTCTGTGAGCACCTCATCAAACTCATAGGTCTCTGAGTCCCAATTATTTTTACGGAGCTTTAACCTTTTAAGCTGCAAGAGGCAAACACATGTTAAATTGCAAGAATCTAGCGCTCATATTCCATCCAAAAATAGCCAGTGGCATGAAAAAAATTCTGCTTGCACTTCTTTTCGTGATCTTAAGAACTGGAATTGGGCTTTGTCCAGTTTTTTCTCAAAAAAAAAAAAAAAAACAAAGAAATTATCAACTAGTCTTTGATACGGACAATGTGAAATAAAAGAGAGGAAGAAATCAATTACCTCTGGCTGCAATTCAACACAATCGGCGAAATCAGCATCTGCCACCAACTCCTCCGCATTGCGAGGCCGAAGTCTAACAGCCACTCGAACTCTTCCAGGAACTGCAGCAAAGAAATCGGTCAATATTGATAGGTAATTAAATGGAAATATTAAAAATGCCTGCAGCGAAAGATACAGCAATATGATTACGGCTGCATTGTACCAGAAGAATTTAAAAAAATAACAATAACTAAAATAAAGACATCAGAAAAATCAAAGAATCTCAAGAATGAGCCCAGCTTCCCAATCTCCGAGCTAATTCACGGATTAAAGCGCAAAAAACACAGATCAAACGCAAACGCGTCCGACAAACGCGTCGCAGAAGCACAGAACAAAAGCCAAAAAAAAAGCCGATCCACGTGCCATCCGCCACCAGATCTCGCTTCAAAGGGGCACATTTGAGAGGGAAAAGGGAAAGAAGGGGAAGCAGACCTCCATTGTCGCCTTTGCTGCCGGCGAGGGCGGAGGCGGGGTTGCCGGCGCCGCTGCGGCGGAGGCCGGAGGCGGCGGCGGGGGTGGTGGGCGGGCGGGCCTTGCCGGATGCCTTGGGGGTGGCGTAGACCGCGGAGTGCTGCCGATCGAGCTTGGCCGAGAGCTTCGGGCCCCCATTCCTGTAGCTCCCCGATGCCATGGTCGGAGACCAAGAGATCGAAGGAATCGAGGGAAGAAGGAAGAAGGTATGAAGGCAGTGGGAACAACTGGAGAGAGCACGAGATAGCGAAGGGAGGGGGTGGGGGGCTTCGAGGACACGAGAGAGAGAGTAGAAGCTAGCGAGAGGAGGAGGGGCCCGGGGGGAGCATCTGGCGGTCCTTGGGGGCGTTGGTGAGACGGTGGATGGGAGAGGGGGTCGCTCTCCGAGTGGCCCCCGCCCCTTGCCAATAGTAGCGTTGGTTCCACCGATCTTTGCTTTCGGGCGTCCGCCGCGCTTTTACTCGTTTCTTTATTGAAGCGTTTGATTTTTCTACCCCTCGCTCCGCAGAGAAGGCATTCAAATGAACCTTCTATTTTTTTTTTTTTCTCTACATTTTTTCTATAAAACAGTGTTTGTAGGTAAATTAGCTATGCAACAAAGATGGCCTTTTTTCTAAACATTCTTAATCTTTCAAATTCTAGCGAGCACTGGATTCAATTCTAAGTTATTTGGTTAGCTGGAACCTTAGCTTAGTCTAAAAAATAATCATATATCAAATATTTTTTAATATGTTAACTCCTATAATCAAGGTGATAGGTCAAATATTTTTCGATATCACATCCTAGTTGTCATCTTTACCAAGGGCTCTCTAGCTACTTAGAATGTATTTTTTCTATATTTTTATTTTTTTCTTAATTTATTTATAAGCTTTTTATTTATTTTTAAAATATTTGAACTTTAAAAATAATATATAAGATATATTAATCATTTATATTAGTTGCATTAAAAACTTTTGATTGAATATTCTAATATTTTTCTTGATTATCTGAATGATCATATGTCTACTTAAAACTACACTACTATTTTTTTTTTTCTGCTTTCAAGGTTATTGAAGATCCTTTTTCTAATTACTAAGCAACGATCTTTTGTAATTAATATTATATAAGCTCATGGTAAAAAAAATGATACGTTTAATTAAAAATAATTTTTATAGTATAAAATTTAATTGTATCGTAAGGCACCTTTGTCTTTATGCTTTAGTATTTAAATATATAATTTGATACTAAGATGACATATAAATAATAGTGAAATAAAATGATCATGTTGTATAACAAAATAAGCATGTATGAAATTTATTAAATATATACTTAATTATCATCTTGATGCTTGATTTTTTTAAAAAAAATTACTTAAACCTTTTAATTTAAAAAATAGATATGAGAAAATAAATAAAAGATATTATTTAAATTTTTATATCTATTACAAATAAAGGATGATTGAGATTTTTCATACCATATTTTTATTTTATTTATTATTTTAATAAAAAAATTTAAATATCATATTATATATTTCTATACACATAAATTTTTATATAATTTAATTGGTGGAAAATAAAAAATGCAATTAGTCATTATGTTGTAAGTTAAGTTATAACCACAATGGTAGAGGTTGATTACTTAAGAAAATTAAATTATATTAAAATTAATTATATAGTTACTTTAAAAAATTCAACAAAACCTTCATCCTCTTGGCTCTCAGGCATCTCCCTTTTTTCTCTTTTTTTCATTTCTTCTTCCTTCCTTCTTCCACTCTTCCATGCATTACCTTCTTCCTCTCTATTTGTTAACCTTCCTTGCTATGGATCGAAGACGATAGAAGAGCATTGGACAATTGCACTAATGGATCACTAACAATGCTTCTATCTAAAGAGGTTAGAGAAGCATTCATGGGTTTCAATAACCCTGTCATCCTAGATCCCATAATCTTAGGGCCTGTTTGCATGGAGGGAATAGAGGGAAGGAGAAGGAAAAAAAAGGAGAAAGGTCATAAGTTACCTTGTTTGGGAGAAGGATAAAAGAAAGAGGGAGAAGAAAATAGAGTAACCGATTCACCTCCTTTCTTTCTCAGCGAGGGTAAATTTTTAACCCCCAAATAGAGATAAGCATGGAAGAGGAAAAAGTTTAAGTCATACTTTTATGGAAGACCAAAATATTTCTTTATTTTTATTCTTCATTCTTCCATTCCCACGGTTCATTCCTTATTCTGAAGGGTATAATTGTTGAAGGAGCCGATGATAAGGGACATACCGTAATCTCGACAGCAGCGGAAAATAGATCGTTGGTCGTCGAGGGCTACCAGAGTCCCCTGTGTGTCCACGCCCCTAAGCCGCAGCACCGGTAAGAAAGAGGAGGAAGAGCCTTCGGTGACCCTCGGATGCGTTCTCTACTCAAAGACCTCTTCTTGAAGACACCTTCGGTCTTCTATTTAAAGACGGCTATCACAAACAGATAAGCCAGAGGGTTAACTTATGAAGCGCCCTCAGAATCCGAAGAGTTCCAGAGTTACGAAGAGACTTTAGGACTCTTGGATATCGTGTGGACGAATTAATGGCACCTAGGCCAACAATTGTCATATAACTCTTTCTCTTTTTTTTTCTCTCTATCCAAACAAGATAATTGATATTACCCTTCCTTTCCCTTCCATCCTTTCCAAACAAGAGAAAAGAATAACCCTTCATTTTCCTTTCTTTTCCTTCCATCCTTTACTTTTTTTTACTCTCCCCTTCCTTTCCCTCCAAAGATCCAAACATAGCCTAAAGGAATAGGATGTAATGCCGAGTCATGTGCCACGTTGCTGAGATCTTAATCCTTACCTATAAACGTCAAAAGTTAATGTTATGAAAAATTGATGCATAATTTTTTTAAGGGAATTAAGATAGTGCATCCAAAAAATTTTACCTAGCATTTCACTTTAGCTAAAATCAAATTGATGCTATTGTTAGTTTTTTATAATTTTATTATATATATGGCCATAATCAAATATTTTAATAATTAACAAGTAGAAGGATTTAACTCAAAAGTTTCTTCATAGTGCATTTAGGAGGAGAAAGAAGATAACTACTTTATTCATGCAAGGGATGCATATGCTTTGAATAAGTTTGAGTTAGGGGTTAACCCAAAATCAAAAATCTTGACCACCGTTTTGGCTTTTGGAATCAAAGATGAAACCAATCATATCAAAATCAAAGCTAGCCAAAAAAATCAAGATTGTATTAATTTTTCATCTTCCAAAAACTAAATATTAATTTTAGCTTGATGATTAATTGATTTTATTCAAGAATCCTGTTAAGGATAAATTGCATGCAAACATAAACCATTGGATAATCATTCAACAATGTCGTACCATAACAATATCCCCAAAAAGAAAAATGGTAAATTTTTAATGCAACACATCACAACAACATGAAAATGCTACGCTAGATTCAACAAAGCAAAAGTTAATATAGATTATTGGCCAATGGCATGATCAACAATGATATTTTATATTATGGTTATATATAAAATAAACTTTATAGTTCACATTGTTGCATTTTGAATTGAATTAGGTTACTCAAATCCTTGACCTAGAATTAACTTATCTAATTGAGTTTTTTAAAATGAGACTGAACTAGTTATAGTCATGTGGACTCCTATTTCAAATTATAGCCGCATATTATAGAGGTGAAAGAGTAAGAGATTGAACTTGGTTACTAATTAAATGAGTCTCTCTCACCCATATATATAACTTGAGTCCAAATAATTCTTTTCATTTTTTGGATGGGATGGGATGGATGGGGAATTTTACCTAAGTATGAGTTTTTTATACATAGCCGGTCCTAAACTCAAATAAAAAGGAGGGTTGTGATAGATTAATGGCCAGCATAAAACTATAACCATACCCTATGAATATGAATCCAATAGAGAATAAGGTTAGGGCATTCCCCATAAGCAATGCATTACATCGAACCTGGATATAGTAAAAATGGCAAGGGTAGTTAGGAAGGTCCGTGAAAGCAATGCATCACATTGGTGCTTGAGCATGCTAAAAAACAAGTAAGGATTTTCATGCCTTATGGATAAATATGAATAAAGAAGTTAGTCTAGAAAATAAAAATAAAGTAAAATAAAACAAAATGCATTTACAATTTCGAATGTCGGATCATTAATAGGAAAGTTAATGGAACTAATAAACACAATGACTAGAAGGAGAATTAATGTAACTTGCTTGTAAGAGACTAAGTGGATAGGTAAAAAAGTAAAAGAGGTTAATGATTTTAAACTTGGTATATAAGCAAAAATCAGGAATACAAATGGAGTAAAAATTATTGTAGTATAGATATTAAGAGGATATGATAGAATAATTTTAATTAAATTAGTGATAAATAAGAAGTCAATAAATCTTATTAGTACTTATGCTCCTTAAGTAGGTATAGATAATATGATAAATCAAAATGTTTAGAAAGATATAGATGGACCAATTCAAGAAATTCGTACTAGAGAAAAAAATGTTTATTAAAGAAAATTTGAATCGAGAAATTTAATTAAAATATTATATGATTATAAAGTATCGTTAAGTCGAAGAGAAAGTTTTATAGGAAAAGCCATAAGACTATTTATGCTTTACGGCATAAAATATTGAGCAGTTAAAAAAATATCTTTACATAAAATCAATATGGTGGAAATAAGAATATTAAGATGAATGTATGATAATGCAAAAAAAAAAGATATAATAAGAAATAAAACCATTCATAAAAAGAGATAGCTTCAATCGAAGATAAATTAAGGGAAGGACGACTTAGATGGTTTAGACATATGCAAAATAGATCTAGAGATGCACATATACAAAAGGTGACATGATATATATAGAGAGAAAAAGAGATAAAAGTAGACCAAGAATCACATAGGATGACGTGATAAAGAAAGACTTAAAATTTTTACATCTTATAAAAATTTGACTTAGAACAAAACTGAATGGATAAAAAGAATTTATGTAGCTAACCCTAACTAGCTTGGAATTAAGGCATTATTGTTGTTATTATTGTTGTATGGGGTGGGTGGGGAGATTTGGGATGGAGAGGAGGGCAAGTAATAAGTACCTTAATCTAAAATACAAGCAACTATAATATTGAATGAATTACTCTAAAATTACTAAAAAAATCATAAAGGAATGCCAAAATATAATCCTGCTCACAAACTCTTCTTATTAAAGTATTCTCCCATAATTGATTAGCCAATATGTAATTAAAACCAAGCTAAGCCAAATTGATCTTTGCATGAGGCCTCGTCATACTTAATTCAAACCGTTCAACTTGCCTAATTCCAATTTAATGACTCTATATATGATTAATGTTTTATATGAGACTACACAAAAAAAAAAAAGCTACAGTAGAATATGCATCATATTAGCACATCATCTAATGGCAAGTGCCTAGCACTTGCGTTATTTGGTAAAGTATTAACCATTATCATGATTGTCATGATTAAGGATGTTAACTTGTTGGACCAAGTCAAAGTTTAGGTCAAACTAAATTGGAAAGACTTGTTGCACCGCCTTTCGGTCGCACCAACCTCGCGGATTGTCGTCCGCGAGTGCGATGCGACAAGGCCCATTGGGCAACGCACGCGCATCGGCAGATGTGGATGACCAATCCGCATGCCGGTGCATGCTTGTTGCACCAAACGGTACAACAAGACTTTTCAACTAAATTTAGGTCAAGTGAAAGAACCTCAACTTATACCAAACCTATTAATTTTTGCAGACCTATATCTAGCCTTGCCATACCGTATTTACATATTCAATTGTTATTCATATACTTTGAAAATAAAAACAAACTAAGGTATTATTCGGTACCACTTTCATTAATCTATTCTTAAAAATAAAAATAAAAATTTATTTTTATTTTTTATTTTTTAATAATAAACATATTTAGTATAATTATTTTTTTAGCAATGATGGTGGAGATGATGATAACTATAGTTAAGGGTGTCAAAATTGGATATGACAAGCGAACACAACTTAAACCTAATATGAAATAAGTGGGTTTGGATTGATCTTAAATAGATTTGTATTATGATCACATCGTTACAATTATTATACAAAATAATTATTCAGTATTATGTGTTGATCCATCAATTCAAAGATAACGCGATTATAATTGATTAATTTAAAGTTGGTTATACTTTATTTGTTTATATAATGGATTTCTTATAGATGACGAACTTAAATTGGTTAGTTTAAATGATTTAATATTACGATGGAATTTTGATATGGCTAAGCATTATGTTAGAAAATGTATATTTTTATACTAAAAAAAGAAAGCAACTAATTAGTATTAAGTGAGTCATGTTAAGCGAGCCATGTCTATTTATCTTATATAAATTGTTATGTGAGCTTTTATTTTTTTTTTTTTTTTATTGGTATATAAAGCTAAGATGCTTATGTGGATTCTCATCATGTGAGTTAAGAAAAATATCCAAACTTCAATCTAGTGACACGCCATAGTTTGGATCCTTAAAAATATTTTTTAACCCTTAGAATTTTGTAGCAAATTTAATTTTATTATTTTGTTGAGTTATGGATTAAGTCATTACAAGTTAGTGTGAAGTTATTATTACATCATCTAATCTAAGTTTAAAAACCATGTTAGTTTAACCAAGTCCGAATCAAAGGCTTACCAATTATATTTTAAAATATTTTTAATATTTTATTTTCTTTTATTTTTAAGTTAAATTAATTTTTTAGATTTTTACCTACCTTAACTTAATATTCGTTAAACTAAAATTTTCTATAATTTTTCAAAGTTATTTTTAAGATGAAAAGTTAACTTTTTAAATTTGATTTTCTATTTTTGTTAAATTTAATTTATTTTTTTAATTCTTAAAAAAATCTTAAATAAATGAAAAGAAAAGAGAAAAGAAGATAATATTTACTTTATTTTCAAAGGAAAGGAAAAAAAAGTGAATGACTTTGAATATGAATAAAAAAGAGAATAGAATGTAAGCTTATAAGAGGCTACATATCACCTACCCCCCCTCAATCGACACCTATCTCACATCCAAACCACATAGTTTAATATGGTTCGAATTGGTTTAAGCGCATAACTAAATAAAAACTAAAGTTCGAACTGGTTTTCAATTAATTCAATTTGAGCTGAACCAACGAGTTTTGTTCCATTTTATCTTTCATGTTCTAGACATATCATAATGTCAACCTTTACTTTGATTTTCCATACTTCTTGATCTCTAGTTTAAGAAAATGCAATGAAGTCTCACAAAAAAAAAAAAGAAGAAGAAAGAAAAAAAAGGAGGTGCCCATATTGCATTGTCTACTTTCTTTTCTTAGTAAGAGAGAAGCTGTTAAAAAGAAAAGAAAAAAAGGTAACTTCTTTGATGGGTCAACTCACTCCTACTTTTTTTTTTTTTTTTTTCACATGTTCTCTGGTTCAATGCCTCCCAACATTTCTTTATGTACATATCTACAATTGTTTCAAAATGCAAAGCATAATCATCTTCATGTCTATTTTTAGTAACTATTTCTTCTTATTGCCCTAATCACAATTCTTCTCTAATATATTAAATTGATGCATTCCCTTCAAAGAAAAGCATCACTATATGGTCAATGCCTTCTTTCTTGCTCCAAAAAAAGTAAAAACAAAGAATCATCTATCATGATTCCTTTGCCATTCCATGTATGGTCACACTCCATCTCATTTATTATTTTCACTAGTATCATATATTTCATACTAGTATTTTTTTTTAAAAAAAAATCTCATCACCCACTCTTTTTTTGATCTAGTTAGGACATATTAAGAGTTCAATATAGTTATTCGATATTACATTCAAGTTTGAAGTAGTCTCCATGTATCAAAAGCTAACTTGACCCATTGAGCAATAGCCCTTCATGGCAACATGGATCAAATTATTTTGTGAACATAAGAAAAGTAATAAAAGTTATGATATGCAAAAATTTAACTTTAGTTTAAAATTTGGACATATAATTATCCTATCTCTCCTTTAGGTAGTGTTTGATAGGAAAATATTATCCATGGATAAGTGTACGGGATAGAGTTTATCCCCTGGCTATCCCTAAGGATATCCCTTGGCTATCCCATTGATCATATCAAATGCAAAAAGGTAAATCCATAGGATAACCTTTTTTTACTCTTATTTGGAGGGATAACCAACTATTTCTGCATTCTCTAGGAATAAATTGAGGGGATATCCCATGGTTAGATTATCCCTTTGGTTAACTTTATTCTCTGCTATCCCTTATAGTTATGGCTTTTGGAAATAAAAGGGGATCCCTCTTATCCCCTATTTCAAACACTACCTTAAAATCATGTCTCTTCTTGAATTTCTCTAGCTAAATTTTATCATTTAATTAAGATCTCCAAGAAGTAAAACCATATGATAGCAAGTCTTCCACCAAGAGAGGAAGAGAATACTAATTTTTTTCCATTTCCATTTACTATAATGGGCATCAACCTAACTTGCCTAACGTTATTTTAAAGGAGTCCATTTATTAGGCATCTAATATTTTGCTCATATTATTATCACTTAGGATAGGAGCTTGATATGGCTCTCTCATGACAATCATTTAGTTGTACGATACCAACTTAATGCTTATATCCAATTAAGCACATTAAAAAAAAAAAAAGGATACCAAAGGCACATGCCATGCACATGCAAAAAAAAAATAGGTGGCACTACTTTGGCTTTTAGTTGATGCATTCATAGTCTCTTTTTTTTTCAAAAAAGGTTAGATGTACTTTTTATATATAGAAAAGTAGTACCCATCCCATTGGATAAATGGCAATGCATAAAAGAAGAGCCCCATCAAAGTCATAAATGAAGGGTATAATAGTTTGTATTGTAATAATAGAAGTTAAATATTGATGAAGAAAAATACAAGTAGCTTCATTCTATCAGGATAAATTCTTTTTATCAATTTGACATAGCAAGCAATTATTGATGCTGCTTTTTTTTTCATCATACTCTAGGATTCATATCCCAACTTCTCATCCATCTTTCATTCATGACAGAATGCATTATTAGATGAAAAAAGATTTCGATCTTCCATCCATGAATGAGTGTTTGGAATATGCACCATAGGATGCCATTCATAGCAGAGGATCCCAACCTCTTATAAATGATGCCAATCCTCCTATGGCACATTGGGATAAAGAATTCAAGACAAAGCTCTGCATATAGTATGATTCATTCTTGAATGGTTTACGTTACATTTGTTAAGCCTGCAACGTTGGGTTTTGCATTGGATGTTCTCAATGTCCATGCCTTAATATTTTTTTTGATAGAAGAGTCCATAGCAAAATAAATTATACAATGTAGGGTAGCTCTCTTCCAAATAACTTCAAATCCTGACAAAGATAAGATTTAATCAAGAATTCGATCTCAAATCACTTGGTCCCCACCTAAAACTTGTGAGCCTAGAATATATTTTAACTCTTTGGGGGCACCATAGTCTAGTCTCAGCCATCTTTCCAGGTTTTATATATCTAAAGTGCACAATCTTGTGCCCTACACTTCTATTGTATAGAAAACATTACACTCCACTAGTACTTGTTATCCCTTTGCTTGATAAAGAGCTATGCTTGAAGACATCTATGGGACATCTTTTTTAAGTATAAAATGTCCCCCCTTGGTCAGGCATTGTGGTCCAAACTATACTTTTAAAATAAATGAATGCTAGATTCATTTTAAAACCTCTCATTGCAGCTGGACATTGAGGTAACCCAAATTTAACCTAGCATACCTTCCTTCCCTGTGACTGTACTCTCTAGTTTTGATCTAATATATTAATGATTTGTGTTCAATCACTCTACCCACAAAACTTGGATGTCTACTTGGTATGAGTTGAAAGAAGGCGGTTTTGGTTCCTTAGATTCTTCTGTCCCTATGGCTGAGTTTATGCAGCGTGAGCTGGTATCTCCTATGTTGTTCGAATTCTTCATGCTTACAGCCTTTTTATTGAGGAGATTCTCTATCTGTTATCCAATGGCTTCGGATGGAATACTGCAACCATGTCCCCATCAATCCTCTTCTCAGCGACATTCGGGCTGCCCTACATTGATCTTACAGAGTTCACATCCGGCATATCTATTGGAAAGCTAATTCTGCCGCAGACTGGGTGGCGACGGCTGTGGCCCATCATGTTGAATTCTGGATATGGAACCAGGATGACCCCTGTCCCTTTGTATTTAAACAAATATTGTACTCTGATATTTCTGGGCTGACTCGTACGAGATTAGTGTGATCGTCTGTCTATACTAAAAAAAAAAAAAGTAGGTAAAATCAATTCTACACTTTCCTCCTCACTCTTTCAGCTCTTACCTACCTAAGTTTTCAAATCTATTTGATGGTGTTAGATTCCAATTAAGAGATCATGTACACAAAAAAAAAAAAAAAAAAAAAGAGAGATGAGATGGGAATTGAGATGAAACTTAATTTTCCAAAGCTTAGGAAGAAATCACTAATAAAAATAATAAGATAGAAGATAAACATGGAGCTTTATTTACTAAGCCCTGTATGGGAGTGTTCTTCACTTGAGTTAGTGCTCCTGCGAGGACAGAAAGAGAATGCAAGGGGTGAGATAGGCTGCTTGGTTAAAATCTTCAATGCTTAAGTTAGTGAAAAAAAAAAAAAAAGGACAAGAGTGGATCTTGTAACCTTTTGGCTTTGCAAGGACGAAAACAGTGTGAGATTTTGGAGCTTATAATTGAGTTTAAAGAAGGAAAAAAAAAGCTCTTCTTTGGATGAGACTTCTTTTATAAACAAGTTCTAATGTTTATTGTAGTAGCAAGATCGATCGATAATGTGATGTGATGGCTTCATCTACTATGAGTCATAAGAATAGTCATCATTCGATCAACACAAATAGTGATAACATAGCTTAAAACCTACATGCCCTATTCAAATAAGATTAAAAATTTCATTAGTCATATTCTTCTAACATCATTCGAATCAACACAAATAGTGATAACATATAGCTTAAAAGCTACGTGCCCTACTCTATCGTTATTTGAACTCCGTTGGAGATGCTTTACCAACCCTCTTAAATCGACTCCATTCGCATAGGTTCTAGTCTTTTACATTTTACTTTGCTTTGTAACATTCCTTGGTCCCCTTTTTCCATGCTTGCATCGCACTGCAAGTCATGGTAAAACCTTTTGATACAACATAAGCAATAATTTAATAATATTTCTTTGTTCATACCAATCGATATGTTTCTTTTGTCATCCAAGAAGTAAATCTTTACCCTAGCATGCATCACAGTGTGGTAACATCTCCATGGGCATAGAGAACCCATACTTTTACTGTAGAGAATTTATCAATTAAAAATAATACACTCAAGAAGAATAGAACAGCTAGCGGAGGGTGGCTGCTTAATTTTATCCATTTATTTTACTGTACTAGTTTGGTACGTGACAAACACGAACATATGTAAACATTGTTGTGATTTTATGTTTTAATAGATATAACTGTGTGATGAAATGGAAGATAAGGATTAATACATAAGTTATATCCTTCAAGAAATTACATGAAATAAAAATTATCATATTTAACTTTTCTTGAGAATGGTATTGTGTTGAGAATGGCATTGTGTTTGAGATTATTATTTACATGAGATTTTTATTTTTCTATTTTTCAACTGCGATGAAGATATATATATATATATATATATGTTTCTGCCTGCCCTTATTATGTGATTTCATTTGAGTGAATGCTTTACTCCCAATAATTCAACCTAATAAAAAAAATTAAAGACAGGAAGCACCTTTTTTTTTTTTTTGTACAGCAGGGCGATCATACCACTCTGGCGTGAGTCAAGCTTGATAGATCAGAGTACAAAATTTACTAAAAAAATAAGGCAGGGATTACCAAAATGCCAATACCACTGCGCAGTATGGCGAGCTGCAATAGAAGCAACCCAATCGGCTGTGGTGTTTGCTTTCCGATAAATATGCCAAATCAGAGGCGCACACAAAGTCTGGAGAGAAGCCGAAATATCACATAGAAGGGGATTATGGAGGGAGTAGAGATCCACATCCCGCCTAATTCAGCGGATGACCGTAAGAGAGTCTCCCTCAATAACCAATCGACAAGAGACGAAATGACGAACAACATAAGTAATACCAGCCCAAGCAGCCTGAAGCTCTGCCATAGAGATCAAGATAGGTTCCTTGCGGGCCCCATGTTTTAAATACTCAAACAGAAAAAGATATTATTAGTACTACAAACGTTTTGACAAAATTATTAGAAAACGAGTGGAGAAGTATCACAGTTGTTCTGGACTCCTGGGCCTCTGTCGTAGAAGCCTTATACTGTATCAAATATGTACCATTCTATATAAAATATACTATATATCATACCAATATTAAATTAAGACTCGACACCAATACATAATGAATTATAATATATTGAATCGATATATTAAGCACTATATCAGTGCCGGACTAATATAAGATTCGGTATCCAAACATGCACCTTAATCCATATCTTTTATTTTTATTAAATATAACATGCAAAAAGTAAAAAATATATATATGAAAATAACAAATATGTGATACAAACAGTGAAGTTATGTATTTTTTATTTTTATTTTTACATTCTAATATTTAACCCAATGAGAAGTTAGATAGAACACTAGGTTAGTTTCATAGTGAGCATGCAAAATACTAGCCTTGCACTCTCTCTAATTTCTTTCGCTTACGACATTAGTATATTCATGCGTATAATTCTAGTAAACAATATTAATTAAAATTATAATATATAGTGATGGCACTCAGGATGGAGCCCCTCGCATAATTAAAAATGATAAAAGTTAGGTGAACGGATCAAAAATTAGATAGATAATGCAGCTATTGATGATCTACAAATGACATAGGAAGAACATGGAAATAATTGAGGTGCTTCGATAAAAGCTTTTCAACGCTCAAGTTAATAAAAAAACAAGATGATAGCTAAAGATAGATCTTCTCTTTAGGCTTTGAGAGCCAAAATATAAGAGAAAGAGAGTTCAGATAGCGAGAGTTGGAAAGCCCTAACCTTACTTAAATTTGATAAGTTGGTAAATAAAACTTTGATAATTTAGTATAGGGAGGAAGAGTCTTTTGTTGACTGCTGTACCAAACGATAATACTAAATAGCTAGGATTGAGCATAAGTTGGATCGAATGTAAAAAATAAAAAAATGAAAGAAAAAAAAATAGTTTGCAAAGCTCAAACTCAAGTCAAGTATAATCGTCATATGAAGTCACATGATCACCTAATAAGCTTAAATACGTTACTTCAAGATCGATCGATGACTCATGAATTAATTAATCTTTGTTGGACTACTTAGATAACATCACTCTTGGACCCCTCTGCCATTGCTTTGGGGGCGACGGGTGGTCCGAGTTGTTGGAGGGATGCAAGCCTCCGAGAAGCGTCACGTCGGCGGTACCACATTCATCGCCATTAACCACCGTCCTTGCGCGTCTCTAGGTCCGGTCCATGGAGGCCACCAAAACTTTTCATCCATTGGGAGCCCCTTTATAGTTTATCAAAATCAATTCCGATCAAACTGTTCGAAAGAGACTAACAGTTACGATTTTTATTATTCGAGAAATTGATGATACTTTGCTATCGATGAATAATTTTGACAGTCTAAACTCATCTGTTCTTATGGCTGAACTTTATGCAGTCTAATATTTTTTATGCTACTCGAATTCTTCATGCTTATTGGCTTCTCATCGAGAAAGATTCTTTTACTGTTATCCAATGGCTTCAAAACCTATCAATCCACTAATTCACGATATCGACATCTGATCTAATTTTTGGAATGTGCACAGAGTCCAAATCTGTCATATCTATTATGAAGCCAACTCTACAGTTGATTGGATAATGAGCTCTATGATACATCATGCTGAATTTTAAATTTGAAATTAGAATAATTTTTACTTTTTTATTTTTAAATAAATTTTATACTTTGATTTATCAAAGCTGACTCGCATTAAATTAGTAGGATCGTCCGTTTGTAAAAAAATAAAAAAATAAAAATAAACAGAGATTTTTTTTGAAAGAACTTATCAAATAAGAGTAGATCTTGATGCTGGAGTCGCTCCTTGTTAAAGGCTCGGCTCCAAGCAAAGATAGCCCAATGGTCCCCCTCATCAGACAAAAAGTCATACCAGCTTTTTAGGTGAGTTGTCAATGATGGCGAGGTACCACACCACCTTTTGAACTTCCTGTCTCACACCTGTCTTTTGCCAGCAACGATTTCTTAATCTTTACTAAAATTCTAAATTTGTTTCCAATTTTTTTTATTATTCAAATAAAAATGATTTATTACATAAAATACTTACTTAAATAATCATTTATCAATAGCTACGTATGAATAATTATTAGCCAATAACCATTGACCAACCAATTGATCAATAGCCAAATCTTTAGAAGATATTATCTTCATACGTAGAGGAATCAATTCTTGACATCCTTTATAATATATATTTTACATTCTAGAGAGCCGTGGATGATCGAAATTTTTTTTTATAATAAAAATGGATGATCACACTAGTTTAGTACGGGCCAATCAAGATACATTAGAAAATAATATTTGCTTTAATATAAGGGACAGGGATTATCCTGTTTCCAAACCCAAAAACCGAAGTGATAGGCAACCGAATATGCCGTCGCATTAGCTTTCCGGTAAACATGGCATATGTGTACTGTAGGAACCTCCTAGAGGATAGCCCAAATATCAAGAAGTAAAGGGTTGGTAGGGATATGATCACTATAATCCTATCGAATCCAACGAATAACTATAGTGGCGTCTCTCTCGATGAAAAGGCAATGAGCATGGAGTATCCGACTGGCATATGCAATATCTATCCATGCTGCATAAAGCTTAGCCAGAGGGACAGAAGAGTCAAGGAGGCCAAAGTCTTGGATGATCGAATTATTGGCATATTGCCTTTCTGAAAAAATGGTTTGTATGTTTGGTAGAACCTAAAATAAGTCTTGGTTCATGTTATTTTAGAGGTCCAAAATGGTTGTGAAAATATTTCAATTTTTCTTAATGATCAGGATGTGATAATTGACAGTAAAACCTGTCCCACTCGACACATGCTTTCTTCAATTTGCAAGCATTTAAAGCCAAAGATCAAGGGGTTTTTTGGTGGCTAGAAATCCAAATCAAGTGCAAAAGGAAGCTAACCAACTTGAGTCATGTGCTGAATCTTCAATGAATCTATAAAATTTCAGGTCATCCATGCTAGATTTGCTCAAAAAAGTTATCCATAGGTTCAACAACTCCACAATGTTGCCTACTAAAGTTGATTTCATGGAAAGAAACTGCTTGAATGGAGGCTAAGCCAACAAGAGGAATTGTACCCCATACCTAAGCTCACATGAGTTGTCATAAATGAAAAGTTCATCTCACTATCACAAGTTATATCTTGTTTTCATGGCACCCTTGATTTTAGGAAGAATGTGTGGATTGTGCTTGGACAACCATTAGAATGGAAGCAATTCAAAAGGTTCTTCTATGGTTGCACATGTGCTTTGTGACCAAGTCTTATCAAGAATCTTTAGGAATGAGATGCCATGTTGCCTCTTGTGACTAGATTTTAGTTTTTGTGGTGCAATAAAAAAGGGTGTCACTACGGCATAAGGTCTTTATTTCTTAAGAATTTTCTCTACTAAAAATTGTCAAAGTCAATTTTGATGGCAATGTTCGTGATCGTATGATGGATTCAGCTTTTCTGATCCATGGGTCTGATAATGCTTTGGTGGCAGCTGGCGGTTTTGGCCTCCTTGTCCTCTCTGTTCCAGCTGCTGAACCACATACTGTGTGGGCTGGCATCTCCTATGCCATACGCAGTTTAGGTATTCGCAGGCTTATTATTGAGGATGATTCTACTATAGTGGTGTGCTGGCTCCGCCAGGATCTGGGCGATCCTATTCTGACCAATCTTATGATATGTGACATTTGGTCTATGCTCCACCAGGCTAATACTGTTCAGAGTCGACACGTTTATCGGGAAGTTAATTCAGCCGCTGACTGGATTGCTGTCCGGATTGTCCATCATTCAGGACCGTAGTGCTGGATTCTGGGTGATTCGTGCCCACCTATACTGTCTCAAATTTTGTATTCTGATAAATTAGGCTTGACTCAACCACGTATGATATGGTCGTCCGTTTGTAACCAAAAAAAAAAAAAGGTTGTCACAACTACTTGCTTGCAGTACGTTATAGGTTTTGAGAATTGAATGGTATTTTAAAGTAGAAATATACTTTTTAATTCGTAAACTTTTATTTAAAATTTATTTTGATTCTTAAATTTTTAATTATTATAATTGAATATTTTATATTTAAAAATATAATATTTCTAACATTTCATTACATAAATTCTATTAAAATCGATAGAATAATAGGCGTGTCATTCTTATACGAACGTATGAAATGATTGGCATCAACTATTTCATCAATATAACATGCTAGTTATTCTTTCAATTTTAGCCAACCTTATATAATAAGATGCTAGAATTGTGTTATTTTTAAAATATAAGAAATTAATTATAGTAATTAAAAGTTTGAGGACTAAAATAAATTTTAAAAAAAATAATGTAAAATCGAAAGTATATTTCAGGCCATGTTGTAAGTTTTTCATTTTCGGCTTGGCGACATTCCTCTTCACCCTTTTGTTTCTAAAATTACTTGCCAAACGGGTCAACCATGAACAAATTGATGGCTTTGCAATATGATTTAAATACTTCTTTTAAGAATCATAGATAATGGCAAAATATGATAAAACTAAAATCTATCAACTTCCACTTTTTTGAAGTGTAAGTAATTGATATTAGATTGACAATTAAAATTCTTGCCCTAAAAACAAGGTAGATATATATAATTATATGTTACGAGTTTCTCATCTTCTTGACAACTGCATGGCTGTGAACTATAACATAGTTTGCTTTTTTCTGTCCTTTCTTGCAATATACTATAAATTGTCCTAAAGGCAAGAAACTTCTAGGCAGTAACTTCATTGCTCAAATGCAAGTAACTTAAATGCATTATTGATGCATTGAAGTTACTCGAATACTATGTTCATGGATTAAGTTGACTTAATTATAGCCTTCCACATTTCCTGGTGATTGTCCTGAAAATTGATTTTGAGTTAGGATGTAGGTTATTAGGAAAATTGCTTGAAAAACCTGATTTTTGAAAACTACGGCAAGTTCAAAAGCTTTAACGCTATGTTTATGAAAATACTTTGCATGGAAATACCCACAAACTTAGTGCTAATTAGACTTGTGATAAGATCACACATCTTTTAGCTAGGGTGTGATCATAGAAAATATGCAAATTTTATTTGTATATAAATATTAATCTTTAAAATAAAAAAAATCTAATATAATAATAATATTATTCAATAATAATATTTTTGTATATTATGTATCGGATATGATTTAACTAAGGTAGTGTTTGAAATAAGGGATAAGAGGGGATATCCAGAGGACATCCCCTCTTATTTTCAAAAGCCATAACTATAAGGTAGTGTTTGAAATAGGGGATAAGAGGGGATATCCCCTGAATATCTTCTCTTATTCCCAAAAGCCATAGCTATAAGGGATAGCTGGGAATAAAGTTAACCAAAGGGATAATCCATGGTTAACCATGGGATATCCCCTCAATTTATTCCTTAGAAAATGCAGGAATAGCTGATTATCCCTCCAAATAAGAGTAAAAAAAAGTTATCTTATGGATTTACCTTTTTGCATTTGATATGATCAATGGGATAGCCAAGGGATATCTCTAGGGATAGCCAGGGAACAAACTCTATCGCGTACACTTATCCATGGATAATATTTTTTCTATCAAACACTATCTAAGGAATAGCTGGGAATAAAGTTAACCAAAGGGATAGTCCATGGTTAACCATGGGATATGCCCTCAATTTATTCCCTAGAAAATGCAGGAATAGCTGGTTATCCCTCTAAATGGTTAACCATGGGATATCCCCTCAATTTATTCCCTAGAAAATGCAGGAATATCTGGTTATCCCTGCAAATAAGAGTAAAAAAAAGTTATCCTATGAATTTACCTTTTTGCATTTGATATGATCAATGGGATAGCCAAGGAATATCCCTAGGGATAGCCAGGGAACAAACTCTATCCCGTACACTTATCCATGGATAATATTTTTTCTATCAAACACTACCTAAATGATTATCCTACTTCTCACTCAAGTCCTATTGCAATCCAACTTTACCCATCCTATGGCTCTAAAAAGATTGGTAAAATGCAATATAAGCTATCAGCTTCATAAAAATTTCCACACACACTAATATAATTAGTATAAATATACAAAAAGGTTAAATGTTAATTTGAATCTAATGAAAAATAATAGAAAATTACTCAGGTAGTGTTTGATAGAAAAAGTATTATCCATGGATAAGTGTACAGGATAGAGTTTGTCTCCTAGCTATCCCTAGGGATATCTCTTGGCTATCCCATTGATCATATCAAATGCAAAAAGGTAAATTCATAGGATAATTTTTTTTTCTTATTTGGAGGGATAACCAGCTATTCCTGCATTCTCTAGGGAATAAATTGAGGGGATATCCCATGGTTAACCATGGTTAACCATGGATTATCCCTTTGATTAACTTTATTCCCAGCTATCCCTTATAGTTATGGCTTTTGAGAATAAGAGGGGATATCCCCTCTTATCCCCTATTTCAAACACTACCTCATGATACCAATCTAGGATCAAATTGATGATATTGCACATCATGTACAATAATCTTTTTATTCTATAATGTTTCTAAATAACTTATTTTCTTTTCTAATTAACATGTTTGTATCTATCAGTAATTATCTTTTTATCGAACTAACTACATCCATACTTAAGTCTTGCAATCAAATCTCAATAAAGCTTAATAAATCTCAATAGTGAAAATATTCACTTTTCATAAATCTACTCGTGGCAGCAATCACTTTATACATTCCTTCTAATGTTGGCCATCTTTTAAATCACATATTCATATATCTACTCTTTACATTCTTGCCCATAGCAACATTGTGGCGAATCACTCCCTATGTTCATTTTCATAATGGCAATATCTAACCTGTGATAGAGCTATCTATAATTTCATGTACCAACATATGACAATAATGTATAATTCTGTGTGCCTATCAATGGTGGCAATCCATATTACTTGGCTAGTTCAAGTACCTCTTGCTTAACTATCCAATTTTACCCAAAAAATTCAAAATTTTATGCTTGCCAACCAAAATATAATTTGATTATAATAAAATTCAACAAAATTTGTGCAAATTTGCATATATATACTATGGAATTCAAAATTATCAATGTGTAATTGTACTCTTACAACAATCTAAACTAATATTTAAACAAAATTATTAAGTACATAGGCCAAAGATGGAGGAATACAAGGTAGAGAGGACCCACTGGATGATTGTCCATAGTAGTTTAAATTGATCAGATCGAGCTAACAACTCATCAAATTTAGAAACATGTGATTGATTTAAGCTAGGATAACATAATAGAAGCAATTCACAGTAGGGCTGTTGACACTTTATGAAGGAGGAGTTGGCACTAATACAACAGACAACAGTTTGCATGGTCTGACCTACATATGAGAGAACTATAGCTTAAGTTTGCCTTGGCTTTACTTTGACCTAGAAAGAAATAAGAAGAGAGAAAGTGAGAGAGAAAAAAGAGGAGAAGAATATAGGAGATAGAAATGCTGGATATAATGACTATCTCAATGGTTGATGTAACAAGGAACACTGGTGACACATTGAAATAAGGAGAGAAAACTCAAAAGGAAACAGAGAGAGAGGTCATTCTACAATGTTTAAGCCAGTGCCAATGGTCATTCAAGAATGAGAGAGATAAAGAGATTAGGATTAATACTTGATCACAAAGGAGAATGTTATCCTTGCACTGGACTAGAAGTCTATCTGGCTTCTGACTTAGTCATCAATGACAATAGCGGCTTGAACTGATGATGCAAAAAGGGATAATGGCTAATTGAATAGGAATGTGAAGAGAAAACAAAAGTAATTAAACAGAGGAAGAATGCCTACTATCTCTTAAAATCTCATTTTATGTCAAATTTCTACCAAAGTTTGGTGAAGACTGTTTTTTTTTTTTTTTTTTTGATTGAATTGATTTCTGATTCTTCAGTGGACTAAACTTTAAAATTTAATCCCCTATTAACTGATTAGCTACTTAACATCTGGTTTATATTTTGTTCCTCTGATTATATGATAATTATGTGCATAAATATTAAACTTTAAAGTTTGATTCACTGATCAGGCAGAAAACAAGTTGCCTTTTTTGAATCATTATTTCTGATTGTGATACAGGTTTTGCAGCTTAACTCTATAGGAATCATCAAAAATTTTTCCCACTGATTCAGCCGGGCTTGGGCTGTCTTGGGTCGGGTCTTGCATATCATTTATAATTTATAATTTATTTCGACCAAGTAATCACATTATTACTTGCCTACCCAAACCGATGGGTTCTAGCCTTCTAGGGTTCTAAATTTTAAATCAGTTTTTTTTTTTTCACAGAGCTTTAAGCCTGTGTTTGGATGGAAAGAAAAGTAGAAAGAAAAAAAATTAGAGAAAAATATGAGAAAAAATAAAATTTATCTTGTTTGAATGAAGAGAAAAGTAGGGAGAAAAGAAAACTAGGCCTTTGTTTGAATGGAAAGAAAATTAGGAAGGAAAGAAAACTAAGGAAAAAAACAAGAGAGAAAATAAAATTTATCTTGTTTGGATGAAGAGAAAAGTAGGAAGAAAAGAAAACTAGAAATAAAAATAGACGGAAAAAAGTGGTAGGCACGTAAAAGTTTTCTCTCCGAAATTAAAGAGATTTTGGAGAGTAAACTTGAAAGTGTTTTTCATTTTTTTTTCATTCCAATATTGATCATTCAAAAAAAAAAAAAACTGATGTATTTTTTAATCATTTGTAATAAGGTTATTATTGTTATTATAATTATCTTCTTTCTATTTTCCTCCTACTCATTTAGAAGGAGAGAAATTTTTTCTTCATCTTCTTTTCTTTCTAATTTTTTTTCATCCAAACATAGCATAAAGGAAAAAATAGGAAGAAAAAAGTGATGAACCTCGTGTAAAATTTTTTTCTTCCTTCCAAAAGGAAACTCAAATATGCTTTTTTTAATTTTTTTTATTCCGATATTAATCCTTCTAAAAAAAATTAATATATATTTTTAATTATTTATAATAAAATATTATTATCATTATAAATTATTAATTTTTTTATTTTTAAAAATATTTTATTTATATTTATTTTTTCTCTATCCAAACATAGCATAAAACTTTGCTTTTATTTATTTGAAGAAAAGGAGAGCTGCGTTTCCTGGAAAGTGCAAAGAGTGCGCAGCCAAAAAAGTTAAAAAAAAAGAAGCATTCTTTTTTTGCGGACAGAGACGTGTCACCGCGTAGAGTGAGAGTGAGATGAGTTGGGGAATAACGAGGAACCGAAATCTTATTATAACTCCAAATGATGACAGCCTTTGTAAGGCCGGAAATTTTGGCTCAAAAGCAGCGCAGGTGAACGGAGACACTGCATCAAAATGCACAAAGTGGCCTCAAAAACTCCACAAAAGTAGCCCCCGTTAGGCGCCAAAGGCTTCCTACCTTTCCAAAATTTAAAAACAATCCGAATAACTGAACCTCGATAAGCTGCCCATGTAATTATTATTTGATAAAAATATACTTTTGATCCTCAACCTCTCACTTTAAATTATTTTTTTTCATCCCAATTTAATTTTTTATATTTTTAAAATATTATATTTTATTTTTTTAAAAAATAAAATATCTAATATATCATCTGAAAATGAATACGCGGATGCCACTGAAAACTTTTAAAAATTTAAGAATAACATATCAACTATTTTATTAATTTTAATTAATTTTATATAATAATATATTAAAAATATAATATATTTAAAATATAAAAAATTTAAAGTTTAAGAATCAAAATAAATTCTGAGTGAAGGTTTGATGAATATATATTTTAAATTTATTTTGTTAATTACACCCCTGCATTTGTTTTGCATAATGCATAATTATTGTTTTTATTTGCTGTCAATATGCTACACATGTAACAAATCCAAAATTAAGATGCCTTTTTTTAGAGGCTACAAATTTAAAGGATGACATCCATGATTTTATTCAAGCAAGGATTGTGAATACAATATATTATCTTCGCCATCTTATATTGTAGATAGAGATAACATCATTAATTATTGATGGAGTCTCAACTGTGATCCTTAAACTATTGAGTTCGTTATTCTCAATTTAGCTATGAAATGGATCAAGAGTGATTGTCAATTAATGAATAAATATATATATATAATATGGTAATAAATAAGCAAGACTATGATGCTCTTCCCAATAGTTCCATATCGAAAAATTTGAAGTTGGTTATATGGTTTATAATCAGTTAAGAATGATGGACAAGTACCAATTGGATCCTTTTTGGACTATGATAGCCCAAGTTGGTATGGACCTTGTCCGTCTTGCTTTCGTATAACAAAATGGATTCGTGGGTGCTGCGGGCTCAGGGCCCAGATCGTTACAATATGATATCAGAGCTACGCACCAGTTGAAACTGCAAGAGCTAAGTGCCATACAGAGCAAAATGCTACATTCATGAAGGATGAGAGCCATCTTTTGAACTTATGGGGCCACCTCTCTAGAATCCTATCTGTCTGGTGGTTGCGATCTTATGCCTCTGTAAAGAGGGTAGATTGTAATACTCCTTCCAATAGTCCCATATCGAAAAATTGGGAGTTGATTATATGGTTTATAAATCAAGAGAGTTTAGACTTTTGATTTGGTTCTATTGTAGGACTTGGAGCTTATATAGAGGCAAGGCCTTGAGAATGGGGGGGACAATTAACCAGATTAAAATCTAGATTTTGAAACATTTTAAGCTTGTGTTTTCTTGGAAGCTACTGTGAGAACTTTTAAAAGTTAGAGAAAATGATGTTTAGCCCACCAAATCAAAGCAAGATCAAGACATCTCTACAGCTCTAGTTGGACATCTTACCATAAATCTCTTTTAGTATTGCATAAAACCCTAGAGATGGCAACCTTAATCTGCTTATATTTTTATGCTGACCCATTATTGTCTAGTCTACACAAGATTTCATGGGCTCTGAGGCCGAACAAACTTTAGGCTGGATTTGTTCTAAATGTTCTCGGTAGAAAGCTTACATATATGCGCATAAAAAAATTTATAATCTTGGTGCTGCCCATCCTCTGACACCAATATATGCCATTTGTCTGAGGGAAGGGGATTGTTTCATATGATAATTTCTTAAAAGGATATACACTGTACCTCTCCTCCCTCCTTATTGGGTTCATGAAGCTACGTAGTTTGAGACTTGATATATGGGGATTATAGTCTCGTAGGCCTAAAGCATTTGCATCCATTCAACAAGTCTCAACAACCAAATCACTAAGATGATTTATTACATGAATCACCAAGATATAATCCCTATTAAAGTCTTGTCCATAAAATAATCAAAAATTGGCTTCAAGTTTGGGAAAGTAACTTTGGTGCAAGCTATGGAATTTTGCAATATTTATGCAACTTCAAGCTTACTGAAAAAATTATTATTATAGATTGCATTGTCATAGGTTATCTCTACTCACATATACTAGGTATCATATGTTGCTTGAGATTGCATTATAGTTGTCAAGCTTAGCTGATCAGCATCATTTTTAGAGTGATCTCATGTTCAATTACTTAGGGTGGAAAACAATTTCTATATTTATATACAGAAAAGAAATTAATGAAATCCTAGTAATATATCATAATGCAAGGTTAATTTGCACTACTAATATACAAATCTTGAGTAGTGCTTTTAATGATTGATTTAAGAATTAAGCACTATGCTTAAAATTTGAAATATGCTAAAATAGAATAGCATGTAATTTGACTAGATTAAACTCAACTCAACTCATCTAAGCATGTAATTTGAGCCTTTTCTTAAACTCACTAAAGCTTTCTTTTTGAATTGAGTTCCAGTGACTGCCATAGCTTCCAGTTTTGGATGCCATGTATAGCTTGAGGGATGATTCCTTATAACATGTCTCTCTCTACTTACGACTACTTTTACCTACTCTTACTAGTTCTTTCTTATATATATATATATATATATATATATATATATATATATATATATATATTATATATATAAATAATATCTTAAATTTAGTTTTACATTGAATAGAAAAAAAAATGTGTTCCATGCTCATAACTTAATCTCTCTACTTGAATTTTTAAATCAAAAATTTTAGACATGCTAACGAGTTAATTGGACTAGCAGGTAAAATTTGAGCGTTACAAATAGTATTAGAGTCAATCCAAGTGTATGATATGCGTCAAGAACATCGCATTATAAGCTATTAACTTTCGCTCAAATTTTTGAGCCATATTGTTTTGACCTGCTAACCAAACCAATTAATTGGAGTAGCATGTGAATCTTGAAGCATTACAAAACACACACACACACACATATATATATATATATTAAAATAAAAAAAATGAAAGAGCTGTAGTGTACGTTGTCAAGAACAGGCATGATCAACGTAGAGATTTAGATTACTATCATTTGATGTTGACAAATCGTAATGCAAGACATGGATGACTTGATGTTGACAAAGAAGTGCAGTTGTTTACTGGCACACTAAAAAGCATGCTGGTGGACGAACGCTATAGTAAGACCTCACGTGCCAAAGATAACCTTCTTGAAAAGAATGCTGGATTTTTTCTTTTCTTTTTCTTTTGTTTAAAGAAAAAGCAAGCTACGTACGTGGCCCAGATGAATTACCAAGCTGTTTCTTTATAAATAGAGTGGTCTATAAATAGATCATTGGCTTGTTATTCATACTATTCCACTCAAATCTCATGAATTCGTCTAATTTACTGTGGCTACATGCATTAAGAATCGGAGTGGATTCTTTTCTTTTTCTTTTCTTGTTTGGTGGTACAAGTTGCCAAGCTTACCTCGATGTTTGAATTGAGCAAACGTCGGGAAGGTGCCAAGGAGGCAGAACATTCTCCATAATGGCTTGAACGCCTTTAATCGAGATAGGTAGGTTATATTAGGAAGGAGTGCTTGAAGTATCCTAATTTGTTCAAAATTTTAAAAGTCTAAGATAATGATTAATAATAAGGACATTTGTTAATAAATAAACTTGATGGGACTATTGAGCCCCATGGGCAACGGTAGTTCCACCAGGATCAGACCAATGGCCTCTAGAGTCGGCCTCGGCCTCAGCCCTCGGCAAGACAGCCCTTCGGCCTCGGGAAGACACCCCCTCGGCCTCAGCCACTCGGCCCCCTCGGCTCTCGACTTCGGCCATGAATAGTGCTCGGTTATGAATAGTGCTCGGCCTCGGCATGAACAGTGCTTAGCCTCGGCATGAGTAGTGCTCGACCTCTCCCCCTCGGCCTCTTCACTTCGGCCTCAGCCACTCTGCCCCCTCGGCCTCAGCCACTCGGCCCTCAGCCTCGGCATGAACAGTGCTCGGTCATGAATAGTGCTCGGCTTCTTCCCCTCGACCTCGGCCATGAACAGTGCTCGGCCTCAGCCACTCGACCCTCGGCCTTGGCATGAACAGTGCTTGGCCTCAGCCACTCGGCCCCCTCGACCCTCGGCCTCGGTATGAACAGTGCTCGGCCTCGGCATGAACAGTGCTCGGCCATGAACAGTGCCATGCAAGTGTTCACCTATGGCCTTCTCTGAAGCTCATCCAAGGGCATGAACAGTGCCATGCAAGTGTTCACCCACGACCTTCTCTGAAGCTCATCCATGGACATGAACAGTGCCATGCACGTACTCTATAATCAATGCTCTACGAGGGACAGAGACGACTTCAACTCCAAACTTTATTTTCTGCCTCAGTAGCTACACTTTGGGGCCCACATGCCTGACTTTATGCCCATCACTGTTCGCACAAGGCAACGGAAGTGTGGCATGGGGGACACATCTGGCAAACGCCGTAACGATCGGTCACGCTCTGCAGCAGCCTGCAACAGCTGTCCAAGCCAAGCAGCACCTGCCAACCAGCTGCAACCACCTACTCTGATGGAGCACGGCCTACAGCTTTGACAAATTACATGGAGGCTAGCCCCACTGTGCTACCCTCATCATCAATGCTCTGACAAGTGATTATATCCCAAGACTGGTAGACTCCAAGCATCAATAAAATGGGTAAGAGGGATCCCCGACCAGGTAACTGATAACTCACTACAATTCCAAACGCTCATTTTTGCTCACGAAGAGCTCTAAGCCTTTTTCTCTCTTTCGAGCTTTCTCAAGCTCACGGCTGTTGCCCAAAGCACTGACTTGAGCGTCGAAGGGTCCCCGGTGGAATGTTCGGTCTTCGGGACTTGTTTGCAGGCTCCCAGGCGCGAGAAGCTCGTCGAAGGATTCTGGGCTTGCTGGAGGAGGCGACCTAACGCTCGCAGACGTTCGAGGATGGTGATTTGACGTCAACAAAACTTAAATAGGGCTATCAAATGAGTAGACTCTTTGAGAAGCTTATGCTTGGATTAATAAGTTACTACTGTTGTAAATGAGCTGAACTCGAGCTAAATAGCTTGCTTTAACAATTGAGATATGATATGGTTTGTAAATTGAAGAAAAGTTTATATGATTTGAAGTAAGCATCACTATAATGGTACAAAATGTTTGATATTTTCAGATCATTGTGAGTATCTAATGGTTTGGCGATGATGATTTCATTGATTTTTTTACTTTATATTAATGATATGTTATTTGTAGGTAAAAATAATATCAAAGTCAACAAGTTGAAGTAAGAGTTTGAGTAAGTCATTTGTTATGAAGGACTTAGCGCTAGCCCAACAAACACTAGGCATGAAGATCTCTTATGTTCGAAAGGTAAGAAGCTATGATTCCAGCAAAAAAATACATTGAAAAGGGTTCTAGAGAGGTTTGGTGCATAAAACTCCAAGTTGGTTGGAATACTTCTTATTGGAGTGCTCTAATTAGGAAGTGAGCATCAATTCTACTTCATCATATCGTTGTATTATACTTTTCAAATTATTCTTCTTTAAGATTTCGTCTTATTTTGTTAGTGAGGTTTTTTCATCTTTATTTCTCTTTGATTTTATTCAAAGAAAATGTTTTACTTATTATCGAAGAGTTATTGGTTCTTTTGATGGTTGTACACCTCTAGTGTTAGCTAGAAAAGACTTTGTAACCCCATTATCTTTCATAGCGGAAAAGATTGCTCTAGGTTTGGCCTTGTGGTTTTTCCTTTGTGGGTTTTCCACATAAAAATTTAGGTGTGCTTTGTCTATTATATATGATTGTGCTGGCATTGGAGATTGTTTACATTGGATTATTTGTCTATATTTCTACTTTAATATTCTTGCTTTCACCTTTAATATATGGCTAAAAGGAGAAGACCTGGTTCCCTGGCACATAGGAGGTGAAAGCCTCTGATGCTTAAGAAAAACTCTTCAGACCCTTACAATCTTTCTACTATTAAAGATAATTGTGCAAAGACCTTTTTTATATTCAATGTAAAAGATATGGTTCTTGTGCACTAATAAAATGATTTCTGCTTTCCAGAAGAAAAAAAATTTATGAAACTTACTATTCAGACTGAAAAAATTATTTCACTCTGATGAGCAACTAATCTGAGTTCTCTCCTTCGTTGAAACTAATCTGAGTTCTTTTGGTTGATAAAGTTTGCAATGATATCAAAATGCTTTACAGCATCAATCATCACAGAAAACTTTACATCTTGGAATTAATGGCTACATGGGTGTGGTCAGTAATCAGCCAACTTGTAATCTCATGAGCCATTCATTTGAGGCATGAAACTCTCAAGTATCCTGTCGGGTGGACAAATTCATATTCTTCTTCAGCCATGGAGCAGGTCCTGGAACAAAGAATGATTAAGGTATGATATTGGAATAACAAGTCGCTTTTGAGACCCCCCCCCATGTATTGCAAAGTGGCCTTTGGGACATCATGAAGCCAGTGACCTGGAATTTTTCAAAGGCTGCTACAGCACCAGCTTCACATTTCTGATCCGTGGCAAATAGATTCCCATTTCTTTCTTCACTTGCTTCGCTAAATCTTGATGAGTAGTTGTCATTGGTTGAAGAGGGTTGAGAGAGCATATGTAGAGTACTAAAAGGATAAGCCACCAGGCATGGGCATCATGTGGTCTTGTCAGTGATGTGCCTCTCAAACTACAACCAAAAGTTTTGCATGCCCAGAAACCAATATATATGTGATATTGTTTCTTATTGCCTTCAACTACAACCAAAAGCTTTGTATGCCCAGAAGCATGTGATATTGTTTGTTATTTGTCTCCAGATACAAAGCTAAAGAGAGGCAAGTTGCACTCATATCTCTGAGGAAACAAGTTGCTCGTATAATTTATCCAATGGACACGCCATCTGTCATATATCCTTTGTCGCTTTCAGAAAACTAATTAAGGGCTGGAGCCAGCTTTCAATGAGGATAGCACTGTCCTGAGAAGGAAGTGAGTAAGACCATCCCTCACATGCATTCATGAATACTGATGTCTGTATCCCGATAAGGAACCATGCCAGTAAATTCCATAGGAGATGTTCTTCGTGCAGTGTGTTCTCTAAAAGCTCATATAACTTAGCAAGGTAGAAAAAAGTCTCATCCTTGTGAAATTATGTAAAATAACATTATGAAATAAAAGCTAGTGAGTTAAAGTGGCTCTGTACAGAAGATTTCCAGTTTGGTCTTTTTTTTAAAAGCAAAATGGTGACTTTGGCTGCAATGCTAACAATGTTCAGAATATGTACTCTATTAAAGGAGTTTTAGGATTTGATGTGAGATCCACAAGTTCAATATGGAGCTTAATATGGATATATCTAGACGCAAACTTAGTCTTTAAGGCAACTTAGAGTGCTATTAAGAGCTTCAGAAAATGGATTTTATCGAGTGTAAGAGGATCTAGGTTTTTTTAGTTATTAGTCATTTTAACCTGTAATTATTCTGCTATGGAATTATTCTTGTTTTTACCGGGTGGAAGTAAGTATTGAACCACTATAAATCCCTATAACTTTTTTCTTTGTTGCTGTTTTTTTTTTTTTAAAGTTATTTTTTGTGGATTTCTTCGGTGCAAGTGGTATCAAAGCTAGTTTTTGAAGGCGCTCAGAGAAACCCTGGGAGATCTTGTGGATCTCAAGCATATTAGATCTAATATGGTTTTAGAGAAGCAAGTGGCACATCTTGGGAGAGGAGTCCTTGCCTTGTTGACAGTCTTAAGAAACAAGGCCCTTTCCTATCCCAAATCTAGTTGGCTACTGTTCCAATCCGAGGCGTTTCAGTGAAGGTCAGAGAAGAGGCACCAGAACTGGGGAGACGATGAGCAACCGAGGAGTTTCATCAAACGTTGTTGCAAGGCGATCGGTGAAGACTGCTTGTGAGGAGCATCGATGGATGGTCGTGACTGGAGTATAAAGAATTTTCTCAAGTTTTAAAGTTGAAGCCTTGCTCTAAATGTTCGTTGGATTCTTTCTCTACGTGATTTGGAGTCCTACTCTATTAATGGAGCCCTACTCCAGGTATTAGTTAGAGCCCTACTTCAGGTGAGTTGGGGTTCTACTTCATTAATGGAGCCCTACTCTAGGTCTTGGTTGGAGCCTTATTTTATGTGAATTAGAGTCTCACTCTATTATTGGAGCCTTGCTCTAAATATTAGCTCTAAGTGAATTAGAGTTCTATTCCATAATTAGAGCCCTACTCCAGAGAAGTACTAGAGGATTCCTCTGTTGATTGGAACCCTGCTCTAGCCCTACTCTAGGTGAATTTTTAGAGGCTTCCTCTATATTTCAGAGTCATAGTTTATTATTAAAAGATTTCCTTTATTTTGGGCATGCTAAAGGGTTGATTTCGAGGAAAAATTCATGTTGATAATGAAGTTCAAAAATGACAAGTTTTACTGAGCTAATGACTTTGGCATTTAGCAAATCAAGATGGATTCTTTTGTTGCAATAAGAGCTATGAAAGGTGCTAGAAGGCAAGGATAGATTATTAACAATCATGTTTGATGGAGAGA
Source organism: Calamus simplicifolius (assembly GCA_900491605.1). Lineage (NCBI taxonomy): Eukaryota > Viridiplantae > Streptophyta > Magnoliopsida > Arecales > Arecaceae > Calamus > Calamus simplicifolius. The sequence goes on along the minus strand of UESW01005073.1, from coordinate 221,514 downwards.
TGTTGGTAAGAGCACACAGTATAATTTTATTGTGGATAGATGAGGTTATCAGAGAAGTTGTTGAGGAGAAAACAACAAGAATCTATTTGAAATTAGAGAAAACATACATGATGAAGTCTCTTCTAAACTGGTTGTATTTTAAACATAGACTTTATCTCCTAAGGATGAAAGAAGGTACATAATAAAAAAATTATATTAATGAATTTAACAAGGCTATTTTTGATTTGAGAAATATTGGAATCAAGATTAAAGATGAAGATCAAGCCCTTATTCTCTTGTGCTTATTACCATCTTCATATGAAAATTTTGTGGAGACATTATTGTATGGGAGAGAGTCTCTCGGTGAACGATATAAAAGATGCCCTGCAATCTCAGAACCTAAAGAAAAAAATATTTTAAGACTATGGGGAGAACTAAGGATAAGGCTTGGTTGCAAGAGGTAGAAGGAAGGAGAATGGTTCAAAGAGTGAAAAAAATTCAAGACCTAGGTCAAGACATCAAAAACTTCACTATTATTTTGTCAAGAGGAAGGGCACATTAAAAAGAGCTATCCGAAGAGGAAAAAAAGAATATAAAAGAAAGTGACTCTAAAGCTCAAGCTAGCATAGCTGAAGAGAATAGTTTAGAAAGCTTTGATGATGCAAGAAGTTAGGGACTCTCAGTCAGCTTCAGTGACTCTAGAACGGAGTTGATTTTTGACTCTATTTATTCCTTTCATATGACTTTCAATGGAAGTTGGTTCTCTACATATCAGTCGAAGGTGGGGAAGGCTCTATTAGGTAACAATAAGGCTGTAGATGTTGTTGGGATTGGAAGGATTTATATCAAGATATTGATGACATTATGAGAACGCTGGAGTTTGGCATGTCCTAGAGCTAATGAAGAACCTAATTTTCTTGGGCATACTAGATTCTTAGGATTACAAATATAAGGCTGAGAATAGTGTGTTGAAACTTTCTAAGGGTGCTCTTATCACGGTAAAGAAAAGAAGGTGGATGGCTTATATCAGATAATTGGAATATGATTATTGATGCTGATAGTGCTGCCGTGTATTCTTCATCTATGGAGTTATCAGATTTAAAGTTCACTTGGTTATGGCATAAGCAGTTGGGACATATGAGCAAGAGGGAAGTATTGAAGTTATCCAATAAAGATATATTTGCTAGAGTGAAGCCTGGTAAACTAAACTTCTATGAGTACTATATGGATAAAAAACAGATAAGGTGAAGTTTAGTGATAATACTCATCATTCCAATGGGGTTTTAGACTACATTTATTTAGTTCTTTGGGGACCTAGCTCTTATATATTGGCGAGTGGATATCGATATTTTTTTTGATATTTGCTGATGGCTACTCATGGAAGGTCTGGATATATTTCTTGAAACATAAGGATGGGTGTTGGTCAAATTTAGGTAGTGAAAAGCCATGGAGGAGAAATAAACTGGATGAAAATTAAGATGTTATGTATGGATAGTGGCTTGGAACATTGCAAAGAAAAATTTAACGGTTTTGCAAGAATAAAAGTACAATGAAATACCGCGTTGTATGAATGACCCCATAACAGATTGAAGTTATAGAATTGATAATGAGAACTCTCTTCAAGAGAGCTCGCTATATGCTCTCTAATGCTGGACTCAAAGAATTGTTTCAGGCTGAGGTCGCGAATACAATAAGCTTCTTGGTGAATTGGTTGCAATCGGCTACCATCAACTTGAAAATTTCTTAGGAGGTATGGTCCAGTTGTCCAATTGACTATTCTAGTTTGAGAATCTTTGGTTGCCTTACATGTATTCTTGTTAATGATGACAAATCTGAATAACAGGCAAGAAAGTGCATACTCTTGAGTTAGAGCACTAAGATGAAAGGTTATAGACTATGGTGTATAGAAGATCCTGAGTCATCCAAGATTGATCATAGCAGAGATGTCATTTTTAATGAGTCTTCTATTATAAACCAAAAGGAAACTACATAGCATGTAGGAGCGTCTTTATAGTAACACTATAACATAGCTACCGATTATGAGAGGAGGTAGATTAGGCTATATATACAAAATGCAAACACAATTGCTTATACACTTGCCATGGCTGAGAGAATGGAGAATAGGCCTCTCAGGTATATAGAAGTGGTGAAGAGCAAGGAGTCTGTTGGAAGGGCAGCGGCTATGAACAAAAACAAATTCAAGCATTGCATGAGCTTGGTTAGAGTTTGTAGAGGCCGATGCCCATCAAGGCATGATGATAAAGATAATGACAAAGTTGCATGATGATTTACTTAGTAAACCTCAATCCAAAAGATGGCGATTTGTTAAAGTTTGACTTGAGGTCCATAAGTTTGATATGGACATAGCCTTAAATGGACATAACCTAATATGGAGCCTGATATGAAATAGAATGGACATAGCTGGATATGTTTCCATAAATGTAGAGAATGCGAATCCTAGTCTTTGTAAAGCATTGTAAATTTCTCATTTATATAAGTATATGTAGCTTTCATCTTCAAGGCAACTCAGAGCAATATTGAGAGATCGAAAGAGAGCGTTTTGTTGGGTGTAAGAGATTCTAAGGTTTTGTTAAGGAGTCATTGTAATATCCAGTTATTCTGTTATGGAATTATTCTCGTCTTTGCCCGAAGGATATACGTCAGTCTGATCGAACCACCATAAATCCTTGTGAAATTTTCTTTGGTGTTTTTTTCCTTTAGTTATTTCTTGTTGATTTAGCCAACTCCATGAAGTTGGGAAAAGGTTTAGCTGAGTTGAGTTGAGTTGAGTTTTATTTCTTGTTGATTATTTCTTCCTGCTGCGTGCCTGCTGCAACAAGGAGTTTAAATCCATTTCCATTTATCTACATGCAAAAATATTGGGCATTAGATTTGGTTTACAGAATCTTGATTTTACCGACAAAGCAAGTGGATGAAATTTTGGTGAACTAGGTAAAATATGAAATCTACAATGACAAGAACATATCCTTGATGTGATTCTTCTTTATCTTGTTTATTTAGTTTACATATTTACTTCTGAAGGTTTTTGCTCTCCTCTTGAATGAAGTAACTTCTAAGTGGTGGTGACCTCCAACCATTTACCTATAACTTCAGACGTACAACCAAATGTTCCTTTACAGATATGACACTTTTAGACATGAGAGGGACAGATTACAGACCAGGGCAAAGGTTTTAATTCAGCTTCTTTTCAGGCACCATGTGTGTTTTCCTGTCAGTCAATGATTATAACTTATTGAGTTCCAGAAGCAAGTTGTTTTGATACTCAAACAGGGAGCATGGCAGCCCATGTTAAGCTGTTGACATGTCCCTTGCCATGCTATAGTAGATGAAGGTGACAAGTTGGGCCTACTTAGTTGTTCAAAGGTGATATGATAAGTGGATGTATCCAACTTCACCAACATGTCATGGCATACCTAGCTTAGATAAATTATCTTTTATGTATATGTACAGCTAGTAAACTACCTCATCTTCCAGGTATTTGGAGTCTTCATACATATGCAAAAGGTATTAGGCTGTGGAACTATATCTCCTGGTTGCATTTGGTTGGAAACTCTAACCCTAGTGCTGCAAATGCCTAAAGTCACCTAGGTATCATATGTCAGAGAAAATGATAGATATATTTGCAATTCTGAATTCAAACTTGGATCATCATTTATGGGAAAATCCACTTAAGTTGAAGAAGAAAATGACTTCCACCATCAGTCAGGTGGAGCTGCTTTTGAAACTACAGCATCTCAACAAGTGGGTGATTGAAGTCCCAAAGAAGAAAGGATTGGCAAAAAGAAGTTTGATACGTCGACCCTTTAAATCCACCAACTGCAATTGAACATTGATGGAGGCTACTAAACGCAAACACTTTTGATTTCTTTAACCCATTTAGATGGATATCTAAAGCGAAAGACAATGCACTACTGAAGTTTCTCTTATTGCAGAGGATTGACTAGTGAACCCTTGTTAATATATTACCTTACATAATCCTCAGGAAATCATCAAATTAGTATACATTCATTTTTAGGTACACATTAGCAAATTATGCTTTCAAAGTTTCATCATCTCCCTTTAGAATGTTAAATTTTCATCATCTCCCTTTAGAAGGACTGGATGTCAGCCTCCTCCTTACATCACAAGAAACAGCCTAACTACTCTACAAACTGAATAAAATGTGCCTTACTCCTCCAATGGGCCTTTCAGTTGGCAAGCGAGACTCATGAAAGTGGTTTCTTCACATGGAACTCTCAAGCCACCCATATGATAATTAAAACCAAACTCTTCTTCTGCCCTGTCAAGCAAGTTCTTGAACCCTTCAAATATGATATTGGAACTATGAACCTCTTCTCTGCTTCTCCCACATAAATTGCAAAGTGGCCTCTTGGGACATCTGTGATTACCGTCGCCTGTTTCCAACTCAGAGATCGTCGAAGGATCTGCTTAACATGAGATTTTCCTGGAAAATGGATCCCCATTGTGATGTATAATTCCTCTCAAACTCTAGGAGAAAGAGTGTAAGGTCGAGAGAAACAACCATTTTGGCTGGAAATATATAGCATCCTTAATAGAGACTTGTCAGAAGAAACATGAAAGAGTGAATCTGGTCCAATTATACAACCTATCACATGGATTTAATTGTTTCTGCCCTACTTGCACTGCAACAACCAAACAAGCATTCATGATGATGGATGAACAATCATAATATATCATGTCCTCTGCAGTGTGAAAACTGTTGGCTGGTGCCAACTACTCTTGGAGAAATGGTTTTCGAGAGCCTATTCAGTGGCTTTTGGCTATTAAAGAATGATGATGAGAATGGATTGACTCAACCACTAGGAACAATTGCATTAATCAGTGCAACCACTTTCTGTTCCCATACTAGTAGTCATGGAGACCATGAATCTATATAATTTTGTATTGAAATGAGTAGTTGAAAGAGGTAACTAGTAATATCCATAAAATATCAAGAGATTAATCTTCCCATAAGTTTTTACCAGTTAATAATTGTGCTCATCCGATATGTTTCATCTTGTACAGGACCATTTTTACATGCAAGGTAACAGCAGGCCATTCTTTGACAATGCATTGTTTCTAGCAATCCATTTTGTCCGCTTGTTCAATGCATCTTAAAATATGTAATCACTGGATCACAATCATTTCTCAAGTTGCTTTTTCTTGGGTAGGACTAGTCGATGAACCATTGGTGAAGTCAGCATTCACTGAATCCTGAAGAACAAAAATACTTCCCCACAGGATACAGCTCGTTTGGCTTTCAAAGAAGTTTGTTTAGAACCACAGCCCAATCATTGAGTGCAAATTGTTTTGCTTCCATCTTGGATTGGTGGGTAATAGTAGAGTTACAGGTTGGCATTCAGAAAACACATGGTTTTTTTCCCTTGTTATCTACTTCTGATTAGTTCCTAAAATTTTTATCTGGCAAGCTGTTCAGAATATGCATTTTGGGTCATACTTGTTGGGTGCTCCCTCCTCGTGGGGAGGGAACCGGCCCATGATAACAAACTGCATCACAGTTTGTTACAGAGCTGTTTTCAAAAAGGGAAAAGAAACCCGAAAATAAAGTAGGGGGAGAGAGATCCGTATGTGGTAGATACGAGAGAAGAAAAATTCCAGATTGGGGGGAGAGAGCTGTGCGGCCTGAGAGAGATCCAGAGAAGCCCAGGCTTGGGAGAAATCCTGTGCAACCTCAGGAGGTTGATACAGACGAGTCTGAGAGCAGATTTGGGGGCACGGAAGAGCAACCACACGTTGGTGAGATCCTTCTTGTACCCACATCAACTATTATTTTAAGTTCGAAGTGTTTTCTGATTTTTGGGCAAAAAAAAAAAAAAAAAAAGAGAAAAGTTGTAATCTTTTATTAAGATTAGTGAAGTGCTCTCGGAATTTGTCCCGTGGTTTTTCCCTTTCACATTGGAGGGATTTTTCACGTAAATTTGGTGTTTTTGTATGGTGTTTATTTTTATTCCGCATATTCTGTGATTGTGGTAGATCGGTATATTTTTCTGTGATTGTGCACGCATAGTTTTTTTCATTAAAACACGTTCCGCATATTTGTTCTAAGGGTGATTGAGGGTGTATTCCCAACAATACTAGCTCAGATATGTCCTACTGTCCCTCTAAATAAGTGCAAGACATCAACAATGAAGTGCCTATTACATTAGAAGGAAGGTAGTTGATGATGATAATTAGTTGGGCCTTCCTCTTGTTGCAAATTTGATTTGGAAGGGGAAGGCTAGGGGTACATATTTCCAACTTAAATAACATGAATGGCTGAACATCATAAGCTACCACACAAGTTTCTGTATACATATTATCCTAAGCAGTCTTCTTTACATCAAATACTAAGAGATGCATGGAAGTGAGGATGTGCCCAGTGAGAACTTGGCTGCATTAGGGGCAAAAAATACCAATCCTCAAGTGTAACAAATGTTCCCAAGAGCCATTTTCCAGCCTACTAATTGGAGGATCCTTTGAACAATACATACCATTCCCAGAAGTGTGGAGGAAGAATTAGCATCAGAATGAAGACCTCACCATTCTCTGAGCAGAAGACTTGGTGCTCGGTACACACTAAGTAACCTTATACTTTCTTTCCTGTCTTTCATTGTTATCTGAGTCTGACAGGGCTATGGCTGAATTTCTTGTGTCACATCCCGAACCCAACTAAATTCGAAGACATGACAGTTACTCTATACTCATAGAGGTTGGCCCTCACAAGCATATAAGACTATTTCACTTATCAATGAATTTATTATAATAATAATATTTAAATTCATATATAGGTAGTAGTCATTATCAGTATTACTCTTAAATTCTAACTAAACCCTCAGTCTGAAATATCTCGTATGAGTGTTTAGATTACTAAAACTCCTCCAAGGCCAGTCCTAATCCCGAGTAAAAGAGAAGGATTGCGTTAGGTAGCTGACAACCAGCGTAAAACTCTATCAGATCCTTTAAAAATGAATCTACTAAATCAAACTATGCGAAGGGCTAGGACGTCCCTGTTAAGAGATGCGTTACGTTTGCCTCCGGATATTTCAAAAAATGGGCAAGGGGTGCTACACTGGCACTCGGATGCGGTGATAAGTAGCAAGGGTTCCTACACTATGGACGAGTGTAGGTAAAGAAGTTAGTCCATGATAAGCTTAGAGTAGCAACTTGGAATATAGAAACACTAACAGGTAAAGCTATGGAGAGAGTGGACACTATGATTAGGAGGAAAGTAAATATAATATTCTTACAAGAAACTAAATGGGTAGGTGAAAGATTTAGAGAAATAGAGAATATAGGATATAAATTATATTATACTGAAAAATATAAAAATAGAAATGGAGTAGGAATAATTACAGATAAAAATTTTAAGGAATATATTGTTAAGGTAACTAGGAAAGGAGACTGAATTATATCACTAAAACTTATAATTGAGAATAATATAATTAACATAATTAGTGTATATACAACATATATAGGATTAGACCAACAAACTAAAACATAATTTTGGAAGACATAGATGAAGTTGTTGGCCCAGATAGCAATTCAAAAGGGGGGGTGAATTGGGTTCTTTAAAAATTTAAAATTACTTTTCAAAAATAATGCTCAAAGATGATGCTGTGAGGAGATGTAAGTGCAGTGCAAAATAAGCTAATCAGAATATATGAGATAGAGAGGAGAGTAAAGAGACAAGCATAGCAAACATAAGGATTTTATAGTGGTTCGATGTTAACTACACCTACATCCACTCCCAAGGATTTCTTGGGTATCACTATAATCACCTTGATTATAGAGAAGTTATTTTGCAAGCTCACAACTCAAACTTATTGTTTTACCTCGAGATCACAACGAACCCAGCTGGTTTTTATAGGATCACCAGCACAAAACCTCTCACAAGCCTCTTTAGCTTGTACAAGGCTTAACTACCCCTTTGATTCAATCTCTTGATTGAATCAACTTACAAAGATAATACAGAGTTATAATACAACAGGAATAAAGCTCCAAAATGAGCAAATAAGACAATACAATCAAATAGAAATAGAAAGAGCATGACTAAAAGATTTCTGAAGATGAGCTTTTCTTCTTTTCTTCTTTTGATCTTTCTCAAGATGGAACTTGAAGCTTTTGGAAGATGCTTTGATTTGAAGCTCAATCAGAAGCTAGGGCCCTTCTTTTCTTTTTTTCCTCTCTTTTGATTTTTAGTGAAAATCCCTTAAGAGTGGCTTTTTGTTCTTGGGATTTCATTTGAGTTCTATTTCTCTATTTTTCTCTTAAGGGCTTTTGAAATCTGAGCTTTCTTTCTTATTTTCTTTTTCTCCTTCCTTCTTCTTTTGAATCAACCCAGGGCTCTTACTTATAATCACCTTTCAAATTCATTTTAGAAGAAAACTAGCCGTTATTTGCAGTTGGAAGTGTGTTTTGCACAAATAAAAAAAGAGCCATTGAAGTCTGTTGAAAAAATGTCAGGTTCTGAAGCCGTCTTTAATGGTTTTGGAGTCAGCTCCTGATAGGTTCGAGCTCGAACAGGTCACGAGTCGGCTCGAACGCGGGTTATCCGAAAAGTTAAATTTTTGCCCATTGAGAGGTCGACTCTTGCTTTTCTGGGAGTCGGCTCAAGTTTACCAAGAGTTAACTCGAGCACCTTCAGGAGTCGACTTGAGCTGGATGCCAAAATTGTAACTCTTTATATAACTGACTGAGTTGACTCGAGCTACTATTGGAGTTAACTCAAGCTCATCGCAGAAATGCAATCTCTCTGTCTCTCTGACCGAGTCAACTGACTTTCTGTAGGAGTCAACTTGAGAGTGTGCCAAAAGTGTCAAGGCATGCCGGAACGTGCCAGAGTCGACTCCACAAATGTGTGAGTCGACTCTAAGTACTGAAATTGACACTTAAAGCAAGACTCAAGTCCAAGCTCGATTTCCTTTAAAATTTCAATTGATTAAAGATAAAAATATCAGAAACACTTAATCAAATTGTTAGAAACATAAGGAATATACTTATGTGATTTTTGTTATTCATCAAAATTAATATTTGGACAATAGAAGTAATGCAAAAAATATCACAAGAAGAATATATATATATATGAAAGGAGATTTTAATGGACATGTAGGAAAACATAGGGATGGATATGAAACGATACATGGAAGATATGGATTTAGAGATAGGAATAAAACAAGTGTAAGCTTATTAGATCTTGCAGTGATGTATGATCCAATAATAAGAAACACTTATTTCAAAAAGCAAAACAAACATTTAATAACATTTAAAAATGGATCTAATAAAAGTTAAATATTTTTTCTTAACTAGAAAGGTAGATAAAATAATATGCACAAACTGTAAAGTTATTTCAGAAGAAAGTTTAACTTCACAATATAGGATAATGGTAGTAGACATATGAATAAAAATAAAATATAGAGTAAAAATAAAATTATTAATCCAAAAATTAAATTATAAAATTTGAAAGGAGAAAAACTAGAATTATTAAAGAAAAGTTAGTAAGAGTAATGACTATGAATATAGATAGTGATCCCAACTTAATATAAAAAAAGTAACTAAATGCATAAAAAATATAGCAAAAGAAGTTCTAGGAGAATCAAAAGGAGTAGGACTAGTAGGAAAGAAAACTTAGTGATAGAATGAGGAAGTTCAAGCTACCATCAATATTAAAAGGATAAACTTCAAAATTTAGCAAGAGGCTTGGGATGAAAAAAGTCTTAAAAGTATAGGATGCAAAGAAAGAAGCTAAAAAAATGGTAAGTAATGCTAAACTTAAAGCCTATGAAGACTAGATACCAAAGAAGGTGAAAAGACTATATATAAACTAGCAAAATTAAGATAAAAGAAAACAAAAGATCTGGACTATATTAAATGTATTAAGGATGAAGATAAAAGAGTCTTAGTAAAAGAAGAAAAGATAAAAGAACAATAAAAAAGTTATTTTAAAATTTATTAAATAAAAATAATTTAATAAATTTAAGGATAAAAAATATGATAATTTAGGAGTAACAAATGAACATAAATTTTTTCATAAATTTAGAACTCTAAAGTTATTATAGGAGAAATGTGAATATCAAAGTCAGTAAGAGTAATGACTATGGATATAGATCGTGATCCCAACTTAATATAAAAAAAAGTAACTAAATACATAAAAAATGTAGCAAAAAAGTTTTAGGAGAATCAAAAGGAGTAGGACTAGTAAGAAAGAAAACTTGATGGTGGAACGAGAAAGTTCAAGCTACCATCAAGATTAAAAGGACAAACTATAAAATTTGGCAATAGGCTCGAGATGAAGAAAGTCTTAAAAAGTATAGGAATACAAAAAAAAAAGATAAAAAATGGTAAGCAATGCTAAACTTAAAGCCTATAATAATTATATAATAGACTAGATACGAAAGAAGATAAAAAACTATATATAAATTAGCAAAACTAAGAGAAAAAAAAAGATCTGAACTATATTAAATGTATTAAGGATGAAGATGAAAGAGTCTTAGTAAAAGAAGAAGAGATAAAAAAATAATAAAAAAATTATTTTAAAAAATTATTAAATAAAAATAATTTAGTAAATTTAAGGGTAAAGAATGTGATAATTTAGGAGTAACAAATGAACATAAATTTTTTATAAATTTAGCATGCTTGAGGTTAAAAAGGCTTTCAGTAAAATAAAAAATGCAAAGGCATTAGGGCCAAATGCGATCCTTATCAAGGTTTAAGACTTAGGAGAAATTGGGGTTATGTGGTTAACCAATTTATTTAACAGGATTGTAGGAATTAAAAAATATCAGATGATTAAAGAAAAAGCATATTAAAACTCATATACAAAAATAAAAGAGATATTTAAAATCATGCAAATTATAGAGGGATTAAACTGATGAGACATATAATAAAATTATAGGAAAGAGTGATAGAAAATCGAAAAAAACTGAACTTTGGTGTCAAATAATTAATTTAGATTTATGCATGGAAGATCGACCATGGAAGCTATGTATTTATTAAGAAGATTGATGGAGAGGTATAGGAAAAAGAAAAAAATCTTCATATGATCTTATTGATTTAGAGAAAGCACATGATAGAGTACCTAGAAATAATATGGTGAATTTTAGAGAAAAAAAGAGTTACCAAAAGGTACATAAAATTAATAAAAGATATGTATGATAGAGCAATAACTATTATTAAAATAATAATAGAAAAAACTGGTGAGTTTTCAATTACTGTAGGTTTACATCAATGATCTGCCTTAAGTTCTTATCTTTTCGTATTAGTTATGGATGAATTAACCAAACATAGATTGATTATCCAATCTAGTACGAAGGTGAATTAGGTGAAGAAATGAATCATAGAGTTAAAGTAAGATGGATTAAGTGGAGTGCTTCGAAAGTATTGTATGATTGATGCATTCCATTAAAATTAAAAGAAAAATTCTATAAAACCCTTATCAGGCCAGCTATGCGATATGAAACAGAGTGTTGGGCAATACCAAAATAATATATAAACAAATTAAGTGTAATAGAAATATATATGTTAAGATGGATATGTGGTAAAATTTTAAAAGATAGAATTAAAAATAAATATATAAGAAAAATTATAGAAGTAGCCCCAATTGAAGATAAAATGAGAGAAAATCGATTATGATGGTTTGGACATATATAGCGAAGACCTTTAGATGCTTCAGTTAAAATAGTAATCTTTTAACAATCCATGGTAAGGATAGAAGTAGAGGTAGACCTAAACTAATATGCACTATCAGAAATCAACCTTTCACTAAGGGACATCACCAAGGAATATGCCCCTCAAAAATTACCAAGGGATTATAAAGAAATTTTTAAGGGATTTTAAATTGCATTCAAAATCTAGTTTCAGTAAGGAATCTCTAAGGAATTTGCTAGGGATATATTTTCCTTGATATATTCCTTGGAAATCCCTTGGTAATCAGCAAGGGATCAATGAGTGATTATTTAAATAATTTTTAGTAAGAGATTTGTAAGGAAAGTTTGGTCATTTAGAGATTTACTAAGGGATAAATCCCTTGATGCTGGTAAGATATTTTTAAAAATAAAAAACATGATATCAAAAAGAAATTTTTTCTTAGAAATTCCTTAGTGATTTTAAAATCTTGTAGCTAGCATATGTCATTCTCTCACTAGCATAAAAATAAAAGTCATAAGTAAAATTAATATTATGTATTGATTTTTAATACTATTAATTAAACCAAAAAATTTTCTTCATTCCTTCCTCTCTATAACTCATTCAAATCTTATCAAAACCCTGGGCTTACACCATTTGTTGCTAACGATCAAATTGGCATAGCGGTAAGGGGCTAGCCTTTGAACCCTTTGGTCACATGTTTAAACCATCACTTCCACGCTTTATTAGAAGAAATATCCTAGGCTTTCAATATGACGATCAGATTGGTGCAATGATAAGGTGCTTGTTCCATAATCAGTTCGTAATTAGTTGGTCGCGAGTTCAAAGCTGACTCCGTATAGTTGGAAAAAGGCTCAGTTGAGTTGAGTTGAGTATTTAGATTACTAATAGTAACAAAAAAGGTAACACTGACACATTTTATTGTTTATATAGTTACACATCTATCAAAAACACTCTTTATTATATATCTAACAAAACTAAAACTAGTCTTTATATATAAAGAGATGTCCTTGCTTCTATTTGCTTACTCTCTTTTCCCAAACCACATTTCAGCTCTTGCATTTAAAACTAGATAAATAACTTAATGGGTTTGACAGCCTAGTAAGTCACATTCTAATTAATATAATTAGATCAAATAGTATTCAGTTTTTTAATTCGATAGATATAAGTAAAGAATGATGCAAGTTCAATGTATTTAACAATTGTTACAAATATGTCTTTTCAATTACAAGTACAAAATAGCATGGTGTATTTTGTATCCAAATAAAATATAATGCATGATATGCTCAACTACTCAATTATCAAATTATCCTTATTGAGTCTCAAATCTTTTTTAACTCTCTAGCCAAAGACTATAGCCACGTTTAACCCTTGTGACATAGGTCCAAGATCATATTTAATCCATGTGGAGTAGGTCTAAGATAAATGTTGTATTTAACACTATGGAATAGGTTCGAAACAGCATTTAATTGCTACAGAGTAGGTCTATATTAAATACCACATTTAACCCCTATAGAGAAGGTTTGAGATTGCATTTAAGGTCGATATCAAATACTATCATTGTATTATATTTCTTCTCTATATCATACTTGTTGTGTCAATAACATATCATATATAGTTCGACTGAGAGTCTATATATACAAATATCTATCTTTTCCATAATCTTCTTTTCAGGGAGTGCTACTTACTTCATAGATATCTATAACAAATTAAACTAATCACTTTGTTAGGATCGTTAGGGACCAAATAGTCCAAAATCATCTAGGAATTAAATCAATATTATGCTAATATGCTTGAACAATTTTCTAAAATTCTTAAAATTTCGAATTCCTAAGTAGTAATTATTTAATGCTTGAATACCACTTTAATCGTCAATCTACTAACCTGGTCTTTCTCTTTTCATGAGATGGAAATTTGATTAGGTTTGAAATGGGGATAATTAAGGGAAATAGAAAGAAAGGTGATTAGTAATTATAAGAGAACAGAGAGGGAAAGAAGGATGGTGGGAAAGAAACTTAGTTTTTTCCTCCTTTTTTACTTTTTCTTTCATGGAAGGTAAAAGATAGAGGGAGAGGGAGAGGGCGAGTGATTGAGAGAGCAAGCAGGTAAGAAGACACGAAAGATAAGAAAGAAATAAAGAGGGAGGGATGAATGAGTGACAAGAGCAGACTTGTGGCTCTTTTTTCTAAAATAGAGGCCACTATTTTGGATAAAGAATGGGGGCATCCTGTATCTATAAGACTTGTGCCAACAGAGGAGAAGTCTCGATTGGCATGGAAGAAGGCGAGGAGCATCCTCCAGTCATTCTTAATTCAAGAAAAACAACTCCATTAAGATGATCGGCATTGAAAGGGTGCTTTTGGGAGTGACAATTGTCTCTCTATGTGAAATGAGGTTCAAAAGAGGAAGATTTGTGGTTAGAGTTAATGCCAAGAAATAGAGAAGCAGGAGATTTGAATTCAATGGTTCATTTAGAGAGCCAATCATGGAGGAATTGAACCAAGTTTAGTAGAGGGCTTTAGTTCAAGTGCAGGATCAGCACCGTCCATTATAGAAACTCCATGGATTTCGATAACAAGAGAATTCTACAGGGATCATAATAAATGACTCTCTAGTTGATCTAAATGAAGTTCCTGCTTGGACCTTAGATAAAGGGTTCAATATGATGCCTTCTTCACCAACTAAGCCCTCATCATTTGAAGCTTTAGACAAAGGATTCCAGTTTTTCCAATTTAGCTCGCAATCTTGTATAGTTGTTAGATCAAAAGGAACTAGGCTCCTGTAAGCCACATTTCTAATAGAGATTGGAATTCAGTATTTCACATTTCCAAGGGTAACAAATATTGAATTGGGAAAGGCCTCCAAGTTTTTACAACATCCAAAAATAAAGTATGTGAGAGATCCCTCAGATTGTGGCTCAACTCTCTCCAGAAGGCAAAACCTAAAGATCATTTTTGAACTGCTTTGGGCTCTTTGAGAATCAGGTGAAAGTTGAATAATTGAACAAGCACCCAATATTACAGTCCATGCAGGAATACTTCTTTTTCTGTCTGACCAAGGTCTTATAGAAATGTTGTAGTTTCTAGTGTATTTCAATCTTTTCCTATGGAGAATAAGCAAACTCATACTCGATGGAAAGAACACCAAGAAAGAGTTGTAACTATACTTCATGAGGTCCTAATCAAAGGATCATAATATGCAACAAAAGCATTCTTGACTTGCTTAAAATTTGAAGGAGCACCACTTCGAGTTATAGCAACTTGAATGATTGTAGCTCAGTTTTGCTCTTCATACAAATGAGAGTGGGAGATCTCTATCAAAAGGGAACAAAATAGAGGCTTAGAAGAACTAGGAATGTGCAATACTTCCTAGGACTTTCTTAGTCCACTTTTATACCTTCTACCTAAATGCCCTACTCTTTGCAAAAAATAGGCACAGCTATTCCTACAAACACTTTTGAAATAGCCTACTTCTCCATAGCTTCTCCCTAAGTGAAAGTAGGCGCCTAGAGGACTAGGAGTTTCTGAAGAGGGTTAAGTAGTAGAGAAGTTAAGACCCCTCGATTGGTTAGATCCAATTGTGGTTGGAGAAGTAAATCCCCCATTAAAGCCCTTCAATCCATTCAATCTAGACTGAAGAGGTCTAGGTGGTTCATTAAAGCCCAATAAATTCCTCTATGATATAGACTTTACAAAAGTCTTTCAGATTGCATTAATGCTAGCTTAAAGGGAAAAGGACCTACCTGGCCAAATGAACTAAGTAGAGAATTAACTTCTATGATTGCATTATAATGTCTACCAGCCGGTTGCCTACATCCCAAGGGATGATTATATCTGCTCCTGATAAAGGACAGTCCATTGAGTTGATCTTCTCTTGCTAGAATTGGCAACTCCTAGAGGTTATTCTCAATTTTTTTCTGTTCTTTTGAGTCATCTCACCTTCAAGCATAACTTAAAACAAATGTCAGCAATCCATGCATGATATAAACTATAAAGAGGTTTTCTATAAAACAAAGCAAGCAGTCTTTGCACTTAGCAATGCTATGGCCGTTAGAGTAGATGGATTTTCTCTTCTCTTTCTTTAGAAGTTTTGGAATTTGGTCAAAGATAATATTATGTGTGTGCTTGAGGAATTGATAAAGGTATTTTGGAGTTAGGCAAGCTCAATTATTTCTTCGTCTCTCTTATTCTAAAAAAGAAAGGGAATTTAGTGCTCGCAATCTTTGACTAATTGGCTTGCGCAATAGCCTCTTCAAGTTCATATCTCAAATACTAACAAAAAGGTTGAATAAATTACTCTCTTTTCATTGACGACTCTCAATCAACTTATCAAAGGAAGATTTATTATAAAAAATTTCTTGAGTGCTTACGAAGGTGTACGTGGTGTATTGCAAAAGATCCTAGTTGAAAGGGGCTCTTTGCAATCTTGATTTTAAAAGGCATTTAATAAAGTGAATCGAGCTTTCCTTTTGAATTTTCTATTGGCTAGAAGATTTTCTAAAAATTGGATCGGATGGATCTAGTCAATGCTTCCCTTTGCCACATCTTTACTCCTTATTAATGACCCTCCTAGAAAATGGATTCTTTGTAGGTAAGGCTTGAGACAAGACACTTTTTTTTATCTTTGGCCTTATTCATCTTTATCATTGGTATACTCTTTAGACTTTTTCAAGCAAGTAGGTAGCGTTGTGTTGATTAAAAGAATTGAAAAGAATCTTACATATTAACCTTAGAAGTCTTTAATTTACATATGATTATCTTCTTTTCTTTGCAGCAAAAAAAAAGAAAAAAAAATCCTTGATTGCAATGAAAATGGTTCTGCTTGCCTTTGAAAATGTGATTGGATTGAGAATCAATTTTCATAAAAGTTTCTTAATTTGTATGAATGTGTAGGAGGAAAACAAGGTGTTAGCAAATTTTCTAGATTATAAAAGTGGATATGTTCTTTTATCTATCTGAAACTTTCTTTTTATGCTAAGAATTACCTAATAGTTGTTGGACGCCGCTTCTTAATTATATAGAGTCTTATCTCACATCGTAAAAAGTTAATTTCTTATAATTACTTTGATTAATGTTATCCTTTCAAATTTTCTTTTCTATTATATGTTTATTTTGAGACCATCAAAGTGGGTTATCCGAAGGATTGATTGATTGATTGAGAAGAACCTTCTCATTGAAGGATATGGATGAAATAGAAGGATTCAACCATCTTGTCAATTGAAAAAGTATGTGCTGTAACCAAAGGACGAAGGATTGGAAATCAAAAGCATAAAAAAATCTCAACTCTTATGTTATTGCTAAATGGGCTTAGAAATTGATTAATGAGCTTGAAGCTACTTGGAAGAAACAAAATTAGTAAATTTTATTGTATCACAAGGAAGATGGGAAAGCGAGTTCATTACTCCTTAGGTAAACTCTCTTTAGTTTGAAAAGGTATCTAGAGAAACTAAGAGGTTTTCTAGAATTGTTCTTCTTTCAAGTCGGGGAATGAAGAAAACATAATATTCTCGGACTCATGGATTGGGTCGACTCCTTTGTCCTTATTATTTGACTCATTATACTAGAAAACCATTTGGTGGAACTGCTTCGTGGCTTTTCAATGGAATCAGGACTCTCTTTTTTGGTGCATTAAGGTACTTAATCCTAGAAATGTGCAAGAAAATTGACTACACTATAAAATCAATCCCAACCATGATTTTAGTTTGGTTTGAATCAACTTTTTTGGTCTCTTGATTTGGTTTCAATTTAAAAACTTTTGAAACAAAAAAAGGTTGGTTCAATTTCAATTTAGGGTTTTAAAATACCAAAATAATATAGATATATATATATATATATATATATATATGGGTTTTTATTTGTATTACTGCTAAAATTGATATGCTACATGTATATGTGAATAAATCAAACTGAATTTCTTGGTTTGATTAAGTTAATTTTACTAGAGTGATAAGTTTGGTTTAGTTTTTAGTTTTAACAAATCAATTCAATCATTTTGATTCTAAAAATATCCGTGAACCAACCTTATCCGACCTAACTCATATACACCCATGCATGGTCCTCTTTCCAAAGAGGAGTCAGATCAGTTTTATCCATTAGACCTTCTAAATAGTTGATACTTTGACATGGAAGTTCACTAGCAATAAAATTCTTCTTGCTAACTTATCCTATAAGTTTCTTAATTTGTAGTGGATTGATATGGCCATTCTACAAGAAAGTTTGGAAAATAGCTATATCGCTAAAGCATACAATGTTCCTTTTGAGAAATTAGTTATATACAATGAAAGTCTTAGTTAGAAAGGATTGGTCTGTGAGAAATAGTTATCCATTATTCGAGGTATCAATGAAATTGCTTAATCACCTATTCTTGAGATGTCCTTTCATGAAGAAGGTATGGTTTTTAATTAGAGTTTGCCTAAAGCTTAAAAGATGGCTGGCCAACTTTTAGGGCTTATGGTAGATTTGGAGGAAAAGGACTGTTAAAATCAACCTTAGAAAAGCTTGGAATCAATTAGGTGGTACTATTTGCCAACATATATAGACCAAGAGAAATTCAAAAATTTTTTAAATAAAAATCTTTCTTTAAATTGATTCTTCACAAAGCTCTTTTCTCCTTTTAGTCGTGGGCATGTCTATGTTCATCAATTGCCTCATTTCAAAGCCACCTTCTTTTGTCTCATTTATTGCTCCGCTCTTGGGAGGAGCAACTGCTTAGTAGTGTTATGTATGCTTTGAAGTATCCTTCATCTACTGTATAGAGTATGCTAGAGATAGCTGCCAAACACTTTTGTTCCCCTTTACTTCTTTCTCACCTAATTCTTACCATCATCTTCTACTCTACTGTTGTGCCCTGCAATGAGAAAGTTTTTGGCTTCTCTATTATTCCTATCAAAAAAATTATTATCTTTGAGTGTTAAAGGGGTGAACTATTAGGAATGGTAAATAGAATTTTATATCCCAACATATAGAGAAGGTTGGTTATACATTAATGGAATTATCAACCAATGTTTTTTGAAAAAAATAAACAATTTCTCTAATTCATACAGCCCAAGATATATAATTTTCTTCTAATATCATCATAATATTTGGCCTAAAAAACATATCCTCATAATATATAATGGAAATGCATACAACATCACATTAAATTACCTAGTAATAAAAAGAATATCTTCAAAAGTGGAACAGTTCATGCGATTAGCCATCAATCCAAAAGGCTTACACCCTCACATATGGCTCTTTTGTTGGATTTTAATACTAATATCTTCAATCATGACTTTGAAGCACTTGATGGAATGTATCGAAAGATATTGTCTCATGGACTAGTTTTGTTTTTATTTTATTTTTGCATGATTTAAGATAAAAAATGTAAAATTATTGTGAGATATCAGAAATTATTTCTATGAATAAATGAAGAATGACTAATGTAATCCTTGATTTTTTCCTTTCTATGTCAAAAATCTTCTATCTTTGCAAGTCTAGGCACCTCTAAAGAGGGAGTTAATCTAACTTAGAATGTTCTAATTGAAATGTTCATTAGAATGCAAACTTAGGTAATTATATTATTTAGCTCATATATTTTGATGAATATGTATTTATACTTTTGTTCAATCCTTCTATGTTTCTTCTCCCTCATCAATTTTTGAAGTTGGGATAGCTGTTTATATTGCAGCAGCAGTAGCAATAAATAACAACAAACCTTAATTCTAAATTAATTAGAGTTGATTATTTGAATTATTTGTTTCACTTTTCTTGATTTTAAATCATATTCTCTATACTCAACTCAACTCATCTAAGCCTTTTTCCAACTATATGGGGTCGGCTACATGAATCTGCTTCCTTCACTCTGCTCTATTTAGGACCAAATAGATATTCAAATTATAAATAGTTATATTTTTTTAATTATTTCTGTCTATGTTAGTTTAGGTCTACCTCTACCTCTATTCTTATCATGAATTGTTAAAAGATCACTCTTTCTAACTAGAGCATCTAAAGGCCTACGTTATATATGTCCAAACTACCTAATCAATTTTTTCTCATTTTATCTTTAATTGGGGTTGCTCCTATCATTTCTCTTATATGTTATTTCTAATTCTATCTTTTAAAGTTTTACCACATATTTATCTTAACATACGCATTTCTGTTATACTTAATTTATTCACATATTATTTTAATATTGCCCAACACTTTATTCAATATAGACATGGCTGGCCTAATAGCAGTTTTATAGAATTTTTTTTTAATTTTAATGGGATGCGCTAATATACAATACTTCCAAAGCACTCCACCACTTACTCCATTCTGCTTTAACTTTAGGATTCACATCTTCACCTATTTCACCTTCTTGCTGGATAATTGATCCCAAATACCTAAATTTTTACTCCTTGATATTTCTTGGCTTGCAATCTTCATTATTTCTTCATTTATATTTCTACTTTCACTAAAATTATATGTTATGTATTTAGTTTTAGTTTTACTAATCTTAAAACCTTTAGATTCTAAAGCCTCTCTCCAAATCTCTAGCTTAGCATTTATTCCATATTTAGTTTCATTAATCAACACGATATCATCTGCAAATAATATATACCACGGGATATTATTTTAAATATATTTGGTTAATTTATTCATAACTAATACAAAAAGCTATGGACTTATGGTGGATCCTTGATGTAAACCTATAGTAATTAGAAACTCACTAGTTTCTCATATTGTTATTTTAACAATAGTTATTGCTCTATCATACAATTCTATATACCTTTTAGTAACTCCTTTTTCTCTAAAGCTCATCATATTATTTTTTATATACTTTATCATATGCTTTCTCTAAATCAATAAAAACCATAAGATGATCTTTTTTTTTTCCCTTTACCTCTTCATTAATATTCTTAATAAATAAATAGCCTCCATGGTCGATCTTTCATGCATAAATCCAAATTGATTATTTGATACCAAAGTTTTAGCTCTGATTCAATTTTCTATTACTTTCTTCCATAATTTCATTGCATGACTCATTAGTTTAATTCATCTATAATTTGCATAGTTTTGAATATCTCATTTATTTTTGTATATGAACATTAATATGCTTTTTTTTTAATCATTCAGCATTCTTTTAGTTGCTACAATCTTGTTAAATAAATTGGTTAACCATATGACTCCAATTTCTTCTAAGCCTTTTCAAACCTCAATAGGGATCGCATCCGGTCCTAATGCTTTTTCATTTTTTATTTACTCAAAGCTTTTTTAACCTCAAGCATACTAAATCTACGAAAAAAATTATATTTCTTCTTTACTCCTAAGTTATTACATCCTTCCACTCTTAAATTTAATAAATTATTTTATTTAATAATTTTATAAAATAACTTTTTTATTGTTGTTTTATCTCTTCTTCTTTTACTAAGATTCTTTCATCTTCATCATTAATATATTTAATATAGTCAAGATCTTCTATTTTCTTTTCTCTTAGTTTTGCTAGTTTATATAGTCTTTTCATCTTCTTTCGTATCTAGTCTATTATATAAATCGTCATAGGCTTTAAGTGTAGTATTACTTACCACTTTTTTAGCTTTTTCTTTGCATCTATATACTTTTAAGACTTTTTTAATTCCTAGCCTCTTGCTAAATTTTATAGTTTATCCTTTTAAGCTTGATGACAGCTTGAACTTCCTTGTTTCACCATCAAGTTTTATTTTTTATTAGTCCTACTCCTTTTGATTCTCCTAAAACTTTTTTTGCTATATTATTTATGCATTTAGTTATTTTTTTCATATTAAATTGGAATCATTATTTATATTTATAGTTATTTCCTTTACTAACTTTTTTTAAATAATTCTAATTTTTCTTCTTTTAAATTTTATCATTTAATTTTTGGATTAATAGTTTTACGTTTTACTCTAGATTTTATTTTTATCCACATGTCTGCTACCATTATCTTATGTTGTGAAGTTAAACTTTCTTTTAGAATAACTTTACAGTTTTTGCATATTATTTTATCTATTTTCTTAGTTAAGAAAATGTCTATTTGACTTTTATTAGATCCACTTTTAAATGTTATTAAATATCCATCTCTCTTTTTGAAACAAGTGTTTGTTATTGTTAGATCATATACCATTGTAAAATCTAATAAGCTCATGCCGACTTCATTCCTATCTCCAAATCCATATCCTTGATGTATCATTATATATTCATCCCTCTGTTTAACTACATGTTCATTAAAATCTCCTCCTATATTTTTTCTTCTTGTGGCATTTCTTGCATTACTTCATCTATATCTTTCCAAAATTATGTGTTGGTCTAATCCTACTTATGGTGTATATGCACTAATTATATTAATTATATTATTCTTAATTATAAGTTTTAGTGATATATTTCATTCTTCTTTTCTAGTTACCTTAACAACATATTCCTTAAAATTCTTATATATAATTATTCCTACTCCATTTCTATTTTTATGTTTTTCAGTGTAATATAATTTATATCCTGTATTCTCTATTTCTCTAGATCTTTCATCTATCCATTTAGTCTTTTATAAGCATATTATATTTACTTTTTTTCTAATCATAGTGTCCACTATCTTTATAGCTTTACTTGTTAGTGTTTCTATGTTCCAAGTTACGACTATTATGGACTAACTTTTTTATCTATTTTCGTTCATAGTGCAAGAATCTTTGCTCACTTATTACCACACCCGAGCACTGTTGCAGTGTCCCTTGCCCATTTTTTGAAACATTCGAAGGTAGATGCAATATATCTTTTAACGGGGATGTCCTAGCCCATCACATAGTTTGATTTAGTAGATTTATATTTTGAAGGATCTAACGAAGTTTTATGCTAGCTGTCAGCTACCTAACGCAACCATTCTCCTTTACTTAGGCTTGGGATCGGTTTTAGCGGAGTTAAATCATATTCTTTATAAAATACAAAAAAATTTAAGTGTTTTAATAATTATCTTATTATAATTATTTTTTAAAACTCCTTTTATAATTTAGTTGAACTAGCTAGATCTCTTAAAACTTGTAAAAACTAGTTATGTTTATTAAATTATAGTTTTTTCCTGATATCTTAGTCCATGTTTGGTTCGTGATCCATAAAACTATTTTTGAAAACATGGATTGTATCAAAAAATCTGAGTTGTATTCTATTGATTTTTAGTGTTTAAGAATATGTTTGGTTGATGTTTTTGAAAACTATATTTTTTGGAGGAAGGCCGCAGCGAATCGCATGGAAAAAAGTCGCAAAAGAAGGAAGAAGGTAAATCCACGAGTTTTAGGTGTTTTGAGTAAGAGAGGATAAAATTTAAAAAATGTTTGAGATGAATCTGAAGAATGCTGGTTACTTCAAACCGATTTTGAAATATTTGCGAAAGCTAGATATGGATCAAATCGCATATCTTAAAATTTTTTATTTAGTGATCTATACCCGTATTACTTTAATAATAAAAATAATAATAAGATTAAGAAATTGACCTTTGTATAATTAAGTCGAATATCTTGAACTCCATCAATACTACCTTGGAATCACCAAATCCTTTCGATCACCATGAACTTTTCAAACATTCTCCAAATTATGATAAACACGAATGCATTTTTAATTTGGGTTGAGATCACACAACTAAATTTTTGAGTCACTTTTATTCTCAACACACAAGAATAAGTGAAGAGGAAGGAGAAGAAGGTGATGAGAATCATGTTACATTATTTTTCTCTCATAAATCTTATATTCTGGCAGAAAATAATAACTAGCACCCCTTTTTAATTAATTAATTAACTAATTAAAATATAAGATAACTTTAAACTCTTGAAGATTATTTTAACGTGGAGTGATGTGGGAGAGAGAAAATCTTTCTCACAATCTCATATATCTATCCAACAATGAGTTGGTTTCTTTTGATATCTTTAATGTGGGATGATACGAGAAAAAGAAAATCTCTTCCATAATTTCATATATCTCTTCAACAATAAAATAACCTCCACATGGAACATACCTACGATGTGTTCCTAGCACATCGTATAATTTTTAATTTAAAATAATTTTAAATTTATTTTAAATAATTATATTATTTAAAATAGAAATTAATTTAATTAATTTATATATAAAATTAATTTTAAATTTCTAATTTTAAATTAATAATTCAACCCAACATATCATAAAGTTCACATAATTTAATAGAGTCATTCAGAGAAACTGTGGACATTATAATTTTAAGCTTCAATAATTTTGACATTTAATTAAAATTTTAATTAAAATTTTAAAATTATTAATTATAAATTACTCCACAAAAAATTTAAAAATGCATTCTTAAAATTATAAAATTAATTTTATTAAGAAGAATTTGAATTGTCCATTGATATAGTTACTATATAAATCAATCCTCAATAAATGGTTCATAATTAAAGCTAGGTATTTTCTGTTAACCTCTTTAATTATATCTTTCTCCAATTCTATAATGAATAATATATTTATGATCTAATCATAAGTTGAGCGTTCTTATTATTCAAGCCCCAAATAAATACTTATGGGAACATGAAGGAATGGATTTCATCTTATATATTAATATTTTTGGTTATTTATGTTATTATATTTTTTAATATACCAAGAATTTGGTGTGTATGTGTTAAAAAATATATATAATAAATAGAAGTCTATTAACTACTATCGATTCATTTATGACCACCATTGATTAATTTTGATTGTTTTATTTTAACAACAAAATTTATTAAAGATTCATAATTAATTGCATTTTACTCTTATATAATCAAATTATATAAAGCACTTTCATTCCGATATTCTCATTATCAACAATCTGGATAAGATCATTTCATTTAGAATGTAATAAACCGCGCTGGTAATTTTAAATTAAAGATGCCAACTTTAATTTATAATTATGGATAAATTTAGATTATTTTACTTTAAATATTATCCTCTATATATAATATTTATATACAATATTTAAAGTCATAATTAAATAATTCAAAATTTTTGATATTTATAAAGCATCAAACATGCATCAAATTAATCAGTAAAATAATACATCTCATTTATTTATGAGCATATATCCAACAAGAAAACGTCATTCCGACATTTTTCAGATTCATTCAAATTTTTAGAATCGTTTTAAAAAAGTTTTTTTGAAAAAATGATTTGACTAAACATATTTTTTATGTTATGGATTGAATTTTTTATTTTTAAAAATAAAAAATTCAACACAAATTCCGTTGTCAAACGGGCCGTTAAGTTTTCTAAACTTGATGGTTATTACCTAAGCCTAGGTGACCGATCACGGGCGTCCGAATTGGCTTGAGTCACGGTTCGCCCAACCCAAAGGTCTTCAGGAACCAGACCGCATCAGGTTGAACCGCGGCTTTCCTTCACGCTGTGCTTCCCATCCGAAATAAAAACTTCAGCTGCGTCTTCTCTTACGTTTTCTTCAGCCGCTATTTTTCCTTCGCACCGATCCCTCTTCTCCTGTGGTTGTCCGTCTTCGATGCCGCACCCAGCGCCGGCAGCGCCGAAGAAGCACGGCGGCGAGCAGCAGCATCCGCAGCCCGACGCCAACTCCGGCCTGAAGTCTCAGCGCTCCAAGGCCGCTAGGGTTTCCGATGACGCCGCCGACAAGAAGGTCTTTATGCCGCCCTTTCTCCCTTTTATTTCTTCAAAACGTAAACCATTCCATAACTAAGATAATAAATCATAGAATGCGCATTTTGTTTTGTTATGGTTGCTGTTATTATAATAATACCACTTTGCCGCCCAAATTCTCTCAGTGAAGAGGTGAAGACAAATATTTTAAGTGATCAAGAGATTCTACTAGAAACTGATAATTATATGTTGATACTTGCCTGAAATGCCAGGGGTGATGGAACCCCTAGGTAAAGTAGTATTATTAGCTGAATAGATGTTGAATCGTGAAGGAGTTTTTTAATTTGAAGCTCAATTCTTCGAAAAGGGCCGGGAAATTAGAAAAAGCAAGGACTTGCTTCTCGAGTTCATGGGAGAATTTTAGTGTCTATTTTTTATGTCTCTCGACTGCATTGGATGCTAGAGAATTGACTCTTACCTCTATTTTTGCACTGCATTCTAACTACCTCCATCACAAGCCACCTTGCTAAGGGCTTCTTTTTTTTTAAAAAAACTGTAGTTCAGCTTATCCATTCCTAACTTCTTTTTTTTTTTTTGGGGGGGGGGGGGATTCTTGATCGAATATAGTTAATGTAGTTGATTATATGCAAAGAATTAACAGAATGCATGTAATATGAACCTGATATTAATAATTTTTTAATTACATATCTTGTACAGCAAATTTAAATAGAAGAAGAATTATATGTGATCCTCTAAATTATTTGGATAATTTCAATGGAAATTTATTGACATATGACGTTATGCCATATCTAATATTGATTTAATTAGCTCAAAAATGGAGCATCTGTTGAAGTAGATGTGGCCTAAATTATGAAACATATAAAAAAAGGAAAATTATTTTAAAGAAAGCAAAAGCACTTAAGAAGCATCAATGTTTTTTTTTTAAAAAAGTATAATAAAGAGCACATGATAGGTGGATTTAGAAGATCAAAATGGCTTCAAACAATTAAAAGTGCTCACTTTATGATATTTAATAAGAGCAACAATACTAATGATAACGGTAGTGAGGATGAAGATAATAATAAGGACTACTGTAATTATCGTAGTGATATATGTTTTAACTAGGTGTGACACCATAAGTATGTATTGTTGATATTATAAAAGCAGCAATACTAATGATTATGGTAGCAAGGATGAAGATAATAGTAAGGACTACTATAACTATCATAGTGATATAAATTTAACTTAGTGTGACACCATAAGTAGATATTGGCTTCTAACAATGCAACGATGCCAACTTCCTGATTTACACTCATATTTTTTTAAACAGATAATGAGTTTCTTTTTGATAATTTACGTGGATTATTGATGTTTGAACAGCATTTCTTACCTCCTTCCCTCCATAAGTTGGTTTCTTCTTTCTATGTTACTTGAGATTCCCTTTTTGAATTTTATTCTTCTTTGGAGATATAAGCTTTTCTAACCTTACACGAGCATTAACTTCAAAATGATTGCTGTTTAACAATAGGTGCAACAAAATTAATAACCACAGGTTGGCCTAAATGTTTCTGCGGAGCCAAATGAATGGTTTCTCCAAACTCTTTTAGTGTTCATTTGGGTCTATGCATAACGTATGTTGGCTTCATTATCAATGAAGAAATATGGATAGTAGTTCATTTGAGAGTTGGCAGGAAAGGAACATGCAACGGATGATTATGATGTCACAAAGTAGAATATGCTTGGATAAATGGACCAAGACTTTTAATTTATCTACTTCTCCTGCTTCTTGCTCTTATACATTATTTATGACAGTATCAAAAATATGTAGTTACTGAAGAATAGTGTATTTGTATAAGTCTGTAATACATTATTCATGTGTCATCTTGCTATTCAAGTTGTCATGGTCTTTATGATAAGATTATATTTGCTTCTACAACCAGACAAGAAGACTCAAGGATGTGGAGATCAGCTTTCCAATTGTATATGGAACAATTTCATTCTGGCTTGGTAAAAAAGCAAGCGAGTAAGCACTGCAGTTTGCTAACTTTTATTTTAGCTGAAATTCTCATAATGAGAAGCTTTATATTGTGATGTATAATATGCTATATCATCTTAAGTTAATTAATAACTGTTCGTGGGCTAACATCACGCACTTTTATGATTTAGGTACAATTCCCACAAATGGACTGTTTATGTTCGCAGTGCGACAAATGAAGACTTGAGTGTGATAATCAAGCATGCTGTCTTTCAACTGCATCCTAGTTTCAGCAATCCAACCCGGGTTGTAGAATCGGCGCCTTTTGAATTGTCAGAATCTGGATGGGGAGAATTTGAAATAGCTATTACCCTCTTTTTCCACAGTGATGTTTGTGACAAGCAGCTGGACCTGTAAATTTCTTGCAATGATTATCAACTTTTATCAAATATGGTCATTTGTCTGCTATTTGTGCTCATGTGCAACTTGTCCTAATAATTTTGCAGATATCACCAGTTAAAGTTGTATCCTGAGGATGATAATGGACCCCAGTCAACAAAAAAGCCTGTTGTTGTGGAAACATATGATGAAATAGTTTTTTCTGAGCCTAGTGAGGCATTCTTTCTCCGTGTCCAAAATCATCCAGCTGCAATTGTTCCAAGGCTACCTGCTGCTCTAAACTTGCCACTGCCAGGTATAACTTTGTTCCCTTTTTCCATCTTGTGCTTTATGCGTCCTAAAGTTCTTTAAAAATAAGCTGCCTTTACTTTCTATAGGTCCCGTTGAACATGTGAATGAAAAGAAAAGAGGTGATACCAAGGATCACCCACTAAATCAGTGGTACCTGAATTTCTCTGAGGCAGATGAGCTATTGAAACTGGCAGCTGCTCGTCAGCAGGTCAGACTTTACTCTCTTTCTTTTAATTTTGCATACAAATTATTCATTTAGAGATAAAATGCATAGATGGCATTCATACATACAGCTGTAGTAGCATTTATTCCACATCTCCATACACATACAGCCACCTCTGAGATGTAAGTGCACTGGAGAATTAGAAACCCTCAATTTATAATCAATAACATCTATATTTGAGATCAGTCCTACAACATTCTGGAAAGAAGTCATTGTGTTTAGATGAATACCAGGATTATAAATCTTATATAATGAATGAAGCAATTTTGTACTTCGTGTTCTTTAAAATCTGGATACCGTATTTGTATTAGGAATAGAGATGTGGATAAAGGGATGCTAGATTTCATGTTTCTCATTTTAGTCCTCCAAGAGAATCATTGAGTGCCACATTAGATGATTTAAAATCAACCTGCCATGATCAAAATAATTAATTATAAACAGGATCTAGTCCAGACCTTTGTAGATTGGATAAGCCTTGTTGATTCTGGTTATTGGGAAATATGTCATGAGGAACATACAATCCTCAGTCAGAATTCAAGATGAAACAAGTTGCATCTTGGTATCTTTCTACTAAGTTAAAGATAATATGGTTGCTGAGAAGTCCTGGCCATTGTAGATATGCTTCCATCACTTTCCTATTAAATTGATTTTATGCTAGTGAATATATTATTGTAGTTCACAAATATAATTGATCACAAGCATTTGCTAATAAACTAAGTAAAGCTAGTTTTTAGAAATTCTCTGTTATTGAGCTGACTTCTTTATGAGATTTTGTTGTAGGCTGCTGTTATGGACTTGGACCAAAATGTAAACAAGCCTTCGACAGATCCCACCCATGACAACTTGGACCTAATCTAGATTAGCTTGAACTGGTCTGACCAATGTAACCTAGTTTGCCCATCTATTCTCATCTGACTGAGGTGATTAAGAGGAGATGGTGTGTGAAAGTTGGAACCACAGGTGTCATGTGGGGGCAATGTGTCACCATGTGGCACTACCTCATCCAACTGCCTTACCCATCCCATTTGTAGGAGAGATTCTGAGAAATGAATAGGGCCGAGATCAGGGTAGGCTTGCTAAAAGAGGGAAACAAAGATAGCTCTTTGTCTGGGCTGATAAATGTGATCATCCAGCTACTGGACTATGGGCTTAAAGAGCAATCTCTTCTCTGACATTTGTTGCAGACGGGTAAGGATAGCTCTTTGTCTGGGCTGATAAAATGTGATCATCCAGTTACTAGGCTATAGGCTTAAAGAGCAATCCTCTTCTCTGACATTTGTTGCAGATGAGTAAGGATTTATGAGACTAAGAGGGATCAGGATATTATTAGAATTCATGGCTTGACCTATCTTTGAGTGGCCAATGGGGCTTGAATATGGGATCTGTTCCTCAGTATCATGATATTTTACCAGTCTTGATTTTTTTTTTTTTTTTGTTTTTTGAAGAGTTTAACTCTAATTATTGGGCATGTTTTGAACCAACAATGGGTATATTTAAGGTTTGCAGTGCCGACCCATACCATACTAGTAAGGTATAGATATGGTATCGAGTTTTGATTTTGTATCAATCAAGCCAGTTTGAATGGAGCTGAACCGCCTTGTACCATGTGATATTATAGTTAAGAGTGAGAAAAGAATGGGCACTCTATCTTGGTATAGGGTGCATACCGTACCAAACCCATAATGTATTGGTATAATGTCTTGGTACCAATTTATGAACCTTGGTTGTATTTGGTATCTCACAATGTATTGAATGCATTGGTTATGACAAATATTTTGGATCTTGGGTATACTTTTGGTGGCAAAATTTTAGGCTTATAAAATTTAGTGAATTATCGGAAATGACTGCGTCAAATTTGGTAATATCATAGCCATAATGTAAATATCAGAATTAAAATAGATCAAGCAATCTGTAATCATGTAAAGAGTTTTTGCTTTTGTTTTGTTTCTTTTGTTTTGTTTTTCTTTTTTTTTTCTTAATATAAATAATTGTGTATTGAGCTTTGTCCAATGGCTGGAGTAAAGCTGTCACAATGTATGTACACACATACATATATTATAGCCAAGTTTAAGATCCGATCATCTTTTTCATCCTTGGATCCATGCGGATCCCAAAGCTATCCCATCTTTTTTTACTTTTTTTCATCTTTAAAATTCGTGAACTATATGAATCCAAGGGTGGGGTAGGTGATCGGATCCAGGCTTGGTTATATTTGAATGTAGCCAAGTCTTTCTCTCTCTCTCTTTGCTATATATATATATATATACACACACATATTATATAACATTTTTACTGAAACAACATGTGAATAAATTAAGTGTAACATAAATGCGCATGTTAAGATGGATATGTGGTAAAAGTTTAAAAATAGAATTAGAAATAAACATATATAAGAAATGATAGAACAGCCCTAATTGAAGATAAAATGAGAGAAAATCGATTATGGTGGTTTGGACATATACAACAAAGACTTTTAGATGCTCCAGTTAGAAAGAGTGATCTTTTAATAGTCTATGGTAGTGATAGAGATAGAGGTAGATCTAAACTAACATGGACATAAATAATTTAAAAAGATATAACTATTTGTAACTTGAGTGTCAACTTAGTCCTGAATAGATTTGAATAGAGTAGTGGAGGAAGCATATTCATGTAGCTGACCCCATGTAGTTGGGAAAAGGCTTAGATGAGTTGAGTATATTATATAAACATTTCGGCTTTTGTATTTTGCAAAGATGGTGCTTAGCTTGGTTTATCCTAGATTGATGTGTCGGAATAGTGCAGCACATCCATACATATCAATCTTCACTTGTCACGGCATCAGAAAAATGTTTTCATACCATTTTAACATGGTTTATTTTTTATTGGTTTGATCTTTGAGGGGGCCAGGTTTTGGTGAGCAGCAGTGAGGAAATGTGTGTCAGAGCGAGTTTTTTATTTTTTTTGTGTGTGGCAGGGGTTGGTGGCTTTTTTTTTTTTTGGGGGGGGGGGGGGGGGGGGGGGGGGGGGGGGGGTGGTTCAATAAAGTATAACAAAGGGGAATTAATGGAGCACAACTGCAGATGGTAGGATGGTGGAGTTGACAAGAGGGCAATCATGATGGTAGAGGGTAAATTGGTAGTGAACAAAGTATAGTATGGTAAAATGAGAGAGACCTGCTAAACTCAGTGGTAAAGCGGCGGTGAGGAGTTTTTGGCCTGTGAGTTATCCCATAATAGAAGACAATCTACTGTTTTCTTACCCTTAATATATTTATTATAAAGTCCACTGCTGTATCATTAGGATTCTTTCATCATCATTTTTTGCTGCATAGCAGGATTTTTATAACTGAGAAATTCATTTTATGTGTTTAAAACTAATGAACTTTCTGAGATTTTGTGTTGTTCTTATTGGGAAAACCTTTGGTAGCTGGATTTCTTTTGTAGCTAGAATTTTCTTCACTTTCTATTTTTTTGGTTAAAGCCAGACACTTGCTTCTTGATTCTGGGCTATAATTTGGGAAGAGTGATGTTCTTTGTGGATGTTTGAGATATGGCAAACGGAGGAAACAAGATCTGCTGTTCCCTCTCTTTCTCCCACAATGTCAACTAGCTTGAACATGCTGTATGTTTCCAGCCCAGTCATGGGCTTTTGTTTAATCTTATTGACATGTCTACAAGCTCTCTTTTGGAGTGCTTCAGTCAAACTAATCAGGGTTATCAAGTCATCGAATTTTGAGCTATAACCTAAGTTGTTGCTCCCCATCATATCCTGACGTAATTGGACTAGTCATGTCTGGTCCATGGCATAGGCAGAAACAGCACGGAATTAGCATTTACCAGCAGCTTCTCAATCCTTAACTTGGTTGTCCCATCATTCCATATCTAAGATTGATTCAAGTCTTCTCAATTACATCCTTATCTTTTTAAATGTTTGATCACATCTCTATCCATGAGCTGTCCACATTTTCTGCCAAGATTTATGGAATTCCAGCTGTCCTCATCTCTAGGAAGTGGATTACAAGCATTCGTGCTTCCAAAATAAGTCCAACAATAGATCATGGCCACCATGCTTCCTTTTCATGTTTGAAGGACAAAGGAAGTGGGACTATTTGCCTTGTCTTTTTTTTCCCCCTTTCTTACCTTGTTCTACAAGAAAATAGAATTGGAATGCCAGCACCAGTGTCTGAGTAGCGGACTTCTCACAAATGGGAGCAGGATGCCAACCAACTGAGCTCAGGCTGGTTAGCATTCACCTCCTGAACTACTTTCTTAGTAGCACCAAGCAAAAGAATACATGTGGGTCCACTTAAAGAAAGGCCTTCAGCTAGTAACTTGATGGGAAAGTGAAGTTGAAATTCTACTAAATAACTTTTGCCAATTATTCTATCACAGGTGCAGGCTCACATAGTGAAGCTAAAGAGACAGTTGAGTGTGATTGATGGCTTGCCCCAGCAGTCAAAAGCTTCTTCTGGTCAGTAAATCTTGCCAGGTCTTCCTTTCATGAAATACCTCTGTAGACAGAAAGGGGTAAGAAGTGAAACTGGATCGCATGTAAATCCATGCTAAAGGGATTTAATCCCCATGATCATATCTTTCCTGTTTCTTTCCATTTTGACTTAGTTGTAGTCAATTTTACAAGAAAGGGGGAAAGAAGGGGAATGGAGATGCTCACAAGTATGTCTGCCTTCTTTTGAAATGTATGTGCTAAAAACGCTTTACTGTATTTTCTTCTTTGATGAATGTATAATGAAAGGAGAACTGTTATTGCATGACGGCTGCTTTCTATGAGTAAACTTGTATTTTGGTACTCATATGAGGAAAATCAGGAAGTCATCTTGTCACTTTGATTTCTTAGTATAAATATGCTTGCAATGTTTTCTCCTTTTCAGAAAAGAATATGCTTATAATGTGAAAGAGCATAGGAAAATATATTTTGACAGGTTTAATGGTTGGCAGATTGAAGAATTTGCCCTTAAATTGCTCAATTTGCCATTATAGCCTTAAAACAATCAAATTGAGAATAAACTTCTGCTGCATATCATTCTTTCATGCTCAGATTCTTGAGCTTTGTAGGAGTTATGTCTGTAAATATTAGGAGTGACAGATGATCTTGTTTATCGGAAAGAGAACAACTTTTTACTTTCATGAGAAGTCTGTAGAACAATCATTGTTGCAGCTTTGGTGCCTCTACATTCTCTAGATACCACAAACAAAAAGAAGGGAAAGAGTGTTCATTCGCGTATTTGATAGCTCTATGCCCAAAGATAATGAACTGCAAATTTATGCTTCTCAGAGAAGGATGTAAAATAGCAAAAGGTTAGAACTAGAAGTTGACAGAATTAGTGAACAGTGAGAACTAGATGTCTTGATGATAACAGCATTAACTTTGTGTAAACAGTCTTGATATCTGTTCAAGTACTCTCAGAAAAGAAATTCACAGATTAAAAATGTCTTATTTAGGAAGCTTCATTCACCGAGTCTATTATGGGCACTAGAAGAATGATGGAAGATATCGTCAAGTCAGATTTGTTATTTGGAGAGTATTTTCGGAACCTTATTCTACATTATTGCTGCTCTTCCAAAAAAATTTGTCCATTATTTATGGCTCTGGTGCATTGTTGAAGCCATTACAGCCGTGTGCAATTCTTGTCATCTTTTAACAGATGGAGAAAAATTATGATACGCTGTCCTGAGACTTCAATATCACAACTTCACAGTGTTCCCCATGGGCTCCTTTGCGATGCAGACAACTCAATTGTCTTTTCTTTTTGCTCACCATATAAGATCTAGATCTATTTGTACGTCCTAAAGATAATGTTTGGCTTCCTTTCAGCATTTACCTAAAGCATCTACTTTACATGTAACCTGAATCACTGTCTGCACGATTTGTTCTTTCCTGCTGTATGAAAAATCTCTCTACTATCTGGTCTTAACAACTGTAGGACAATGTTTGTTAAGTCTAATTGATCCCCGTGGCTTTGCATGACGAGCTTCCAAGTGGTCACCTCTCTACAGAGTAGCTATCTATTACCTTGATCTCATGATGAGGCTCCCTATCAGTATCAAGAATAGTGGTCCTTGAGGATCCCAGAGGCATTCTAGGGACGGAAGAAGGAAGGTAGCTTTCAGGTAGCTTTCAATCTGAGTTGCTTGTTATGTCCTGGTAGATTTCATGGAAAGAAGTGGGTCTGCTGTGATCTAATTGGGGCCTCCGTCTGTTGTCCTTGCAAGGATCCAAGGGCAAGTGTAACGTGGCCTACATGTGCCTAACACAGAGGGGG
Organism: Calamus simplicifolius; assembly: GCA_900491605.1. Taxonomy (NCBI): domain Eukaryota; kingdom Viridiplantae; phylum Streptophyta; class Magnoliopsida; order Arecales; family Arecaceae; genus Calamus; species Calamus simplicifolius. Next base: position 187,159 of record UESW01005073.1, on the reverse strand, counting down.
ATCACCATTTCACCCACCACACAGTAATTGCTCTCTTTTGATCATTGCAGACCACTTGTCATTCTAACTCTTCCTTTTCCTCCCTAAATTTGCTGTTGTTCTGGCAGTCACATTGGAGAGTTTACAATCAGAATTCTAAAATTACAATATGTTGAATTGTTCCTTATCTGCTTTTAAATCAAGCACTGGAGTTTTGAATGGAATTCCATTTATCATTAGGCGATGGCTCCATTGGACTTTGGCTAACTTGGAGCTCTAGGGTACTCATGCTCCAAACTACTACATTGATTTCATTTGGTTTGCATGATTTTTTCTCCCCTCAGATACTCTTGAAAGCTTTCACACGAGTACCTTGAGGTGTGACGGATGAAGAAGCTGTAGGCGGCCTAATGAAGTGTGACTTAAATATTCTGACCATTCGTTTTCTTGACCATGCCAGGGCACATGGCTTGTAAATTTGTGCAGGAGATATGGCGTCTCAGATCTCTCTGAGGTAGAATAATAAATTTAGTGGCCTGTAGCATCTCAGCGTTGAATGACTAGTTCTGACACTTGCAGGTTTCACATGCTTTTTGGGCAGCTAAAATTATATTATGGTTTTTAGAGATTGAACTTTTCTTCTTGGTGATTGTATAAATATATAAATGCGCACATTATTTTAAATCTCAAGGAGAAAAGAAAGGAACATCTTGAGAGAAAACAAATATTTATTGTCATGGAAACGAGCTCCTTAGCTTTCTTCAGCTGGATAAGCATACTCATTGGGCTGCAGTTCAGCATACTAATGAGATATATGTACCATGTCTTTTCACTATTTTTTGTCTTTAGAGGAAAGATTAAAATAACCAGAATTTGACCCATTGGATGCATGTGATCTACTTGAGAGGAGCATTTGATTGGTGGCCAAGATCTCTTTGTTTAATATTGTTCGAAGTAGATTCGATAATATATTACCTTTATACATTCATCTCACATGCTTTTCTTATTTGTTGTCAACATTTTGAAGTTAATGTTAAAAGATACGTTTTTGCATTAGAAGAAATTTACACGCTTGAACTCAGCATTCTTCAGTTGCAGGACTGATTTTGATGTCTTGATCCATTTATATGTAGAAACTTAGGTTGTTTGCGGCACAAAACATTGTTGTTTAATTAAGATGGATCATATCATTCTTCACAATAATTAGTTAACATTGTTTTATTGCATTTGTTAACTATTTGATTGGATGCTAGATCAATTATCATTTCATGCTTAAAGGCTGCTTCTTTTACTGGAAAAGTGTTACAAGATTCTAAAAGCGATTGTTCTCCATATTTCTGTAAATACCTGGGTCATTATCTTTGAAATATATAATAGACCTTGAAAATCCTAGAAACCATAAATTATTACCAAGTATTCTGATTTCAGTGAGCTGTGAATTTTTGACTTGTGGAGCATTTTGTTATCTGGTAAGCTTATTCAATTGGGGCAAAACTGAAAGACAAAGGATTCAACCTAATATATAAGATAAGATAAGATGAAATAAAAGTTAAAAAGGTCTTGGTAAAGTTGATCTGGAATTACTTATGATGTTAGCAATGTGGGAAGAATGATATATATATATATAGAACTTTTACATTGGAAAGGAAAAGTGAAATTTAGAAGATAAAGCTAAAATCCAACTGGCTACAATAAAATTTATCATTGAGCTGCTCCACAGGCCCGGCCACCCCACCCTAGTATCTGGCCATCATTGCATGGGTGGATGGCATGTGATTTAGACAATAAAAATGGAAGATAATTGTAAAAGGTCACTCATACCTTAGTTCCATTAAGCAGCTCGTGGCAGTCTAGCTGGTTAGTGCTGGGAAGAACAATATTTTACATGCAACGCTTTTTTCCCGGCCTTTTCTAATATAATCCAATTCAAAAACCACTTTCATTTGAAAAGTCTTTGTGCACCGGCTTTCGACATATAAAGCATACATGCGATGCACCTATGCTATCGTACTATGCAGTCCTATGCGTGCCATCGTACGTGCGATGCGTGTCACAGTCCAATTCATGCATTCGTGCCATCGTATGTATGGTACACATTATGATTATGCTTCAGTCATGGCTATGCTTCAGTGCGCGCTTTGTGCACCGAAGGCCCGTGCACAAAGTCTTTCCCTTCCACTAAAGAAAGAAGTGGGGAAAGTAACGCAAGTGCACGGTATGCTCTTGCCGACAACTGAGGATAAACTAAACTAATCCGGTCCAATTCCAGATTGCCAGAGAGCATTTGCAATCTATAGTGTACACACGCACAAAATACTCGGATTACAAGAAAATAAAACAGATGTGTACATGTAAAAAAACATATACACAATGATCTAACTTATTCCTAGTCATGGCTTTTGAGAATTTTTTTTTTATTACTGTTATTATCATTAGACAAAATATACTTTTGTTCCTTACACATTCATTCATAATACATTTTGATTCTTAAATTTTCAAACATTCTATTGCTTGAAATTAATATATCAGTCAATCAATTTATATGTAATGACACGCTGTTCCATCAATTTCAGTTTATTGCTTGTAATGAAGAATTAGAAATTATAACAATTCAAAATTTATGGGTCAAAACAAATTTTCAGTGATAGTTTGGGAATCAACAGTATATTTTATCCTTGGTATTATTATTATTACTTTGTTTCTACGATTACCTTGCTCGGCTAGCCCCACTGTACTACCCACTTGGTTGAACGAGACAATAGCAGAAGATGCCACATGACTACTGCCTACTCTCCCTGACCTCCACCAAACTATGGTGGTACTGTCCAGTACCCAGTACGGCCCACCACCTTTCATCATCCGTGACTTTAAATGAAAAGATATGATTGTACTCTCCCTTTTTCTCAACCATAGCTTAGGGAAGGACCAACAGAAAACTGCCCTGTTAGTAGTGTAGTTGGAAAGAATCGGCTTACTGGAATTGTATGGAGGCTTCATGGGAATTAAAACTTCGCAGTGACACAATTAAATATGTCAATCTTGACAGTGGGAAGTAAATAGTCTGCCTTTTTTTTTTTTGTGTGGGTAAGTTAGGTTGATATTGAAGTGGAAGTCTAGTCACATTGTAATATTTTGATCAAGCTGGCTGTCTTTTTAGTATTTTACCAAAAAATGGCTTCGACCACGGCTCTTTTCCTGTACCGGAGTCAAGAAAGGAGGCATGACTTCTAAACTTTGAAATCATTGGATTAGTCAACATTCAAAATAGCAGAAGACAAAGCAGGAGTCAGGCACAAACCATTGTTTTTAATTGCCATCAACAGAGTCTGCAAGGTATGTTGACAAGAGATTTGAGACAAATCGTTTGGACATAATACAGCTTTAATTAAGCCAGATTTTGCAGAATGGGCAGCCATGCCCATGCGATGCTTGTTTGGAAGCAGGTTTGGGATTGCTAGCTATTCTTTCTTTTTCTACCACAACAATGAGAGATCTAGCCTAATCTAGTCAGTCATTCAACTAACTCTCTAATAGGTGATGTGCACCATTATTTATAGAAGCTATTTATGATCCGTGTTGCACCAGCATGCCAAACTAAATAACTCAATTTTTGGAATCAAGGGGGAAAAAAAAAAAGAAAAGAAAAAGAAGGAAAATATATGAACATATTAGACAAACTTGACATCAAGAGTCTATTAGTTTTTATCATAACATTAAAGATATATTTCTAATAGAGGGAAGTAAGAGAGCAATTTCTTTTTCTACTTATTGTGCAACTAAGTATATTCATGGACACAGCCTTTATGATTTTATAATATTCATGCTGACATCTGACATTGGCTTGCTCCTTGTGCAACAACAACTTTGATGTGAGATTTTTGCGTTAGGCTAGTGTTGATCCTTCATTATAATCCATCAAATAATTAAGACCGATATGATCAGATCAATTGATCCAACCAAAGCTCAATGATGAAACCAAGAAGAAGTCAATGGAAACATAATTAAAGGTCGTAAAATTTGGTGTTACCTACCAGCAGATGCAGCCATGGCGCATTACACGTGCTATGTTCACAAGAATATGCCAATGGCCCTTCATGGATGACAGCCACAAGTTACACGGTCGGGCCATTGGATACTCCATGACACAGTACATTCAGAACAACCATGATTAGTTATGATTGATTATATAGGCAACTGCAACATAAAATTCTAATCGAGATCCAACGAGACCTCACTTAGCAAATTTAAACCCCAGCTCCAAATTATTTGGACTACCCCACATCCAAATTCCAACTTGCAACTGGAACCACACATTCACATCAATAAACAATGCGAGGGCCAAGCCTGTCCTTGGGAAGGACAACAAAGCAGCCAGAGCCCCAGGCCCAGGGTGTCCTTAGACCCAACTCCACCCCCCAACCCACCAGTCCTCTCTTGTCCTCCCCACTCCAACCCCACCACATGCTCCTGTTCCTCCCCCCCTCCCCATAAATACCACCCTCACCCCTCCCCACTCTCCCACCACTCTGACCATCTCCTCCTTCCTCTCCTTTTGGTCCACTTCTCTTAGCCATAAAAGAAAATTAAGAAAATGACTCTAAGGAAGCACAACAAACTCTCCCAAGCCATGGTATTGAAGCAGATACTGAAGAGGTGCTCCAGCCTTGGGAGGAAGCAGGGGCTGGGTGGTGGTGGTGGTGGTGGAGGAGAGGAGGAGGGGCTGCCGGACGACGTGCCGAAGGGCCACTTTGTGGTGTACGTGGGGGAGAACAGGAGCCGGTTCATCGTTCCTATAACTTATCTCTCTCATCCCGAGTTCCAGAGCCTCCTGCAGCAAGCTGAGGAGGAGTTTGGCTTTGGCCACCACATGGGCCTCACCATCCCTTGCGAGGAGGTCGTCTTCCGGTCACTGACGTCTTCGCTCCGATGAGAGGATGAGAGGCTTCGACTTTTTCTTCCTCTTTTGCTGCCGCTGCCGCTGCTGTGCTTTTGTTTGGTTGATGGATTTCTGACACCAAGTCCATGATAATTTTCATGGGTTGGATTTGTAGATATGAGAGTGGCGTGCTGGCTTGCGCCCTGTGAGAGCTGATCGATAATTAGTTTATATTTGAGAAAGACGGGGAGTAATTTACTTGTGTCACCTGTGATATATATTTATATATATATATAACCATCTTCTATCGATCTCTTGCCATATCTTCTCTTTGTTTTGATTTCATGTTTGGTTTCTTCACACATGGAGGTTTTTTGAGACACAGTGGTAGTGCATCTTATCAGTCTGTGGTTCTCCATGAGAGACGAGGTTAGGCCGGCCCACCAATTTCTAGTTAGTTGTGTGGATGTAGAGCAGTTGAGCAATGGGAGTTTGATTTGAAGAGAAGTACCAAGAAGTTTACTTGTGTTTATATAAAAATAGAACTGGAGACAGCATAGGAGGTGAAAACACTACATGAGAATATAAATGAACAGGAGCCATGCTTGGCCCTTGTACCTCTTAAGAATTATAGTACAGCTCCACTGTAATTTTTATCACATCTATGCTCAGAGAGAGAGAGAGAGAGAGAGAGAGAGAGAGGTGGGGAGGGTCAGAAAAGTAGGGTCAGATATGGAGTCATTTTCATCATTTAGATACTTGTGTTGCAACTTGGAAAAGCCGTGGCTTACTCTCCTCGGCATCTAAGAATCAAATGAAATGGAATTTATAATGATGTCTTCTTTTGATTTCTAAATCCTACTTTATTCTCCTTGTTTGCACTAAAACCTCTTGCGTAGACCATACATCACATTTTTACCCAAAATAAACTTTCCTTGCCATTGTCAGGAAAAGAACATGCATAGTAATTAAAGACAACCATGTAGTAAAATAAATTCTTTTGCCAAAAAATTATCTGGACAACTGTGCATCTACTGCCTTGATGACTAGTGTTGATCCATCTTGCTCAAGGTATAACAATTACTCTATCAGACAGTTAAGGTCCTGCCTGATTTAAAATAATGGTCATAATGGTCCAATGGTTACTAGACATTTATAATATTATATATCATAATGGACTTATAAATAATTTCTATTATTTAGCCATTATATAGCAAAAATAGTAGCTATTGTTTGATTTATTTGAACAAAGTAATTATATCCCTCAAATTTAAATCTCTATCTAATCTGAAAAATTAGTTCTAGTTCGGTGAGCAGTGACACAATCAAATAAAGTTTTATTATTATTATTATTATTATTATTATTATTATTATTATATAGCAAAAATAATAATATTATCATTTTCTGATTTTTCCATTTGATTATAATGGCTGGTATATGAACAGTTGTTTTATTTTCTGAAAAATTAAATGCAAGATGGAACTGGATTATTAGTTCCATTATTTTCATTATTTTTAATGAATGTTATAAGACAACTATAATATCAGTTGTGTTTTATTGTACAAAATGTTAGATAGTCAAAAAATATGTATATAATTTAAGTATAATTAAAATATATATTAATATAATAAAAAGTAATTAAAAATAAAGTCATTTATCAAAAGATAAGCTAGTACCAACTAAGAAAAAATCAAAATAACGATAACTAATATGCTTTGGGCATTATCTGACATAAGTATAGAGATGCATCGGCATAGCTAAATAATTTAATATATGTGGTCGGCTATATGTTTTTAACTCCATCAAGGCTGATTCCAAGTTTGGGTAAAAGAGGAGGGTTGTGTTAGGTAGCTGACAACTAGTATAACTTCGTCATATCTTTTAAAACATGAATCTTAAATAGAGTAAAAAATAAAAAAAATCAATCATAATTAGTTTGAGATTTAGGATTATTATTATCGTTGTTAATTTTCTTGGATATCAGAGTCATTGATACGTTAGTGAAAACTATTATTAATTTACACCATGTGGGGCGAGTGGCAACTAATATCACTTAAGCCTGAATCATTTTTATGTGCCATATTACATGTCCAAAAGTTGAATGCCACTGCTTTTTCTTTCCTAGTCACCGAAATAATGCATAGTGTCCTTGTACATTCCATGCTTTTTTCCTTTTTGGACCGCAAGGGCATATCAAAAGGCTAAGCTATCCCCATAGCTAACCATCTGTTTGGTTCCTCTGAGAGGACAACTCCTGCCCCTTTTGATCTCAGCCACAGCAGTCCTCACTGCTGATTCCAACTCCTTGAAACAGATGTCTTCTAGTTCTAGGAAGCTTCCTCCATCATCACACCCAAAAGAATCTCTTGCCACAACAGCTGTTGGAAAATAACAAAAACCAGTTGGAATCTTCTCCAAAATCCAAATAATATTTGGTTTTCTTCTCAAATCAGTGGTGTATATATGATAAAGCACTAATGCTTTGGGAAGTCCATTGGTTTGGACTAGAAGTTTCTTAGGATTAAAATAACAACAGGATATTCCATTGCAATCACAAATCTTTAATCATCTCAATGTTCAGAGAACATATATAGTCAAAGTTTTTTTAATGTCAACATCTATATGTCAATATTTAGAAATGTCAAGTTTTATCTACTACGAGTGATTTTATGATCAACTAATGCCCATGTTCTCCTTCCCCCCCCCCCCCCCCCCCCACAAAAAAAAAAAAAATCCAGTTAAAATACTGATTGAGGTAAAAAGAAATGCAGGTTATTATTCTCTATTAGACTAGCAACTATTATGAAGGCACGCGAGTGGAAAGATCTCAAAATAAATGGATTAGAATACAGAAAAATAAAAAATATAACTAGTTTAGCGTAAATAAAAGTGATATTAAATAAAGAAAAATAAGATAAAAAGAACATAAAACAAAAAGAACAAAAAAGAGAATTATATATCAGTGGGTGTTCCTCTTTTTCTAATGGAGGATTGTTACTTTGCCATGACTGTGACGTTGCGGTACCCTGAGCTTTTCAAGCCACCACCATTACAAGCTATAATGGCGCAATTACCTCCATTCCTCTTTGACATTGACCTCTTTTGTCTTTTATTCCAAGTCTCTCTATAGTTATCCTTATGGATATATTTATCTCCCATCAAAGTCATTCGAGTGCATGAGTGCTTGTTTGATAACAGACTCGGTTTCATTTTTCCATACATGTACTAATCATGTGGATAAACAAAGAGAACGAAAGCTCATGTTAAGTCTGATCCAGTATGAATCAGAAGGCAGCATTGAGCTGAAAAATTCAAACTTTAGACAACGAATGGCGGCTTTTTGATGTAAATCTGGGAGGATCAATCAACTCGTTGGCAAGGCATTCATGCTTGATGACTTTGTGATGTGCTAGGATGGTAGGAAAAATAAATCACAATAAATAAAGAAGAACTAACAGCCGCTTGTTGGATAAGATGGCTCGCCACAAACAAGGGTGCTAGCCACAAACAAGGGTGCTAGGTTGATTCGCCACACTCTTAGAAAAGAAGAGAGAAGAGTGATAAGAATCAAATCAGTTCACCACCAAACAAATATGAAATTTGCTTAGATAAGAACAAGGGTAGAGAAATGCCAAAGCACTCTGTGATAATTCAAAAGTTGTCTCTTTTTTTTTTTTTCACCGATTACATCTTTTATAGCTTGGAACATCCCTCCAAGAATAGGAAAAGCCAAAAGACACGAATAACTCCACTTTATGCTAATAACTCTTCCACATTAAAATAGCCATAAGTTACGAATAACAATAACTGCCGGTGAAAAGGCTCAAACAGCAATTAATGCAAAACTTAGAAAAGACTAAAAGGACTTGTTTTAGGTTTTAACAGCTCCTTAAACATCCGAAACCACCAAGAAACCCAAATTATGCTCCAAACTCCAATTGAAGGCAATTAAACACAGCCCATTCCCCTTCAGATTGCAAGTTTCAAAGTTCAAAGAGGCTTCGATTGCTCCAATTCTACATAATAAGGTTCTTTGGAGGTTTTTGGCCCTAGCCCTTGTAATTGGTCCATCCGGAACCATTTGCATGCCAAATTCATGGCTTCCATGATGCACATCATCACCCTCGGGCTGAGAATGATTTATCCTCAAATCAGGACCTTCGAGATCTTCGAAATAAGGAGATAAGTCCTTCACATTGAACGTTGCCGAAACGTTGTAGTCTCCTGGAAGATCAACTTTGTAAGCATTATCATTCACCTTCTCTGTGATTCGGAAAGGCCCATCAACTCTTGGCATCAACTTGGACTTTCGTTTACTAGGAATCTACCCTTGCTAAGATGTACCCAAACAAGGTCACCACTTCAAACTTGATCAATTTTTGCCCTTTGTTAGCTTGCTTGGCATACTTAGCCGTTTTTTCCTCAATGTGAGCACGAACTTGTTCATGAAGTTTCTTCATCAATTCTGCCTTCTTATCCCATCCATAGAAGTCCGCTCATCAATTGGAATAGGAACAAGATCAATAGGAACACTTGGATTGAAGCCATACACTACCTCAAATAACCCAATAAACTTTCTTAAAACATGATTCATAAGTCTCATAAATGTGCTAGGTGCATTAGAGAGCCCAAAGGGCATCACCATCCATTCACAAACCATGCTTAGTTTTAAATGCTGTTTTCCACTCATCACCTTCCCTCATTCTAATTTGGTGATATCCACTCATCAAATCCACTTTAGAAATAAAACAGCACCATGCAACTCATCAAGCATATAATCAAGTCTCGAAATAGGGAAGCGATACTTAACTGTTATCTTGTTGATAGCTCGGCTATCCACGCACATTCGCATGCTACCATCCTTCTTTGGAACAAGCAGTGTAAGCACGGAACAAGGACCCCTTCTCTAATAGCTCACCAACCTGCCTTTGAATCTCTTTTGCCTCATCCGGATTGCATCTATATGCTGGTCTATTAGGAAGAGAAGCTCCGGGCACCAAGTCAATTTGATGCTCTATCCCTCGAATAGGTGGCAACCCCTTTGAAAGTTCATCCGGAAACACATCCTTAACTCTTCAAACTCCACAATCTGTTTGGGCAACTTCAAATCTCCCACTTGCAGCAAAGGTTTCCCCCAAGCCATGAAAACAAATTCCAATGAAGCTAGTGCTTGCTCAATGTCCCCCTTTTTAGCTAACATCATCCCCTTTCCCTGTTCCACCTCCCTTCTTTGGCCCGCAACTGATCTTCCCTAATTTGATGAGAGCTTAATGGCAACAAGTTCACCTTCTTCCCCTTGATCATAAAGGAGTAAGTATTTCGTCGCCCATCATAAGTCACATTATTATCAAATTGCCAAGGATGCCCTAAAAGCACATGACTAGCCGACATTGGCACCACGTCACATAAGACTTCGTCACGATAGGTTTTAATAGAGAAAGGCACTAGAACTTGTTTTGTAACCTGAATTTCCCCATTCTCATTAAGCCAACGTAATTTGTAGGGTTTAGGATGTGGAAGAGTAGACAATCCATCTTCTCTACCAAGGTCATGGATGCCACATTGGTACAACTCCCATTGTCATGATCATACCACATACCTTATCCCGGATTTGACACTTCGTATGGAAGATGTTCTCACGCTACTCATCCCCAACTTCAATTTGTGCATTCAAGACCCTTTGGACAACCAGCAAGTCTCCTTCCACAGGTTCAAAATCCTCTCCTTGATCAGCCTCTTCTAGGTCATCTTTCTCCTCCTCATCCTCACTAACAACCTCCTCATGCTTCCCATGTAGAATCATCACCCTTTTATTTGGACATTCGGAAGCAATATGGCCATGCCCCAAACACTTGAAGCATTTGATATCCCGAGACCTCTTAGGGAGTTGAGGTTCGGAAGCCTTCCCTTTACCCTTCCAAGAATCTGAAGTAGTGACCCTTGGCTAGTCTCCACTTTCCCTTCTTGATTAGGTGCCCTCCATGTTCATGAGGGCGTAGAAAACCTTTGTGGTACTTGGTGTAGCTGCCCCACACGGATGCCTCCTCTCCTTGTTGTTGTTCTACCTTGATGGCAAGCTTAATCACATCATCAAGGAAGAAAAAGGTTGTAACTCCACAATATTAGCTATATCCCTCTTCAATCCTCCAAGGAATCTAGCTATGGTCTGTTCTTGAGGTTCATTCAAATCACAACGTATCATCAAAAGTTCAAACTCTTTCACATACTCTTCTACACTCAAGGAGTTTTGTCGTAGGGTTTGAAGTTTGATGTAAAGTTCTTGCTTGTAGTAATCTGGAACAAACCTCCTTTTCATTAATCTTTTCATAGCCAGCCAAGTGGTAACTTCCTCCTCACCATCCCTTCTGCGTTGAGCCTTTAGATTGTCCCACCATAATAAGGCATAATCTGTAAATTCAAGTGCTGCTGCTCTACACTTTCGGGCTTCAGGGTATTCATGCCAATCAAAGACCTTTTCAACCTTTGAACCCACTCCAAATATTCTTCAGGTGAGCTAGTACCTCTAAATGGTGGGATGCTAAGCTGATTCCACCGTTAGAGTTTTCATGATGTCTCTTAGGTCTGCCCCTTTCCTCAGCTTCTTCATCTTCCAATTGGTCTCCTTCAATTGCTTCCATTTCATGCCGAGGTGCTCTACGGATCTGCCCTTGTTGGGGATGAAAGTTGTTACCTTGCATCATTTGAATAAGGGTGGCTAGTTGATCTCGAAGGCTGGTCACTTCTCCTCGAAGCTCCTCTTGAGCTCGCTGCAACCCATAATTCGAGCTTGCTCCATTGAAAGACCTCGAGGAATTCCTTCATCCGTCATGGTTGAAACCGTGCTCTGATACCAAGATGATGTGCTAGGGTGGTAGGAAAAATAAATCACAATAATAAAGAAGAACTAACAGCCGCTTGTTGGATAAGATGGCTCGCCACAAACAAGGGTGCTAGGTTGATTCGCCACACTCTTAGAAAAGAGAGAAGAGTGATAAGAATCAAATCAGTTCACCACCAAACAAATATGAAATTTGCTTAGATAAGAACAAGGGTAGAGAAATGCCAAAGCACTCTGTGATAATTCAAAAGTTGTCTCCTCTTTTTTTTTCTTCACCGATTACATCTTTATAGCTTGGAACATCCCTCCAAGGAAAAGCCAAAAGACACGAATAACTCCACTTTATGCTAATAACTCTCCCACATTAAAATAGCCATAAGTTACGAGATAACAATAACTGCCGGTGAAAAGGCTCAAACAGCAATTAATGCAAAACTTATTACATATAGAGTAAGGAAAAAGACTAAAGGACTTGTTTTAGGTTTTAACAGCTCCTTAAACGCCCGAAACCACCAAGAAACCCAAATTGTGCTCCAAACTCCAATTGAAGGTAATTAAACACCTGCAGCCCATTCCCCTTCAGATTGCAAGTTTCAAAGTTCAAAGAGGCTTCGATTGCTCCAATTCTACATAATAAGGTTCTTTGGAGGTTTTTGGCCCTAGCCCTTGTAATTGGTCCATCCGGAACCATTTGCATGCCAAATTCATGGCTTCCATGATGCACATCACTTTGGCTTTATTGGTATTATTATTTCTTCAAACCACAAGCTTTGACAAAATAAAAGTTTTGGTGGAAGATATCCATGCTTAAACTTCAGCTCACCCCATCAGAAGAATGACATCAACAATAAAGCCAATGCCCTTTATAGTGATTTACTTTCATAGCCCCTTTCTTCCAACAAATCATCTATTTTACCACTTCATATGCTTCTTATGTTTGATGTGCATTCAAGGTTGGCTAAGATTTCATTGATTTTCTTCTTTTCTTTAATCTAACATTTCTATATGACACAATGAGAGTTCATTTGGTCCATTCCTGATTGAAGGTACAGAGGATAGAGCTATATTAGTCTGCATTTGTTTAGTTCTAACTATTCTCTTCAAAGAAGGAAGCTGAATATATTGTAATTTTGGTTTAAAGAATGATTATTTTTTAGATAATTCCATCAATAGTGCATGAATTTATTTAACATTTTTAATTAAGTTCTTATACTCTTTTTTATTAATTAAATATACCAACTAATAAAATTTATTTAATCAAATATATTTTTTATAACCATTAACAATGGCTTGGCGAACCTCACTAGTTGGTGTAACAGGCATGAAAAAAATACTAAAATGGCATCATGTGGCACTAGATTATGGTTGCAAATGGATCAAGCTGATCGGGTATGTTTGATTGTAGTTTGACTGGGTTTCATGAAAAATTATTCATTTACTAATAAATCAGATTAGATCAGATTAGGCCATGGAAAAAATAATGGACCTAATAGATCATTCGGCTCTATTTGAGGTCAAGCATGATTCAGGTCAAACCCAAAATATTTTGGTTCGGAATGGGATTGGATCGAGTTATATTTGTATTTGAATCAACTATGTAACTATTATTTTATAGATAAAATCTAGTAATTGATAATCAAATATAAATCTAATAAAAAAATTTAAATATGATTTAAAAAAACTAACTTAAAGTTAAATTTTCATTCAAAAACCTTTAATTCTCCCAAAAAATGATTATTATTAAGTTATAAACCAATAATTAAGAATCCATCAAAATAAAAAATAATTAAATATGAATATTTAGATATAATTAACTAAAAATAAATGAGAGGAGATTTAATTATTAAGATGAGAAGAAAAAAGTTTAGTTAGGGTGCCTTTTATAGCTTTTTTTCAGAAACCAGGTTTCAATTCTACTTATATACTCCATTCGATGCCTTTAGTCTCTTACCATCCCCTTATGCCCTTTAACTTGTCTTTAGTTACGACATCACCTACATACAGCTAAAAATATTATAGAATTTACTAAAAAAGAATTCATGTAAATAAAAATTTATTTAATAAATTAACAAAGATAATTGAGTAAAAGAATTTCAGTTTTATATAATTAAGGTTTATGGATCGGGTTGAATTAGGTATGGATTGGGCTAGATCAAAAAAAAAAAGTGAGATCCAAATTCGATCCAAAATTTAGATTAGATTTAATTTTTAAACTTGATCCAATATATAGGTCATTAAATGTGAATCAAATCGGATCTAATCAGATCTAAATCAAGTTGAATCACAGGTCGACCTCACCATTTTGCATGCTTAGCTAAGATTGTAGTGGTGAAAGGTGAAAAATGGTAATGTGAAACAGGATTCATGAAGGTATTAGAGGCGAGGGATAGGAAATGATAAAAAAATTTTCCTCTATTTTTCTATCCTTCATTAGTCTCCACATCTTAAATATGCCATTTTAGTATTTTTTTCACATATGTCATACCAATTAGAATGATTTGTCAAGCAATAGTTGATGGTTATTACAAATATACTTGACTGAACAAATTTTATAAGTTGGTTATCTCAATTATGAAAAAAATATAGAGATTCAATTGAAAATTCTAAATAAGTTAATATACTCTTGATGCAATTATCTCTTTTTTTTTAATTGATGTTGTGTAACTAAGAAGTATGCTGTTTGATTATTTTTATCTTCAAAAGGAAGTGGTCACCCTATAATAGAGTGATGACATTATATCTCCCATACATTGGAGTTTAATAATTTTTTGGTCTAATTATTTGGCTAATAATTAACTCACTTTACCCAAATTGTATACTTTTTGCTTTGTGTTTACTTTATTATATGTTCATTATAGTATAAATTGGTCCACTTGATCCAAATTAAATTATTATTTGCTAAGTTTATCAAATTGAGCTATTATTATGAAAAATCATTTCAATTGTATGTTGTACAGGCAAGTTAAGATACCTAAAAGTTTGGTACTTGATTCAGCTTCTTAATGTTACATTTCTAGCACCTAGACCTTATATAGTATTCATTGCAGCAAACAAAGTGGTCCAGATCAAATCTAGTAATCTTTTAGGTTCACATTCAATAAACAGTCTTCAAAATGTTATATTATAATTAATTAATTGACTCATATTTTATTGTGTAATCCAGTGAAGAGACAGTACTAGTCAACCTTGACAATGCAAAATAGTGTTTGAAATTACTGCAAGGTTGGTGACAAAAGTTATGCATTAATGAACCAATTCAGCCGCTACGTTAACAGGAATGACTTATCTTAATAATGGAATGGTGTAGACTTTATTATTATTATTTTTTTGATACAGACGAGTGATCACACTAATATAGGGTGAGTTAAACCCGATGTATCAGAGTATAAAATTTAGATAAGGACGTAGACTTTATTTTTTTGGTGGACTTTTATTTTTGGTGCCAAATATGGTGGTATATTATTTGGTAGGATCAAAAAGTCATCTTTACCTTTATGATTCAAAGAAATAATGAGTTGAACAAGTTTATTAAATTCTTAGGAGGGATGAAATATTTTCTTTCTTCTACATAAAATTTAGGTAAGGACGTAGACTTTGTTTTTTGGTGGACTTTTTATTTTTGGTGCCAAACATGATGGTAGGTTGTTTGGTAGGATCAAAAAGTCATCTTTACCTTTATGATTCAAAGAAAATAATGAGTTGAACAAGTTTATGAAATTCTTAGGAGGGATGAAACGTTTTTCTTTCTTCTATATAAAATTTAGGTAAGGACGTAGACTTTATTTTTTTGGTGGACTTTTTATTTTTGGTGTGCCAAACATGGTGGTAGGTTGTTTGGTAGGATCAAAAAGTCATCTTTACCTTTATGATTCAAAGAAAATAATGAGTTGAACAAGTTTATGAAATTCTTAGGAGGGTTGAAACATTTTTCTTTCTTCTATTTTCGGTGTAATTAATTGATTACACATGGTGTATATGCTTTAATGATTTGATATGGTTTAATGGATTCTTAATCCTAAATGCAGTTTTAAATTTTCAAAATAAAATGAGTTGATTTTGCCTTGAATCTAGCTCAAGGATATCATGCTGTTTGAAATAAACTTTTTATCTACCAAAGATCAGCTCAAACTTCGTTATGTAAGATACAAACAAGTTTGATCCTAAATTTTAGGGGTAAATTTTATTTTAAATCAAGATTGATCACATCTAAAGCCGATGAAGCTAAGATAACAAGATCAAGGAGGATTAATTAAGTTCTCAAGATATTAGTACTTCAGCATCAATTCGACCTAATTGGTATAGATATACCGACTTTTGCAATCTCCTTCCTCTGCTGTCCAATTTGCTAAAAAATTCATCATTTAATTTGTTTCTCTATAAATATGTAGGCACTCAATCTGAAAATTGAAAGCTATGCATTGAAAAGGCCTCAAAGAAAGGGATGTCGATAATGAACCTTTCTTTTCAGCCAAAATATCACCGGCGCTGAATCTCTTTCTAAGATCAGATTTGATGATTCAATTTTTTGAGTAGCTGATTTAGGATATACTTAGCACTTGATCCATCCATCATCTAACCAGTTATTTGGGTTCTAAGTCCAATCAAATACCAAGTACTTCAATATAAACCTAGTCCAACACAAATCTAACTTTAGGTAGTGTTTGATACAAAAAATGCTATCCCTGAATAAGTGTACATGATAGAGTTTATTCAGGGGATAGTTAAGAAAATAACCAGCTTTTTTTTTTAATAACAGTTTTGCCCTCATGGAATAGTTGTAGCTATTCCATTTCGTGTTTGATATGGGGGATAAAAGGGGACATCCCTCAAATATTCTTTCTTATCCCTAAGGTAGTGTTTGAAATATGGAATAAAAGGGAATATTCTCTGGATATCCCCTTTTATTCTCAAAAGCCATAACTAAGGTAGTGTTTGAAATAGGGGATAAGAGAGGATATCCCCTCTTATCCCCAAAAGCCATAACCATAAGGGATAGCTGGGAATAAAGTTAACCAGAGGGATAATTCATGGTTAACCATGGATTATCCCCTCAATTTATTCCTAAAAATGGAGGAATAGCTGGTTATCCTCCAAATAAGAGTAAAAAAAAGTTATCCTATGGATTTACTTTTTGCATTTGATATGATCAATGGGATAGCCAAGGGATATCCTTAGGGATAACTAGTGGATAAACTATATCCCGTACACTTATCCATGGATAATATTTTTTTTGATCAACACTACCTAAAAGCTATAGCTAGAGGGGATAGTTCTGAAAAAGTTTAACCAGAGGGGATAACCCATGGTTAAACATAGGTTATCCTCTAAACTTATTCCCTAGGGAACCCACGAGTAACTAAAGTTATCCCTTGATGGTAAATTTATTATTAAAAAAAGGTGATTATCTCTTGAGCTATTCTCTGGATAAATACTATCCTGTATACTTATCCAGGGATAGCCTTTTATGAATCAAACACAGCCAGAAAATAAGTTCAAGGGATAATCTATGGATTATTCCTTCTGGTTAACTTTTTTTGGATTTACCCTTTATACTTATAGCTTTTGAAAAGAAGGATATTAAATATCTTTTTTTATTTTTAATTTTAAACACAGCCTTAAGCTCTTATTAGCTCAACTCAAATCATATTTGGATGATGGATAAAGTCGGCTCTAAATGAGCCTGCCAACCACATATATGCTTGCAACAGTGCATCTATCCGTATGCACATGCACACATGTGTTCACATGCATTAAATGTGATGTCAAGGGCAATGAAGCGATTCACGGATTGTACAATTTGGTCCTGGATGTCTCGTGAGGCGTCCTTCATGTCTTGTTGCGAGACTTAATGCGCCGTGCTATCGTTGCTCTCCTGTCTTTGGCATGCACATGACATGCTATCTCTCATGCCATGACCCACTTCCAACCACCGCCGTACCGTAGAACCAATCGTCTCGGACTCCTCTTTGGAAAGAATCGTACTCCATCGATCCAAGAAGTGGTATTTATTAGCCTTGTTAAGTTTGGTAAGCTCTAATGCCCAATCATTGACTCGTGAATGCTCTTGACTTTATTTTCCTTGTGCTCGTTTGGTTTTTTCTGAGAAAAATATTTTTTTTTTAAAAAAAAACTCAAAAAAATTTCTTTGAGTCTAAACACTTTTTTTTCTTTTCTTTTTCCTTTTTCTTTTAACAAAGAATAAATACTAAGAGAGAGATTTTTTTTTTCTTTTTCAAGTCCTCTTTTTTTCCCTCAAGATGATTTTTTTTAGAAAAACCTTTTTTTGAAATATATCCAATGACCACTGTGCCCTCATTTAGTTTTTTTTTTTTTTTTGAGAAAATAGGAGGTGGAGGGAGACTTTTTTTCCCCTCTTATTGTCCCATATTCAGTTGAAGATAGAAGAATAAAAAAAATGTATTTTGGGCTCATATATTCTATTCTCTTCTATCGAAAAATAAATATTATAAAAAATGATATTTATTTTAATTTTTTTTTTTATTTTTTTAAAATATCAAACAAGCATCAAAAAAGCAAAAAGATGATAAAAAATAAATATCACTGATATTTATTTGCTAATAAAAAAGATAAAAATGCATGTGAATTCTATGTATAATTTTTTAATTAAATTTAAAAAATAAAAAAAATTACTTTTTCATTTCCAACCAAACAAGGCCTTTGAAGGATGCCTAATAAAGGTTGTCACTTTTAATTTTTAATCATGAGGATATGACTGAAAATTTGATGGTTAGGCTTCCACTCACAATGCTGCAAATGACCTGTACTTAGGACATGATATTCTTGTCCATTATGGTCCATCTCGAGCCATAATTAATACACTAAAAGTTTTCTTGACAAAAAAGCAAACATTTCTACATTATTATTTTGGATCAACATGGACCATGTCATTTTCTTGATAGGAAACAAAATATAGATATGTCCATGTCTATGCAAAGCTGCATTTCTTATTTGGAGTCGTATTGCTGGGAATTTAATAATGCCTACCTAACATAGATATTAACACTCCATCTCAATCAAGGAACAATGAGAAATTGAGATATTGTTTTCCTTTGACAAGAAAGAAAGTAGGATTTAGAAGCGATTACATACTAGGATTTTAGTAATAGTAAACTAATCTAAATTGATAACTAAATAGTGCTTGTTTTTTTTTGGTAGGCTCCGTTCCCCGTCAGGATATGTTCCATGCACGACGCTAGATTTGTGCAGCCGTTTCCCGCTCGAAGACGATATGTTCCATGCACGGCGCTAGCCTGAAGACGAGTAGGTCAACCTGACCCACCCAAGTGCCAACAGAACAGGGAGACTAGAAGAAACCTTAGCCCCTCCAGCACCGATGGTAAAAATCAGCCGCAACCTCATTCCTCGAACCTGAAACGTCGTGGATGTGTGGAGGAACCCCAACCGCTGGGCTACCACCTGAGCGGTAACTAAATAGTTCTTATTTGGTCAAAAGAAGTGGACTGAACTTTAACATTCGTGCCATCTCTTAATTACATGTTCCCCATAACATAAAACTATTCCACAAGGGACTTCATATCAAACAAGATGCAATGTGTTGAAACCTAATTGCCCAATAAACATGGGGCCTCAATCTATGGAATATGAGCCAGAGGAATGCCACAACAACATATAAATTCCAAAATTTCTTATCATAGTTTTCCACTCTAACAAAATTTTGCCTAAGGATGAGTCTCATGCATTTTTTTATTTCTAATGCCATATGCATGTATGTGTGTGTAGTTGGTCTTAGCTACACTCGAGTGTAGCCAAGCTTAGATTCGATCATCTTTTCTATCCTTATATTCACATGAATTATGAATTCTAAATATGAGAAAAAGTGAAAACGATGAATAGCTTTAAAATTCTTGTGAAAAAGGATAACCAAATCAAAGAGTGTAGCTAAGTCTAACTCATATATATTTGTGTGAGCTATAAAAATACCTTTTTCGCACTAAATCTAGCTCTCTATATATATATATATGTATGTATGTATGTATGTATGTATGTAGAGCATTCAGTCATCTTCTTTATCCTTGGATCCACACGGATCTCGAAGCCACTTCAGCTTTTTCTTTTTTTTCATCTTTAGGATTTGTGAACTATGCGGATCCAAGGATGAAGAAATGACCAAATTTAGGCTTGACTGCATTCAAATGTAGTCAAGTCTACAATCCGATTATCTTCTCCATCCTGAGATTTATATGGATCCCAGAGCCACCTCACTCTTTCCATCTTTGAAATCTGCGTGGAGTTGGACTTGGCTTATAAAGCTAGAAAGAGAGAGAGAAGGGTAGACTTGACTACATTCGAATGTAGCTCAACGTTTTGGGTCATCTATCATATTTTTGGTTCCATACGGTTCATGGATCCCAAAAATGAAAAAATATAAGCTCCATAAAGGTTCTAAAGTCATCTTTTCTTTTTAATCTTTTTCAACTTTAGGATCTGTTATCCGTATGAATCTAAAGACGAAAAGGATGATCGAATATGAGCTTAGTTATACATAAGTGTAGTCAAGTCGAACTCTCTTTATATATAGATCGCTAATTTATGGGCTATGAAAATGCCTTGGACATGAGAATGGTTCCTAATGTATTGTATGATCCATCCTTAATACCATTTAGGTCATTTCCAACATGAGATGTTATATAATCTATCTTAATGAGCAAACTTTTACTTCAATGCTAACTTTAACCCTTTAAAAAGAAGTGAACTTTCATATTAATAAGATATGGCCCATAAGATTTGCTTGTCGGTTGATACCCCCTCTCTTTAATGCATGAACACACGAACACATAATTGTACACTTGTACATATATATATTATGCACATCTCCATGCACCCGTGCACCACAAAGGGCAAAGGCAGGCAAGGAATGACCTTGATGTAAAAGGGCATTGCAAGTGATTGAGAGGTCCCAAATCTAACCTTAAAGAGTATATATCATGGAAGAGGTAAGTCCTATGAAAGAAAGGCTATGGGGACCTGGCCTTCCTTTGGGACCCCAGCCCTCCTCGCCCACATCAAACATCGAGTTGGCACGACCCAATCCTCGGCCATGCGATGTTGGCTCCCAGCATCCTCACGTGGCCTTGGATTAATCATGGGTCCTCCCATCCTTCACAAACCTTTTGGAGGCCTACCATGGCCCATGGTGAAAGGATTAGCTATTGAGAGCTCATGGGCCCTCATCCTTTGCACTCTTGTACCTTTTTTTGATGGTTTGTGTTCCATTTTTAAGCTTTAAAAAGATCTTGTCTGTTAGGGTAAGTGTTAGGTACACCTGCCATTTATGCAGGAGATACTCTCCAATGGACCAAAATTTACTTACAAATTAGAGAAGTAATAATGGTAGTATAATGTGTGACATGCTTTATGCAATTAATTCGAAGTAACATAGCATTCTACTAATTTTTGTAGCTATACCAAATGATCTAGGATTGTATCTTACCTCATTCCACCCAATCGTATAGTCTATTGCATATAATTTTTTTCTATCATTTTTAAAGCTAAAATTTGCGTTTAAACCTTAAATTTTCATTCAAAATTCATTTTGGTCCATCATGTTTAAGAATGTTGTATTCTTAATGTTAGTGTCAATTTTAACTCACCCCATGTAATGAAGTGTCAAGAATGCAGTTTGAGGATCAAAATAAATTTTGAGTAAAAGTTCATCGTTTCTATACTAATATTACCTCTATTGTTTCTCAAGATGGACTTTCAATTAGGAGCAAGTAACTATTTGAACATGATGGGCTTTTCATGATATACATGCGTAAGTTCTAGCCCATCTAATGAGCTTTGATGTTTTCAATTAGTGAAGAAAAATGCTTTAAAAATATTATATGGCAATAAAATTACTAAATAATCTAAAGTTTGGACTTGACTTGGCTATATTTGAGTGTACGGTCTACTTAGATCCAATTAGCTCTAAATCAAATTATAGAGGTCTCATATTGATGTTGATAATTTGAATATGATTTGTTATTTCTAAATCAAATTAAGTGATCAAAATTTTAGACATTCTAAATAACATGATAATTTTTTTTTTTTGGCATCTTGTTGTATGGTTTGAAAGCCTTTAGAATAATACATAATTTTTTGTATATTAGTATTTTAAAGATAATAAATTACATCTAATGACTTGAATCATCGATATATAGTCCTCATCATTGAAGGTAAATTTTACTATGCTTTTGGTTGTATGTGGATGCTGTAAAAAATGAAAAGTTTGAAAGCATAAGAGTGTTGGGTAAAAGTTTGAAGGCATTGAATGGTATTTGGGTGAAATTAAAACTTGGTTTTTTCAAAAAAAATATTAAAAAAAGATGATAGCTAAAATTTGATCAAATTTGAGTGAGGATTTTTTTTTTTACCATAGCCAAGCCAAATTCTTAAAATATTGCATAATAAATAATATTAATATAATATATAACATAATATTATCTAATAAATAAATAATTATGATGATATTGTTGTAATAAATAAGTAATACTAGTACTACAAGGTGTATTTTTTAATTATTATTTGGTATATATTTAGGATTAGGAAAGATGCAATCTAGATATATATATATATATATCCCATCGCAAGTCCGTACAAGCTCACAAACATGAGAATAAAGTGGATGCGAAACGGACAACCATTCCTAGCTTCCAATACCTATCAACCCAGCATGGCCGTCATGTCTTTCTCTCTCTCTCTCTCTCTCTCTCTCTTCTTCTTCTTCTTCTTTAATGCTCTTCTGACCTTTCTCTTGGTATCACAGCCACTCATGTTGCGAGAGGGATATTTTATTTGCAGGTTGGTTCGCTATTTTTCCTCAGTGAACAATATTTATCAGTCAAGGAAAGATGAGATCTTATATAAAACTACTCCAGTTTTCAGCAGAATTAGGATAATTGTTGTGTAAGACCTGCTCAATGCTAGATGGAGAGGCCCATTTATAATAGATTGATATGAACATCATGAGCTTGTTCCCTAATAAAACTAATTATTGTTACCTCCTCCTAATTAGTTCCTGCTTCCATGGCTTGAGCTCAAAGAAGAAAGAAGGCCCTTTGAAGAATGTGTTAGAGTCCTGTTTATAATCTTCATGCATAAAGATAACTAATTATCAAGCAGGAAAAATTTTAAAATCGTCACAAGCCTCACTCTTTCTCTCTTTTTTTTATAGTATGATTTGGAATACTAGAATGATTGATATTCATCTCTCTCTCTCTCTCCATCGCATGCGCACTCATGCATACACCTGTGCAGATATATACATGCAAACTTACATGTACACTGGACATGTATGGGAATATTCATGTAATTAAGTATACAAATGCATATATAAATCTGTTTATATAAATCGGATTCATTGAAAGGTGACAAATATGAATTAATGCATGAACGCGCAATAGACCAGAATGACTAGCCTCAACCATTAACCATTATCAAGCTGATCACAATACTCTCCTGCTTGTTAGTGTCAGTGAATATCACGAATGGTTACTGTCACAACTTAGACCCAAAAAGTGGATTCATAAGGTGGCAACCCGCCGCATGCTAAGCATGCAAGGCATCAAGTAATAGAAGCAATCATTATATCAAAGGTCAATCAACTAATATACCATAAAAAAGTTGCAATATTTTTATTACATTCCAAATAAAGCAAATGTTTAGACTACATGCAAAACTAGTAAGCATAAATTTTATCTAAACTAGGCTGACAGCAGCTTCAGTCTACCCATATCCTTCTTCATTTCTTTGATTTTAAAAAACATTAACGAGAGTTTAATGAGCTCATACTCAATAAGTATACCTAATATAAAATATATCACATAATCTCAAGAATATTGCATGTCAGAATTTACTTATTTTCATATGTCAAACTTTTATGTCGCTTTATTATTTAATGTTACTTATATTCTTGAAATATATTGAAATCACAATGCATATTTTGTCTTAAAATTTTAATTTCATTTTTTTAAATCATCACATTCATAATTCACTATCGTTAACATTTACATTTTATCTTATTATAAATATACTACGGTCACAAACTATGGCCACATATCCCTATGATAATATCAGAATAAAACACCACATATAATCCCTATGGATGAGAGCCAGAATAAAACACTATATTAACCTTATGGTTGAAAGTATATCCTCCACATATATCCCCTGTAAAGATAGATCTTGGTATCAAAAATTATAGCACAAAGTTACATCATAGTGGACTACAGATGACATATTTTTTATTTAGAACTTATTTTTATTTCTTATTCAATTATTATCCATAAAATTCTTTAGGTTAACTTAGCATAGGCATATATTTATATCATATCAGCTATGTTAATAATATTAATATCAATATTTTACTAATTTATGGTTTGAATATATATCATAACTAGTTATCTTGCATAAGCAATGTTAATTTATTTTTTAGCACATATATATTATTATTACTATTATTATCATTATTTATTTATTTTATGAATTATGCAAAATTTATCTAAAATCTAAAACTAATATTATTAAACTTTCAAATGAATAAAATAATGCATCAGAATTTATTTGCATGATAATAGTAGATAAAAAGCAATATCTAAATATATTCAAACATTTTTTTAATAAATTGTATAATTTAATAATTTACTAAATTATTCATGATAAATGGCTTACTTACCTTCTATCACTAATCCTCACATCCAAATTAACTGTCTAGACTTCTGGCACCTACAACATAATATTTAAATTTTTAATTTCTAAAATCATGATGTCAAAATAAATCCTATCATTCTCCCAACTCTAGTTTTAGTCCTAACTTGGGGCTTGATTATCTCAATGTTTATCAGCCAAAATAGGAAAACAAAATTCTTTCGCAAACTAAAACTATCCCAATAAAAATCTGTATACTAGGACGTTGGGTTAAGACTAATTTGAACTAAAAAATTGGGACCAATTGGGCTCAAATAGGTTGAACTTAAAGCTCAAATGAATAGCCAATAGCCAACCCATCATTCATTTTTCTTTTGGCACATTTTCTAAAGCCCAAAGTCAAACAGAGACGTTCGGCTCTTTATCCTTCCACTCTCTGTTCCCATTTCGTTTGTTTTTTTTCCTATTATTCAATTCCTTCTCCCTCTTTTCAAAAACTCACTCGATTTCCTCTCCTGATCTTCTCCCTCTGTCATGCACAACCCACGACCCCATCTTCTTTTTTTCCCTCCTCTCTCTCTCTCTCTCTCTCTCTCTCTCTCTTCATTAGCAAATTCTTCCAATTGACCGCCGGTTTCCTCCACCGTTACTGGAATCCAGCGAATTAGCAATGCCAAAATGGCATTGCTAACAAGCAAAAGGCATCACTAAAATAGGTTAGCGATGCAACAATGATGTAAAAAAAAATCATTACACCACTTATCGCTAAGGAATTTAGAGATGCCAATGTGTGTGCATCGCTAAATCGCAATGCGAGGATAAGGTGTTGCTAATTAGCGATGCCAAAAAATGGTGTCGCTAACAAGCGATGCCAAAGGCATCGTTATTTTACGACGCCAATGGCATAGCTAATTTGCAATGCCAAAGGCATCGCTGATTTGCGACTCCATTACCTGACGTTGGCATCGCTGATTTGCGACTTCATTACCTGGCGTCGCTATCTGTTTGTCATTTTAGCAATGCAAAATGTATCACAAATTAGCGATGCCCTAACCTAGCATCGCTATTTGTTTATCATGTTAGCGACACAAAATACATCGCTAATGCGTCGCTATTTTCTTTATTAATTTTTATATTTTTTAATTACTATTTATATGATATACATTAAAAACCTACTTAGATAATATAAAACTATAACTAAAAACATAAATTTACAAATAAAATATATAAATATCCTACATTTAAAATAAAATAAAGTATACAAATAGTGTCATATAACTCCTATTTACAATATAAATAGTAGTATATAAATATAGTACTCGTAAATACAAACATAGAGTATAAGTTCACAAAATAAAATCTGAAAAATATCATTGATGATCAACCGGAGGGTCATTTGGATTCAACACACCAAATATCCCTAAATTCAGTTAGATAATATCCAAGTAGGAATGCAAATGAGTTAGGTTGGATCAGGGCATGCTTAGCCTGACTCAATCTAATTTAATATTTGAGTCATAATTTTTCACCATGATCCAACCTATTTGCTAATCGAGTCATGTTGGGTTAAATTTATAAAAAGGATTTTAGACCTAATGGAACATTTGGGTTAGAATCAAGTATCTAATTTGAGGTGTTCATATTTAGGTTGGGACTGGACCAAGTTTAGTTTATATTTGAATCAAGCATCTAGCTAATTTTTAATTAAAATCTAATAATTAATAACTAAATATAGAATTACTAATAAATTAAAAGGAAACTAAAAAGAACTTAAACTTGAGTTTTTACTCAAAAAAAACTTTTAATTTTATCCAAGTAATTGAATATTTTTTAAGTTTTCAAATTATCTTTTTTAATGTGTATGTGTGTGTATATATTTATTTATTTATTAGGGTATTATAAATAAGAGTCTACCAAAATACATAATGAAATTTGGGTTTAAATTAATATAGTTACACAAAAATAGATGAGATGAGATGGATTTGTTAACATGAAAAAAAGTTTAAATTAATTATAATTCATTCAATGAGTTACTAGGGATAATCATGCGAGGAGAAAGTGCCAACTAGATCGGATTCATACCAAAAAAGTGAATGATATATTAGTTGGGTTAGAGCGGATCGGGTCAAAAATACAAGATCAAGACCCAATTCAGAATTTAAATTAAATCCAACTTTTAAACTTAACTTTCGAATTTTAAAAATGAATTAGATCAAATCCAATCGAGTTAAAATTAGGTCAAGTCATAAGTCAGATCTAACCAATCCGACCCATTTGAAAGCCTATCCCCATTCCTTAGGAAACTTCCAAGAAATTTAGATCTCTATTTGCATGCTGACCTTCCCATGCTCCTCTGAAATTGAATTTTGCTTCTGAAGGAACAAATTGCTACCAAAAAGCCTGCGTCATAGCGTTGTACAGAATGATCCCGGATCAGAAAGGCTGCAACAGAGCATCATCATTCTGCCTCAGCCCAAAATCAAAATTGATCTTAAAAAAGCCAGGCAAAGAAGGCACCAACAGACAAAGGAGGACTAAGATGAACGCAAAGTTAATTGGTTGCTGCTTCTCAGCTGCAACCAATGCCGCAGGGTGGCAAGAATAGCATTGGATGGCAATGAGCCATCAAAATGATGAGAGTTCCTCATCAGGTGATGAGCCATGTAACATGTTACATAGTGAAATCATAAGTTTATCACCAAATTTATAGCTCTCCTTCCTGCAAGACTTGATTAATTAGGTCTTTATATGTGTAGTAGTTCAAAATCATTGCCTCCTTCCTATAGGCAATGAAAATATTACGGTCTAATAGATTAATCATAATATTTATAAGATGAGAGCAGTGGCTTGTTCTTATAACAACCAACTTAATGCAGACCTTTTACATTAACGGTCACTAAGTTTATATTGCTAAAAGGTATGTCAACTAGTCCAATAATATAAATGGCGATGGTTAATGCAACGACCCAAGCTCTGGGCCCGCAGCATCCACGAGCTCATTTTGTTACAAGAAAGTAAGATGGATAAGGTCCATACTAATTGGATCCCTTTTGGGCTGTGATGGCCCAAGTTGGTGTGGACCTTGTCCGTCTTTCTTTCTTGTAACGAAACGGGCTTGTGGGTGCTGCGGACCCAAGGCAAAGTACAGGAGCTAAATGCCACACAGGGCAAAGTGCTACATCGATGTGAGCCACCTTTGAACCTGTGAGGGCCACAGAAGATGGGGGCCATAGGACAAAGTGCTACATTGATGGGAGTGTTGGGAATTGTATCCTAAAGCCAATCATTTGATGATTGTGCTAATGTAAATTACATATAAATTGATATATTAATAAAAGTTATTTGACAGTTTATTCATTACAAGAACATCTTCTTAAAACTCCTAAGAGTAATGAAGCCCTCAGGATCTTCCTTCATGATAAAGGAGGATTTATCTTTGAAGGTCCTCAAAAGAGTTCGCGTCCAAATGATATACTATGAGAGGGCCATAGTACTATCAATTATAGGACGTTGTATATCATATTTGTTGGTTTTTCTCTTAACCAAGGAGTGTAGAGACACTGGTATGACATACAGGTGAAAGTGTAGGAGTACATTTCACTAAACGTGACTCATTTCTGGATACTCTGCTGTCAAGAGTTAATCCGAGAAGATATGGGTTTAAGTATCCTTTAGAACTGAAGATCACAACCGGTGACTTGCAAGCAACTCATTGTACTTAGGTGCCGGACCACCTAAATTTCTAATCCAGCTACGAAAGGTTACTGGGTGTAGTCAAGTACTTATGGTAGTCAATTATTGATCAAGATGGAATTTGACCTATTCCGTTAAAAGGAGAAATGCTTGTGTTTCAATTTAGCAAGACCTTGGCCAAGGCACTTCATGTGAAGGTCACATGATCACTAAAGTTGAAATCACTTTATGGATTTGCTATTTAGAGTTGACAAGCTCTTAAGCCATCCTTAGCATTTATGGTCAAAAGGATGAATTATACGGTAACTATTTCTTAGGGTTCTTGGAGTTTGCTCGGTAACTCTTTGACCTATCCGGACGTTGGGTTCTATTGCTAGATGGGCACATCGATTAGTATAGAAAGTTGTTCCTATGCTACCGGCTTAAGTTCAAACCTAGAGAGTCACACGCATTGAAGTTTTCTAGGATGATCTATTTGCTGATCAACGATTGAGAATCGTATACGATTTAATTAATCAATTTGATTGATTGAATTATCTCAATTGGATTAAGTACAAGTGAATAAGATTCAATTAGGTTTAAGTCTATTAGAAGGACTAATCAATTTTAAATATTGATTTGAAATTAGACTTGATTTGGATTTAAATAGATTTAGGACTAGCCAAATTTGATTTGGGCTAGGACCATGATCTATGTAGGTTCAATCCAATAAATTCAAATCAGCTTAAACTAAAACCCAAACCCAAACCCATGTGTGAAAAGAGTTTTCTCGCATAAGGATCTCACATGATGAGATGGCTGAAATCTCATCTCATGAGAGATTAAATTCTTATGTAGAATTTAATGTATAACATTAATCTTCTCCAAACGGTTCCGTTGGAATTCTAAGTGTTAGAATTCATGTACCTATTTTAATTAACCAACGATGAAATTCTAAGTGTTAGAATTCATATCTCTTTGGTTTTCACCGAACTTGTTGGAATTAACAAAATGTTGGAATTCTAAGTGTTAGGATTCATAGGTTTTCACCGAACGTTGAAATTAACCAAACGTTGCGTCTCTTTGGTATTCACCGAACGGTAGAATTCTAAGTGTTAGAATTCAATAGGCTAAAGGCTAAATTGAGCCTATAAATTAGAGGATATTCTTCACCAGATAAGAATAATGATATATTATGGATTGAAATTCTAAAGAGTTAGAACAAAAAATCCTGGTATGTGATTCTGGTGTTAGAAAAAGTTTGGTGGATCTTGGAGGAAGATTGGAGTGGGAGGACTCAAGATTAGCAAAGTTATTTTTTCGCGAGCTAGCACTCCCGGGAATCCGATCATTCGGAGACTTCGCATGGACAATACTAGAGGTCGGACGATTGAACAGCTGCAGAGCACAAAAGGATTTACCAATTGCCCTTAAGGTAAGTGATATGATCCCTAGATCTTAAGGCATGCTTCATGACAAGAAGTATGACTTCTTACATTGAAGATCAAGATATGATCTTGATGATTTTATTTATATGCATAATTTAGATCAAACAATCCTATAGTATAAGGCAAAGATATGATCTTGATGCATGTTACATAGATTAATATTTAATCTTTAAGATTTCGCATTGATAATTATTATCAAATTATTAAAATATGCATGCCTCGAAGATTGTTTCTCCCTACAAATGGTATCAGAGCATGGTTTCATCTTGATCTAATTTATTGCATGTAAATTAATGCTCCTGTTAATTTTGTAATCAAAGCTAAAACGGATTACCAGGCTATTCAGTCACAGATGGATTAAAAATTTAAATTATCCATTCAACGAGGTATTCTGTGACATATTGTCGTGCCGTTATGGTTCTTTTATTATTGATGCTTAGTCAAAAGATAATTTAAATTGATCTTTGGCATCAAAACATAGATTACACATACTCTCAAAAGATGTTTTATATTTGATACATATTGATGTTTATAAAAGCATGATATTTGCATGTTTAGTATAAAAACATAGATATAAGATATGATGGCTTGTTGTCTATGTTATGAAACATACAAATATTTATGAGAGTTTTATTTAAATATCAAATATTTATTCATAATCTTTTTAGATATGATCTAAATATAGAAATTATGAGTAGTTGTATAATGCAAGTGATGTATGATTCAAATATATGACATGGAAGTTATGGACACATGAAATATATTTAATCTTTTGGGTTAGCTAAATCAGGTCCATAAAGGGTTAGACCCTAAGGTTTAAATCAAATGGACTATAAGAGTATTTGATCAAATCTAAATTAATTAGATTAGGTTAAGATGCTCTAAATCAAACAATAGTTATAGTTGATCATGTCCATGTCTTTGATTAAACCAAATGGAAGTAGATTAGGCTCCGTGATTGAGCATGAATCTCTTAGATGGTCAAATCAAAATTGGTTAACCATATGATGTCAAGGTAAGTTGGCAAGTTGCTCTAGGATCAACGATCAAATGGTTTTTAATTGGGAGCTACTCGTATTGATGCGTCTTTAACGAGTTAATGGAATATCCATTCCATCGGTCTCACTTACCTAGTCATCATGGTGACCATTTATGATTAAGATTATTTACCTGA
The DNA here is from genome assembly GCA_900491605.1 of Calamus simplicifolius. Classification (NCBI taxonomy): domain Eukaryota; kingdom Viridiplantae; phylum Streptophyta; class Magnoliopsida; order Arecales; family Arecaceae; genus Calamus; species Calamus simplicifolius. The sequence goes on along the minus strand of UESW01005073.1, from coordinate 156,502 downwards.
TTCGGGTTGACCCATGCCTGTAAGGAAATCGGTCTGACTGATTTAGGTGCCACTTAACCTGACATAATCTTGTCTCATTCTACTGACTTCATAGATTCAATGTGAGAACTTGATTAGTCAATTTATCTTTAGATTATTAAATCCTCTAAAATTATTAGGTCCTTAAAATGAAATAGTTATATGATAACTAAATCATAGCCTCCTATTAAGGTGAGTGATAATGAGTCTGATGTCTTGATAATCATTGGAGGCACTCCATGCCTGGTGCTTGTCAACCATCGGAATTATCATTCATTATATGATGAGTCAGCGTAACTATTGAATAGACAGTCAGGTGGGCCGAGCTTCACTCGAGCTTGGTTGTCTATAGATAGATTGCACTGATTATATTATTTAATGGTTGGACCTAACCAGAACTTTCAGTGGAGGCACTCCATGCCTGTTGAAGAGGTACATGGGGTAAAACTAAACACTAAGAATTGTTTTGGGAAATAATTGGTTTTGAACATACTCTTAGATGCATATGGGTTGGCCAAGCTTCACTTGGACTTGTATGTAGTCTATGTAGATCTTAGTGTCTACTAAAGAATTAAGAATAATTCTTCGAATTGGGGTGTAGAGGCTGCCAATTTGAACAAAATAGTGAGAGAATCTTTAGACTAAAGTCCAAGTCTTTAGACTGAATCAATTTATATACTACTAAACTTTAGTTTTTTCTTATGCAGAAAATGGCCACTAATTTATCATTAAGGTCCCTTTTGGATATTACGTGAAAAATCAGACAAACTTGAACCCAAATCTGATAAATATTTTTTTTATTGGCTATCCGAAAGAAACCAAAGGATATTACTTCTACAATACTGAAGAACAAAAGTTGTTCATTAGTAATAGAGCAGTTTTCTTGAAAAGGAGTTCCTTAGTGAAGGAACAAATAGCTCTAATATTAAACTTGAGGAAGTTCATCAAGTAGAAGGAACAACACAACCCATTGAACCCTTAGAGTCTGAGTTGATTAGATCAAACTCAAAACCCATTTTAGATGCACCATTAAGGCGATCTGGTAGAGTACCACATCAACCGGACAGATACTTAGGTTTCTTGGTCCAAAACGAGGATCCTATTGAGCTCGATGAGAACAACGAGGATCCGATCACCTATATGGATGCTATGCAAAGGACTGACTCTGATAAATTGCTTGATGCCATGAAATCCGAACTTGATTCCATGAAGAAAAATAATGTATGGATATTAGTTGACCCATCCGAAGGGATAAAACCCATAGGATGTAAGTAGGTTTTTAAGAGAAAAAAAGGCACAGACGGAAAGGTAGAGACCTACAAAGCACATCTGGTTGCCAAGGGGTATCGTCAACGTTATGGTATTGACTATGACGAGACGTTTTCTCCTGTGGCAATGCTGAAATCCATTCGGATAATGCTAGCTATAGCAGAACACTTAGATTATGAGATTTGGCAGATGGATGTTAAAACCACTTTTCTAAATGATTATTTAGAAGAACAGGTGTATATGACACAGCTTGAAGGTTTTATATCTGAAGACGAGTCTAAAGTATGCAGGCTACAGAAGTCCATCTAGGAGTTGGAACATACGATTTGATAATGTGATCAAATCTTATGGCTTTTTTAAGAACAAAGAAGAACCTTGCATTTATAAATGGGCCAACGGTTCCGTTATTGTATTTCTTGTATTATATGTGGATGATATTCTCTTAATCGGGAATGATATCCCTACATTACAAGGAATAAAGATATGGTTATCATCACAATTCTTCATGAAAGATCTGGAAGAAGCATCATACATCCTAGGGATGTAGATCTATAGAGATAGATCTAAGAGGATGCTTGGTTTATCCCAATCTACGTACATTGACACCGTGCTAAAGAGGTTTAGCATGGAGAATTCCAAGAAAGGCTATCTTCCGATAGGCCATGGAATTCATCTTTCTAAGAAGGATTGTCCGATAACTCCTAATGAAAGAGAACGTATGAGTTGAATTCTATATGCTTCGGTAGTGGGATCGATTATGTACACCATGACATGTACAAGACTAGATATGGCATACTCATTAGGAGTAGTGAGTAGATACCAATCTAATCCAGGAGAAAAACACTAGCAAGTTGTTAAGACAATCCTTAAGTATTTGAGAAATACTAAGGACCAGTGGTTAGTCTATGGAGAGTCTGATTTGAAACTTATTGGATATACTGATTCCAGTTTCCAATCAGATCATGATGATAGCAAAAGTGTGCCAGGTTTGTGTTTATCCTGAATGGTGGAGCTGTTTGCTGAAAAAGTTCCAAGCAACATACAGTGGCAGATTCAATGTGCGAGGCAGAGTACATCGCTGCATCAGAATCCATGAAAGAAGCTGTGTGGCTGTGAAAGTTTATCTCCGAGCTTGAAGTGGCACCTTCCATAGATGGACCAGTCCTGTTGTACAGTGACAGGACTGGTGCCATAGCTCAAGCAAAGAAACTATGAGCACATCAGCGCATCAAGTACATACTGCGTCGGTTTCATCTTATTCGAGAGATTGTAGAACAAGGTGACATAAATCTTCAGAAGATTGACGGAAAGGAAAACCTAGGTGGCCCATTTACTAAAGCACTCAGCATCAAGGAGTTTGACGACTATAAGTTGAAGATGGGTATTAGATACTGTAATGAGTGGTTTTAGGCTAAGTGGGAGTTTGTTGGGAATTATATCCTAAAGCCAATCATTTGATGATTGTGCTAATGTAAATTACATATAAATTGATATATTAATAAAATTTATTTGGCAGTTTATTCATTATAAGAACATCTTTTTAAAACTCCTAATAGTAATGAAGCCCTCAAGATCTTTCTTCACGATAAAGGAGGATTTATCTTTGAAGGTCCTCAAAAGAGTTCGCCCAAATGATATACTATGACAGGGCCATAGTACTATCAATTATAGGATGTTGTATATCATATTTATTAGTTGTCCTCTTAACCAAGGAGTGTAGAGACACTGGTATGACATACAGGTGAAAGTGTAGGAGTACATTTCACTGAACGTGACTCATTTTCGGATACTCTGCTGTCAAGAGTTAATCCGAGAAGATATGGGTATAAGTATCCTTTAGACCTAAAGATCACAACTGGTGACTTGCAAGCAACTCATTGTACTTAGGTGCCGGACTACCTGGATTTCTAATCCAGCTACGAAAGGTTACTTGGTGCAGTTAAGTACTTATGGTAGTCAGTTGTTGATCAAGATGGAATTTGACCTATCCCGTTAAAAGGAGAAATGCTTATGTTTCAATTTAGCAAGACCTTGGCCAAGGCACTTCATGTGAAGGTCACATGATCATTAAAGTTGAAATCACTTTATGGATTTGCTGTTTAGAGTTGACAGGCTCTTAAGCCATCCTTAGCATTTATGGTTAAAAGGATGAATTATACGGTAAATATTTCTTAGGGTTCTTGGAGTTTGTTCGACAACTCTTCGACCTATCCAGACGTCGGGTTCCATTGTTAGATGGGTACATCGATTAGTATAGAAAGTTGTTCCTATGCTACCGGCTTAAGTTTCCGGCTTAGGTTCGAACCTAGAGAGTCACACGCATTGAAGTTTCCTAGGATAATCTATTTGTTGATCAATGATTGAGAATCGTATATGATTTAATTAATCAATTGATTGAATTATCTCAATTGGGTTAAGTACAAGTGAATAAGATTCAATTAGGTTTAAGTCTATTAGAAGGACTAATTAATTTTAAATATTGATTTGAAATTAGACTTGATTTGGATTTAAATAGATTCAGGACTAGCCAAATTTGATTTGGCCTAGGATCATGATTTATGTAGGTTCAATCCAATAAATTCAAATCAGCGTAAACCAAAACCCAAACCCAAACCCCATGTGTGAAAAGAGTTTTCTCGCATAAGGATCTCACATGATGAGATAGCTGAAATCTCATCTCATGAGAGATTAAATTCTCATGTAGAATTTAATGTATAACATTAATCTTCTCTAAACGATTCTGTTGGAATTGTGAGTGTTAGAATTCATATATATCTTTGAATTAACCAACGATGGAATTCTAAGTCTTAGAATTCACATCTCTTTGGTTTTCACCGAACGTGTTGGAATTAACAAAACGTTGGAATTCTAAGTGTTAGAATTCATAGGTTTTCACCGAACATCGGAATTAACCAAATGTTGCGTCTATTTGGTTTTCACCGAACGGCAGAATTCTAAGTGTTAGAATTCAATAGGCTAAAGGCTAATTGAGCCTATAAATTAGAGGACATTCTTCACCAGATAAGAATAACGATATGTTGTGGATTGAAATTCTAAAGAGTTAGAACAAAAAATCATGGTATGTGATTCTGGTATTAGAAAAAGTTTGGTGGATCTTGGAGAAAGATTTAAGTGGAGGATTCAAGATCAGCAAAGTTATTTTTCGCGAGCTAGCACTCCTGGGAATCCGATCATTCGGGGACTTCGCGTGGACGATACTAGAGGCCGAACGATTGAACGGCTGCAGAGCACAAAAGGATTTACCAATTGCCCTTAAGGTAAGTGATATGATCCCTAGATCTTAAGGCATGCTTCAAGACAAGAAGTATGACTTCTTACCTTAAAGATCAAGATATGATCTTGATGATTTTATTTATATGCATAATTTAGATCAAACGATCCTATAATATAAGGCAAAGATATGATTTTTGATGCATGTTACATAGATTAATATTTAATCTTTAAGATTCCGCATTGATAATTGTTATCAAATTATTAAAATATGCATGCCTCGGAGGTTGTTTCTCCCTACAGGAAGCTACTTCTTAAACCTATGGGGGTCACCTCTAGAATCCTGCCTGCCTGGTGGTTGTGATCAATTGCTCCTAGCGACGTGGACGTTGTCTCTGTAAGGAGGGTAGATTATGATGCCCCTCCCAATAGTCCCACATCGAAAAAATTGGGAGTTTGTTGTATGATTTATAATCAGTTAAGAAAGATGGACAAATACCAATTGGATCTTTTGGGCTGTGGTGGCCCAAGTTGGTGTGGACCTTGTCCGTTTTGCTTTTTTGTAACGAAACGGGCTTGTGGGTGCTGCGGGCCCAGGGCCCGGAGTCATTACAGTTAATCGTAGCGAGCTTATACATACAAATTACTTCATTAATTTGATATTCATTTAATTCATATTTTAATTAAAATATAATTATGCTAATCTACGTAACAAAATTCTAATGGAAGATAAGCATGTGACTGTCAAAGTCATTTAGCTTTAATTATTAGCAGTGGAATGCAATCTGAAGGCTGCTGTGCCAGAAAAGATTGAAATTCTTGCGTGTGGCCCAAAAAAAACAGGGGTGAGTTGTGAGGAAAAAAAAGGCAAAAAAAAAAAAAAAAAAAAAGAAGGTTGGTCCATTTAGTGCAGGGGTGCCCCCTAAGTGGATATCAAGTGGAGTCCACAACTCATTTATTTTTCAAGTGCCCTTTTGTTGGAAGTCCATGGCCATCTCTGTCATCGTGTCTTAATTTTCAGAACCGGCCGGCCAATCCTCATTCTCTTCAGACATCGAAGAGGAAAATATTCTCTGAGATCAACCATCAGTGGCAGTCTACTGACAAAAGTTGGCAACGATCTTCCATAAAAAATATTGAACTCTTAACTTAGCTTGCCATCTCCACTCCCAAGTTCAAAAATGAAGATACCAACGTAAAACCTCCTTAACAGAGATTAGGCTTAGCAAACATCTTTCCACTCCTGTAATGCTGATGTCTTGCTTCTTTCAATAAGAACTAAATTTATACTGCGTTCAACATTGCTGTCACTTTTTTTTAAATAATAATAATAATAATAATATATTTGATAGTCATTATTGCTTTTTATTTTTACAATTTTGATAATAGAAACATATTTCATAGTTACTATTATTTTTTACAGTAGAAAATACTTTTAAAAAGTCACTTTTTGGTTTCTAGAAAATTACTTAGGGAAGAAGTAAAAGTGAAAAAATTATATTTCTACTTCTTTCATAAGCAATGAAAGTTACTTTTAAAAATAAAAAATAAAAATAATATAATCATATATATTATTTACATCAGATTTTATATTTCTTCTTTAAAAATAAAAAATAAAAAGCCAAACTTCTTCTGCATTGTTTGTCAAATTTGGGATTAATTTAGGGTTAATCAAGAGAGTATTCAACTAGGGGTAAAGCCATTGGCTTTAATTGTGAGAGGGTGCTTCAATGGATACTATTACATATTAGTTACCATGCAGATATGTAATAACTAGGTAGATGCCCTTACACCATGTGGACATTGAGTTAATTTAAAGTCAAAAAATAAAAATAAGATAAAAAATTTTAAAATTTTTTATCTTATTTTTAAGACTAATTTTAAATTAAAAATAAAGATAAATTTAAAAATAAAATTTATATTTTTGCACGATTTGATTTAAATTTAAAATTTAAAATAAAATAAAATTTTTTAAAAAATAGAAATTATTTTTATAAATTATTTTTTATAGATTTATATATTATATACAATAATATAAAATATATAATTTTTATAATTACACGAATATTGTTTTGATTTTATTTTAAAAAATAAAAATAAAATAAAATTTTCAGATTAAATTTTTAGATTATTCTAAATATATACCGGTGCAATGCATGGACATTAATAGATTAATAAGATTAACAAAAACTAGATAATTTATATAAATTTATTTAATTTAAATTATCAAATTTAAAATTTAAATATATTAATTTTAAATTAAAAATTAAATTTGAGGTAAATAAAATACATGCATTAGATTAAATATTTTTAAACTTCGAAAAGAAATAATTGATTTCCTTTATATAAAATTCTTGTATTATTCTAAATTTTAAAATAACTTTTCACCAATAGTTATTGAATGGAGCACTAGGGAAAAAAAAAAGAAAAAAATCCAAGACTTGTTGGAATGATAATTTCTGGTGGTTTGGAATAATGCATGTGAATTTGAAGAATTTGTCTATGAGAAAATAGTAGCAATCCATGAGCCATTGGATTGACATGTGGTTAAAAAAAAAAAAAAATCATGCATAGAAATGAATGAAAACCTTAAAAGCATTCAGCGACCCTCATTTATGCATGGCTAAAATAATTTCAATAAAAGTTAATAAATATTTTATTCTTTTCTATCCACCTTTCTTTATACCAATCAAAGCTCTAATATCATTTATATTGCTTCAAGCCCACTTGTTGGTGCAGTTAATTTGTTAGCGGACTCAAAAACTCAAGTAAAAATCAATAAGTAGGAACTAAATTTAAGATATAAGCATATAACATATTTATTTTTCATTCAATATGCGACTAAATTTAGTTTATGACAATGCCAAGCTGCCTGCACCATTTTCCTATTTCAAGTCAAGGAGACCAAAAGATGCACCAAAGGGACAAATTTTCCATAGGAGTGCCTGAAAAAATTAGGAAAGCAGAAGAAAGGGGGAGGATTGGGGAACATATTCCTTCTTCCTTTCCACCAGAGTTGTTCAGTCCAGCCAGCCACTTGCTATGATTCCATGCCGAAAGGCCCAAAACCCATCAGAGAATGAAACTTGGGGCCGAGGGATCACATCATTGCGCTCCCCATTTAACTTTTGACCAAAGTTTTCAATAAATCCAGGAATCTGGAAACAAAATCTAATGCAGCAATGATGATTCCAGGGGCCTCTCTGAGGTTCGTGTGGAAATAAAATATAAATTACTATTTGTGTATTTAGGTTGTGCTTGATTTTTGAGAATAACTTTTTTTATTTTTATGTTTCTTAAAAATTTTTAAAAAAATGTTTTATTAGAATATTTTTTTATTTTAATAGAATAGAGAAAAATGGAAAACAAAAATTGGAGCACTTAAAAGCATAAGAATCGATTTCTTCTTTAATTTTTTTCATCTCTTCTTTCAAAATATCTTTTTTTTAAAACAAAAATAGACAGAAAAAATAATTTCTTTTGCTTATCAAGCATATTTTTAAAAATTAAAAATAAAAATTATATTTAAAAATCAAACGCAACTTAGTTTCTAAAGAGAGAATAAAAATTAATTTCGTTGAGGAAAATTGATTAGCCTCACCTAACTTGGCTTGTACTTAAAACAAAAGCCTTCTTATGAGTGAGAAACTATATTTCGTGTATACAAAAACTTTTATCTATCTTCAAATGAAACTCTTTAGATTGCAAGATAATCTTAATTCCAAGCATTCTTTAACTTTAGGGTGTGTTTGGCCTAAGGCATGAGGTTAGAAAATTGAGGACGATAATCTACAAGAATAATATTCCTCACTGTAAAGATGTAAAAATATTTTTGCCAATTGTGTTCAATGTTGTAATATTATAAGTGCAATTGTTAACTGTATCTGGCATCAAGTTAAAATAGAAAAGATAAAAATATTATTAATATTAACTAATATTATTAATAAAAAATATGTGAGATAAAAGATAGTGATGGAATTATTTAATATTTTATTATTTTCAGCATTTCATCTCTTTTTCAACTTCAATTTCTAAATAATTTGTCTTTTAACTCTTTTTATCTACCTTTTTCTTAGTTAATAATTTGAGGGGTAAGAGGATGGGAATGAAAATTATCCATCTGAAAGAAAAAAAAAAAACCCTCTACTGGGTTAACAAAAGGGGGTAAAGAATTATAAAAGTAATTTTTTATCTACGTTAATCTACCTAAACTTACCTTTAGTATTACCTTTCAAATGTGTTGCTGCTGAAATCTTGTCCTCCGACTCGGACGCGTTCGGGCTTCGAGATGGGCTTCCTCCTGGGCGGACCTACAAAATAGTCCTCACGCGAGAGGCGTTGGGGGTGGCCTTCTACGGAAGACCCTCCGATGCTCAAGTCAGTAGAGATGATAGTCAACAAAAATGAGAAGAAGGCTCTCGCTGAAGAGTCTCTCCCAGGGCTCTGAGCAGAACGATAATGGCAAAGCAAAGGCAGTGAGCGAGTGCGCATAAGAGATGGCGTACCTGAGGGGATCTGAGGTTGTGGTATTTATAGAGGATCACCTGGTTGTTTGGGAGCGTCGTGGGTCCGAAAGCCATTGAGATCTGAATCCAGTTTGTTATGAGATCGGTAGGATTCATATCTGGTTAGTTAGAAGATCGACGGCTGGGAGAGCTTGTTGACATCTCAAGATTCGGTACGGGCATAGGCTCCAGGGCTCTAGGCCACTTTCAGATATGATTCCCATTTGGAATCTTACTATTTTAAGCTTTCCCATGCCGAATTCTGCAGAGGTATAGGTATCGCTCGGGCTAGGCCGAGTGATAGAAGAGATCGGTTAGAAGGGACGGGTGATGGGATGGCTTGGTTAGGGCCAGGATGGACGATAACTCGGCTCGAGGGGCCGAGAGATAATAGCTCGGCTCGAGGGGCCGAGAGACGATAGCTCGGCTTGGCGGGCCGAGAGACGATAGACGATAGCTCGGCTCGAGGGGCCGAGAGACGATAGACGATAGCTCACGTCATGGGGAACCCTTGGCTCGATGGGGGCTAGGATGCTCCGACCTACCGAGGTTGATTTATCTCTGGCGGGTGTTGCACAGCGGATAGGAATCAAGGCTAGCCTTAGCCATGAACACGGTTATTGATGCATAGCGATTTTACCCCTCAATACATGCCCCCACTCCCTAATTCGAAGCGTAGGTTCGGGCATAGGGAGTATAATTCCAGGTGGCATGACTTGAACGGAGGGATCCGGAGTTGATAGCCTGCGCAATGATGCCCTATTCAATGCCGCGCGGCCGCCGTGCCTTTGTGGGTAAGGCTCCTTTGGGGTAACGGTTAGGGAATTGCCACGTAGCAAATCCCGGTTTTCACGGCGTTCGTAATGGCGGTTCGGGCGTCTCGGTCGAGATGCCTTATCTTCTTTCTTAAGGCGGTTTTCTTAGGGAGGAAGCAAAGTTGAAACAGCGCCGCTTCCGTTCACAGTGCCCTTTCGTTCCTCTGTAATTTGCTTGGTGTTTCTCTCGACTAGCAGAATGATGAGCCCCGACGACATGGCTTCGGAGATTGCCGTCGAGGATTTGGGGAGAATACGTCAATAGCATTCCCTCGAACGTTCTCTTGAGATTACCGGAGCCCGAGCATAGGGTTTCGCAGGATCTGAGAACGGGGTCTTTCTTTATGAAGACAGCCTGAAGGCGGGCCTCCGATTTCCCCTGCATTCCTTAGTGAAGGAGATCATGAAATTTTACAACGTTTGCCCGACGATGGTAGCTCCCAACAGTTGGCGCAGCGTCATTGGGTTTATCTCAATGTGTAGCCGGATTCAGGTAACGGCGACTCTTCCTCTCTTTCATGCCTATTTCCACTTGATATCTGGAAGGAAATCGGAGTGGCCTTATATCGGACCTTGGAGGTCATTCAAGACAATAACAGACAAACCATCATCCATAAAGAGTGGAAGGTCAGATTCTTCATTGCCGAGGGGAACATCGGCTCCGATTTTCCCCGGGGATGGAAAAACTTTGTTCGGGATGTGGAAGCACAACCGACCCTATTTGAATAGGAGGAGGAGGATTTGGAGGTCCTTCGTGATGGCAGGACGTTTTTGGCTAATGATTTATTGTCGGAGGAGGCTCTCTTCGCCGTCGGGCTTAGCCCCCTTGACCCGCATGTGAGTCCTTTTGCTTTTCCATTGATTTTTACTCGAGCAAAGATATCTCAGTCTGACCGATTGTTATCTATCACCACAGCCAAGAGGTCTGAACTATCGGGCCGCATTAAGAAAAGAATGAGCAAACGCCCGAGTGAGAGTAGCGGTGGAGAGAAATGCAAGCCTGAAAAGAAGGCTCGCCTCTCCGAAGAGCGCTTGCCGGAGGTTGGGGTAACCGCAGCGGGGGCAGTGAAAACAGAGGAGGACTCAAAGAGGGCTGCTGAGATCCCTTGTCCTTCAGTGGTGAAATAGTAGATAGCCCGGACGAGACTTCGTTGGCTTGTCCGGAAGCCCCTCCTTTGGAAGATGAACCAATGGCTGGTGCAGCGGAGTTCGGTGCCCCTGAGGGCTCGCCTTTGGCGAGGAGATGTCTCTAACCCTGGCAGGAGAACAGGAGGGAGCAACTGCAAACGTCAAGGCTCAAGATGAGCTTTCCATTGGAGGGCTCCCCCCAGAGGGATTCAGTGGCGGTGATGTCGGGTTGACTGTGGCGGAGGCTCGCAAGGAGCCTACGGCTGGAGAACCTCTTCCTAGAGAGGTTGGGGCAACTGACGAACAAACTGAGGCCTTGGTGGAGCCTGCAGGGGAGGAGCAGGTGCTTGCAATCGAGGGAAGGAACTCGAACAAGGGGATAGGGCAAGGTAAGAATCTTGCGGCCGAAGCTTCCTCCGCCAAAGCTTCGGGAAAACTGGCGCTTGGGCTGGCCGAGTTATATGAGGAAGGCCAGGCTAGGATTCTGCGGGAGGAGGCCAAAAGGTCAAAGGCTTCTCAGTCGGAGGTTGCCCGGATCGATCCTTCGGATGGGGATAGTCAGCCCAGTAGCTCGACTCGGCCATCGAGGTGGCGTTTGCTGCACTAATGAGGTCAGTACTGTACCCAGGCGTGGATCCCTCGGCAGATAAATTCACGGACCTAGACCTTGTTGACGCCGCATTTGGCCAGCGGAATGTGGTGAAGGATGTACACCTCCTCCTCGAGATCGATAATTCCACCCTCATGGGGTTAGCCAGGTCCTACATCTCCCGGGTGAGTTACTATTCCCGAGTAACGAATGCTTTTTAACTAGCTTGTTCGCGCTTTTCTCACTTGTGTTTCGTTCTGCAGAGTACTTTGGTTACTAGGGCACTGTGCTGGCGCTTGAGTCTGGCAACAGGGGCCGTCGCTCAGGCCAAGAGAGTCAGCGCTGAGCTTCGATCACGAGCGAAGGCGTCTGATACCTTTGAGCAAGCTCTGGATACCGCCCACGAGAATTTAAAGAAGATGAGGGTGCTATCAGGCTGCCCTAGATGATGCGTCCAAGCTAAGGCTTGAAGTGAAAGAGCTACGCGGGCTCCTGGCGAAGTTCGATGACACATGTTTGGAGTTATCGCACATCAAATCCAGGCATTCCGGAGAAATAAAAACTGTCAAGAAATAGTTTAGCGAAAGCCTGGGCAGGCAGAGGAGAGAGGCCGTCGAGGAGAGAAATCGCCTGAGTAGAATGCTTGGCGAGTTGGAGGAGAAGGTGCGGCAACTTAACCATAGTGTCGTCAACAGGGATGACCAGATCAAGTGGCACCAGGAAAAGCAAATCCAATTAGATAGAGAGCTCTCCCAAGCCTGGGGGGAAGCCGATGGTAGGCAGTCGAAGATCAATGACCTTAAGAGCAGGATCGAGCAAATCAGGGCCGATAAACAGAGGGCTATTGGCGAGGCCAAGGAGCTGAGCAAGAGGTTAGCTCGGTAGGAGGAGGAGGTATGGTACTACCCTTTTTTTTAGTTTCCTTTACTGGCTCGTCATGGCATCGGCTAATTCTATTTTTGTAGATGAAGAAGGTGAAGCTGGAGAATCGAAGTCAGACACAGTCCCTGCAAGGGGAACTGACATCTAGCCAAGGGAGGAACTCAGAGCTCGAGAGGCGGGTCAGTGAGACCGAGGAGCAGATTGCGTTACTGCGGGGTCAAGTTGCTGAAACTAAAATGCGGCTCGCTCTACTCAAGGGAAAACAAGATGCAACCTGTGTCGACGCCTACCAGCTTGGTGTAGAGGAGACTTGAAGTAAGATATCCAAGGAGCATCCAGAATGGGACCTCTCCTTCTTGGATGTTGAAACCTTCGAGGCATGTTCCCCAGGGGATGAAGAGGACGAATATATCGATGTTTTGGACACCGATTTCGACGTTGTTCCAGATGTTAGTGTGGTCGCGGCTCCCGGAGGGCATACTCGTCATACCACCGGAGGAACAACAGTTTTGAAAAGGGTGAGACGAGTCAAGCTCCCCCGAACGTCACCGAGGAAGCTGCCGAGGCCGCTGGGGCCGTTCCCAACCCTGATTCTTAAGGGTTATCTATATGTTTTTGTCTTTCAAACTTGTAACCCGGTTGACGTTTTCAAGAAATGGACCTTTTTCTTCTGCGCGATTGTCCTTCTTGAATGGTTTTTTTTTGTCTTAAGTTTTCTTTCGACCGCGGGCAGCTCATGGCCTATCCGCGTTGCTTGGTCGACTTAGCTTGGACCTGAATAAACGTCCCGGTCGAGGCCGAGGTATGAGGGTAGATCAAGCAGGACCGAGATATGAGAATAGCTCGGTTAGAGCCGAAGTTAGATAGTTCGGTCTGATCAAGGTGAAAAGGTGGACGCGCCTTTGGAGGGAGTCCGATCCCAAAAAGGGGGTTAGTTGAATTCCCCACCGTCATTTACTCATCTTTCTCGGTAAAGAGGGAGTGATTCTTTGTTTCCCGCGAGTAGCCACTAAAGCGACGATACGTGGCGAGGCTTTATGGTAGTGGCATTAGAGCCGATGGCTCGGACGATTAGGGTACTCACTCGAAGTAGTTTAAATACCAGTGGGTGGTAGGCTATCGCTAAACCTTTCCTCTGTCGATCTTTTGTTGGTTTATCTAAACCTGTGATAGCAAGATGGCTTCCAAGGATGAAGGGAGAACAGCCGGAGCACCAGTTAACAGCGTTAATGCCTGTTGGGGGACCTGCAGGGGTCGTACTAGAATAACCATTGACAGGGGAGTTCTGGCATCATCGTTTGCAAGTCACGAGCAACTCTAGAAGGCGGTCGAGCAATACATGGTGGTCTCTACTAGGGAGATTATGCTCCTCCGCGAGGCTAATAGCCGATTGGAGAAGCAGGTGGCTCCCTTAAGCAACTGGTGGGCGAGCCGGCTCTGCAGCGAGGGGAGGGCTCAGCGGCCCCTGGAGAAAATAACAAGCACCTGTGAGGGCCGATGTAGTTTTCTTTTCTGTCGTCTTTTCTATAATAAATGAAGAAAAAAGTTTCCGTAGCTTTTGTGCTTGCTGCTATTTTTGAAACGCTCGCTTTCACCGTGCAAGTCTTATAAGTGAGCCACTCTCTTGGGGATTTTTGGCCACCTCGGTAAGGTTCGGGGCATTTATCTCAGTCATGTATAAAGAGTGTTTCGTCATCGTTGAGATAAAGGCAGCCATCTTAGTCCAGATAGGAGTGTAGGATAACACTTAGTCATGCTGGACCGGAACGGGATACCTCGGTTTGTTCCGAAGTATGAAAGCGGCTTGGCTTGGATGGAAGCACCAGGCGATGTCCAGGTTAATACCTGGATACAATAGGCAGTTAGGTCAGAGCGATGAATATTGAAACACCTTTATCGAGGAGTACTTGACCTCCACGCCTCTTTATTACTCTGTCAGTGCCTTGTCTTTTTTAAGGCAAGTCGGCCTTCGTTTTGCCGAAGTAGATAATACGGCTTTGCAGCCAGCAAAAGGTTGCCTCGGTACTTTCCAGGAGCAATTATCTCATCGATCCTTCCCAACGTGGATCGTTTCAACGTACGACGCAGGCGCTCATTTGCTATTGGAGGGTGTCATTTTCACCGGACGATTTCCTAGGTCTGCCCGTATCTTTAAGATCAGCGGGAGATTTTCTGCAATTCTGACCCATGATCCGGGATCAGAGGAGATCCTCTGGCGTACGTCATGGATTGAGAGACGCGTTTGGCGCGCATAGAAGGGCGCTCTTTTCATCCTAGGAGGCCACATGGCAGCGTGGATTGAGAATTTTGAATCTCGGGGCTTTCTGCTTTAATATCTGCTCCCGGTTCATTTCGCCTATAAGAAGGGAAGGAAGGGGCCGTGTTAGGCCATCCCCAAAATTTTCTTCTCTGCATGCTATGGAAGTTTTCATGATGCATGTATCCTTGAGGCTTAAAGCGGAGGGACTGAGTTTTCCTTTTGCAAGTCGTCTTCCCCCGAATAGCTGGGGTGATGAAGGAGTCGCTTAAGAGCGGCTCGTCCTCAAGGGAGGAGCTTCGGAGATCACATGGAGAGCACACAGGAGGTCCGCAGAGATCACACGGAGAGTGCACATATGCGCTTCCTGTGTGTCCTTTGTGGCTTGGCTGTGGGGGTCGCAGGGTAGGAAGTGTACAGGCACCCCCGTAGCACGCATGGACTTTCTTCTCCCTATGGCTGGATTCTCGACTCTTCTCTGAGGGGAATCCTTTGCCGCATGGAGAGGGAGTTGAGAGCAGCGTGGGGCTGATGGTCCCCTAGCTCTCTCAATCGGGCAGCGACCTGCAGCCCAGCATCCCACCCAGGGGAAGCTTCCTCAGCATCTACATCCACCGGTCTGTGCCTCTTTTTGGATCCCTTAGTTCATCCAGAGGACTCGTGGGAAGCTGGCCTTGCTATCTATCAGGGCGAGCTGGCTGGTCGCCTGATCTTTTCGGTCGGATGCCGAAGCATCATTATTAACTGAAGCTGACTGAAGCAGTTCGGCCGAGCTATGTACTCATTTTTATTTCCTGTGCTTTGATGCACTTGTAACTCCTCGTAGGAGATTGTAACTTTTCTTTTGATAAGGAAATAAAGAAAGTTTTCATTCCTCCTTTCTTTAGTCTCTGCCTCTTCTGTGCTGAAAGTTGTTACTCCCATATTACACTTTTTATGCTGTAGCATATTTTGGCAGTGCTATCGCGGCTTAGTTCTTGCTAAGGCCAGTGTCCGGTCCTCAGTGGAGATAGCATATATCCATGATTGAGTCAAAGAGGGATCTGAGCGATCCTGTGGACTCATGAGGTAGGCATGATCTCGTTTAGTGAGGTGGGTATTTTGGCAGGGAAAGACAGTTCGTGACATGCCTTTGCTATTGAGTAATGGGAGGTCGTTTGCCTCCACCGAGGTATAATAGGACGCCTTAGCCGTGTCAGAGTGATGGAAAGATTACTCGACTAAGCCGAAGCTTCAGGATATCACTCAGTTGTTGCCGAGGTACGAAGGATATCACTTGGTTGTTGCCGAGGTATAATATTTTGTTTGGCTCTTGCAGCAAATGTAGATTCTGGTGCAGGCTGCCAAAGAGGATGAGGATTATCCGAGCGATGCACGGGGGCATCCGAAGTTTATGACTTGGTTATCCTCAAGGGAGGCGAGCTAGCGCTGATCGCTGATGCATCTTTTCCAGGATGCCCAATTCGAGGGAGTCTAGCAGGTTCTCGAAGACATTCATTTCAGAAGGGTTTGGCAAACCGGAGGGAGCCTGGTCCCTAGAAAAAGGGGGAGTTCCCCGTGCACCTCGTCGATGCTTCCCGATCTTCCTTGATGAGGGGGTGCGACCCCTTGTCTCCCACAAGCGCCTACTGAGGCGATGACGCATGGTGAGTTTCCACGGGCCGAGATTAATGACTCGAGTGATCGAGATACTCGCCAGGAGTGGTTTAAATATGGACTAGAGGGATGCCTGTACCGGTCATCCTTTCAACTAGTCTCCCAACGATTCTTGAGTGTGGATATGGCCTCCAGCGGTGAAAGGCGATCGACTCAAGGGCCGAATGGCAGCGCTAACAGCCGCAGGGATTCCCGGGGGAGCCGCATTGCAGTGACTGTTGATGGGATGGTTCTGGCGTCGGCGTTCGTGAGCCATAAGCAGTTTCAAAGAATGGCCGAGTGATATTTGGCCATTTCGACGAGGGAGGTCGAGCTCCTTCGCTGTGTTATTAGCTACCAGGAAGGGGAAATAGCATCCCTTCATCAACAGGTCACCGAGTTGGCTCGGCGCATGGAGGGCTCGATGGCTCCTGGGAAAGACGATAAGCCCCTATGAGGGTTCTTTTTATCTTTTCTTTTCCTCTTTGTTGTTTCCTCTATGATAAATAAGGGAGGTTTTTTGCAACATCTATTTTTGCTACCATACTCAAGATGTTTGTCTCCATCGAACTATGTTCTGCGTTTTGGAGACCGATAGGTCGGCCGGGGCTTGTAAGCTGCCCGAATCCGAGCGAAACTTTGGAGATCGCTTAGGTCGGCCGGGGCTTGTAAGCGGCTCGAATCCGAACGAAGTTTAGGAGAACGTTTAGGTCGGCCGAGGCTTGTAAGCGGCCCGAATCTGAGCTAAGTTTGGAGATCGCTTAGGTCGGCCGGGGCTTGTAAGCGGCCCGAATCCAAACGAAGTTTAGGAGAACGTTTAGGTCGGACGAGGCTTGTAAGTGGCTCAAATCCGAGCTAAGTTTGGAGATCGCTTAGGTCGGTCGGGGCTTGTAAGCGGCCCGAATCCGAACGAAGTTTAGAGAACGTTTAGGTCGGCCGGGCTTGTAAGCGGCCCGAATCCGAGCTAAGTTTGGAGATCGCTTAGGTCGGCCGGGGCTTGTAAGCGGCCCAAATCCGATCGAAGTTTAGGAGAACATTTAGGTCGGCCGGGGCTTGTAAGCGGCCCAAATCTAAATGAAACTTTGGAGATCGCTTAGGTCGGCCGGGGCTTGTAAGCTGCCCGAATCCGAGCTAAGTTTAGGAGAACGTTTAGGTCGGCCGGGGCTTGTAAGCGGTCCAAATCCGAACGAAACTTTGGAGATCGCTTAGGTCGGCCGGGGCTTGTAAGCTGCCCGAATCCGAGCTAAGTTTAGGAGAACGTTTAGGTCGGCCGGGGCTTGTAAGCGGCCAAATCCAAACGAAACTTTGGAGATCGCTTAGGTCGGCTGGGGCTTGTAAGCTGCCCGAATTCGAGCTAAGTTTAGGAGAACGTTTAGGTCGGCCGGGGCTTGTAAGCGGCCCGAATCCGAGCTAAGTTTGTAGATCTCTTAGGTCGGCCGGGGCTTGTAAGCGGCCCGAATCCGAACGAAGTTTAGGAGAACATTTAGGTCGGCCGGGGCTTGTAAGCGGCCCGAATTCGAATGAAACTTTGGAGATCGCTTAGGTCGGTCAGGGCTTGTAAGCTGCCCGAATCGAGCTAAGTTTAGGAGAACGTTTAGGTCGGCCGAGGCTTGTAAGCGGCCCGAATCCGAACGAAACTTTGGAGATCGCTTAGGTCGGCCGGGGCTTGTAAGCTGTCCGAATCCGAGCTAAGTTTTGGAAATCTCTTAGGTCGGCCGGGGCTTGTAAGCTACCCAAATCCGGCTAAGTTTAGGAGAACGTTTAGGTCTTAATCATACTAAGGATGCTCGGCCATACCGAGTCTTTATAAAGTAGGACTTGATCCAGCCAAGATTCGGAGATTCAACTAAAAGCTCAGAGAAATAGCTCGGTTGTGTCGAGAGTGAGCTAGATGTATCCATTTCTCATTACAATTTTTTCAAAGAGGCGACCATGTCGTAGATAATAGGAATAATATGCCAAAGTTATAAACGGGGCAAGTTAAAGAGGCGTACCCTACTGATAGTATATGCGGAGATTGTCCGAGCTCTACGTCCGGGAAATGGATTTTCTGCTTAGATCCTAGAGCTTGTAGGTGCCAGGTCCAATGACTTCCGCTACTTGGTAGGGGCCTTCCTAGTTCGGCGAGAGCTTTCCTTGCTCTAATGGTTTGGAGACGGATGTTTTCCGGAGGACAAGGTTGCCAGGCGAGAAGGATTTACCCTTGACTCTGGAGGCATGATAGCGGGCCACTCTTTGTTGGTACGCGGCCATTCTAATTCGAGCTTTTTCCCTGATCTCTTCCACCAAGTCGAGACTGGTGCGGAGCTGCTCGTCATTAGACTCTTCTGAGTAGCTTTCCACTCGCGGAGAGGGAAGGCCTATCTCCACAGGGATGATGGCTTCCGTGCCAAAGGCCAACCAGAACGGGGTCTTCCGGTGGGGATTCTCTGGGTGGTGCGGTAGGCCCACAAAACATGATGAAGCTCATCCGCCCATCTGCCTCGGGCTCTGGCGAGCCGGGCTTTAATCCCTTGAAGTAGGGTCCGGTTTGTTACCTCGGCTTTTCATTAGCTTGCGGATGCCCTACTGAGGTGAGGCGATGACTGATGCCATGATCCTTGCAAAACTCTTGGAATTTGGGATTATCAAATTGCTTGCCATTGTCGGTGATGATGGTATGCGGGAGACCAAAACGGCAAATGATGGATTTCCACACGAAATCCCTGGCCCGAGCTTCGGTTATTTGGGCAACTGCTTCAGCCTCAACCCACTTAGTGAAGTAATCAATGGCGACAAATAAGAACTTCCTCTATCCTGTGGCAAGGGAAAAGGGCCGAGAATGTCCATCCCCACTTAGCAAAGGGCCAAGCGGAGGAAATAGGGACCAGACTGGCAGAGGGGAGCCTCTGGATGTTGGAGTGCTTTGGCATGGGTCATAGACTCGAACGAGGTTATCAGCATCCTTTTGCATGGTTGGCCAGTAATATCCCTGGCGAAGCACCTTGTGGCATAGAGATCGACCCCCTAGATGATTACCGTAAATTCCTTCATGCACCTCCCGAAGAGCATAATCAGCTTCAAACGGGCGGAGGCATATGAGCAGCGGCATAGAAAAGGACCGCTTATAGAGCTGGTCGTCGATCAGCACATAGTGGGTAGCTTGCAGTCTCATCTTCCTTGCTTCCTACGGTCGGCTGGGAGCGACCCTTCTTTAAGATACTTTAATATATGGTCAAACCAAGATGGTTCGACCTCAATCTGCATCACTCGGTCGCCTCCGCGATGCTAGGCCTTTCCAGGATTTCCAAGGGGAACTTCCGCTCGAAGTCCATCGACTCCGCAGTTGCTAGTCGGGATAATAGGTTGGCACGAGCATTTTCAGATCTGGGGATCTGGACAACTTCAAATTCAGAGAAGTGAGAAGTAGGTTCCGTACCTCTTGGAGATACCGAGTCATGTTTGGCTCTCGGGCTTCAAACTCCCCGCACTTGACCAGCTACCAGTTGAGAGTCGGTGAAGGCATTTAGCTTCTTCACTTTCAGATCACGGGCGATTCGGAGTCCAGCGAGCAGAGCTTCATACTCGGCCTCGTTGTTAGAGGCTGGGAAGGAGAATCTAACGCCATACTCGAAGGTCACCCCCTTTGGGCTGTGAGGACTAAACCAGCACCGGAGCCATTGGCGTTGGAGGATCCATCGACATGAAGCAACCACAGGACGCTCGACTTTGGATGCTCGGAGGAGTCCAGAGCGGAGCCATCTTCTGGGATAGTGCATTCAAGGAGGAAGTTGGCTAGAACCTGCTTTGATGGCTGGACGAGGTTGATATCGGATATCATGTTCGCTCAATTCAATGGCCACTTTGCCATTCTTCCTGATGTCTCGAGGCGGTGGACCACCGCCTTGATGGGCTGGTCGGTGAGGACTGTTACAGAATGCGCCTGAAAATACAGTTGCAACCTCCGAACCGACGTTATCAGGTCCAAAACTAGCTTCTTAATTCGGGTATACCTCATCTCGGCGTCCCGGAGTAGTTTGCTGACATAGTAGATCGGATTTTAGGTCTTCTTCTCTTCTCTGACCAAGACCGAGCTAATTGCGCCTTCTGAAACTCCAGGTACAAGAATAGCATCTCTCCCGGATTTGGGCTGCCGAGGAGAGGTGGTGAGCTGAGATACTTCTTGAGGTCTTCAAATGATTTTTGGCATTTAGGAGTCCATTTGAAGTTCTTAGCGGATCAGAGAGCTTTGAAAAAGGGAGGCTCCTCTCGGCCGACCGAGCTACGAAGCGGTTGAGGGCCGCAATCCTTCTAGTTAGGCGCTGGACTTCTTTAACAGATGTGGGGGCACCATTTGCTGAAGGGCTTGAATCTTCTGCAGGTTGGCTTCGATGCCTCGCTGAGAAACCATAAAGCCCAGAAACCTTCCTGAGGTGACGCCGAAAGCACACTTTGTCGGATTGAGCTTCATCCGATACTTTCAGAGTGTTGCGAAGCTCTCTAAGTGGTCTTCGATATGCTGGGAAGCTTCCTTGCTTTTGACCAGCATGTCGTCAACGTATACCTCCATGTTTCGACTAATTTGCTCCTTGAAGACCTTGTTCACCAGCCTTGGGTAGGTGGCGCCTGCATTCTTCAGACCGAAAGGCATGACTCGGTAACAATAGGTACCTCGGTCAGTTATGAAGGCAGTCTTTTCTTCATCCTCGGGTGCCATCCGAATTTGGTTATAGCCTGAATATGCGTCCATGAAAGTCAGCATCTGATGGCCGGAAGTGGCATCCATGAGCTGGTCGATCCGGGGGAGAGGAAAGCTGTCCTTCGGGCATGCTTTATTAAGATTGGTGAAGTCGATGCAGATTCACCATTTGCCGTTCGACTTCTTCACCATGACAACATTGGACAGCCAGCTCGGATAATTTACTTCTCGAATGAAGTTTGCCTTGATGAGCTTATCCACCTCCTCTTCAATCGCTCTCTACCGGTCAGGGGCGAAGCTCCTCTTCTTCTGCTTTATGGGTTGAAATATCTCATCCACATTAAGATGGTGGACAAGGATGTCCGGACTAATCCTAGGCATATCTGAGGCTGACCAGGCGAAGACATCAGCATTCCTTCGAAGAAAGTCGATCAGCTTCAGCCGAGGCTTTCCTTTCAGCAGTGACCCGATCGTTATGGTTCGGTCAGGCCGAGCTTCGTCCAGTGGCACCTCCTCCAGCTCTTCGGCTGGTTTTCCTCGCTGCTTGGCAAAATCCTTCCGAGCGTCTAGTCCATCGACCTCGGGCAGTCTGGATTGCAGGCTGGTGATGAAACACTGCCGAACTATTGCTTGGCTTCCTCGAACTACACCTACCCCTCGCTCGGTAGGGAACTTCATAACAAAATGGGGGATGGAGACGGCGGCTCTGAGAGACATTAAGCCGGGTCTTCCCAAGATTGCATTGTAGGGCGACCATAGCTTGGTCACCAGGAAATCTGCATACACAGTGGCCACGCGGGGCCAGGTCCCTGCACGGACCGTCAAGGTGATGACCCCCTCCAGGATAATGACATTGACGGTGAACCCCATATTAGGGTGGAGTCCACAGCTCGGAGACTTTCCATGAGAAGCTTCATCTTCACAAACACATCAAGGTACAAAACATTGATGGAGCTTTCACTATCAATTAGAATTTGGCTTACATCATAGTTGTTCAAATTAAGAGATACAACTAGCGCATCATCGTGTAGAAACTGTATCCCCTAGAAGTCGTCATTGGAGAAAGAGATCTCATCAGGTCGTGCTTTCTTCGGCACCAGACCTTCTTCATCGTCCCTCCTGCCTGAAGGACTACCGACCGCCTCGATCACGTTAATGTGGCCAGTGACCGAAGGATTTGGAGGAGGAGGAGGTTGCTGCTAGGGCTCAGGCCGGCGATCGCCCCCGTTTCTTGGCTTGGGGGCTCCTCTAAACTGATCCAGTCTACCCCGCTGGATGAGCCTTTCAATCTCATTCTTTAGTTGCCAACACTCTTCAGTGTCATGGCCATGGTCGCGGTGGTAGCGGCAATATTTTGCGGGATCTCTCCGGGCCGCATTCCTCTGAGAGGAGGAGGTCGAGGGAGTTGGCACTCGATTTCCATGAGGATCTCCGCTCTTGGGCCAATGAGCAGAGTGAACCATTGGAACCTCCTAGGCAGGCTCCGAGTGCGGTTCCTTGGCGGTGGCTGGGGAATCCTTAGGCGGCGAGGCGGGCTCGGCCGGCGGGCAGGTCGGTGCTTATCTGAGCCCTTGGGCTCCTTTTTCTTCGTTAGCTCGGCTCGGGCGGCTCTCCGCGACTCTTCAACTCTGGCATACTTGTTTGCCAGGGCCATCATGTCAGAGAGGTTTGGAGGGTATCTAACCTCCAAGGCCAAGTAAAAGTCACTCTCCTTCAATACTCCATCTGCTAGGACGGACATGGCCACCTTATGATTAAGGTGGTCCACCTCCAGCATGGCCGTGTTGAAATGACCAAGATACTTCTTTAGGGACTCCCCCTCTCTCTGCTTAACCACAGAGAGGGAGTTAGATCACCATCGGTGGCAACGGCTGCTGACGATCTGGCTGATGAAAAGGCGGCTTAGCTCGTCAAATGAATCAACGGAACCTGGCTTCAAAGCATTGAACCAAGTTCGAGCAGATCCCCTGAGGGTGGAAGGGAAGGCGCGATAGAGGATCGCATCGGATGCCCCATGGAACATCATTATTGATCGGAAGCTGCTGAGATGATCATCAGGGTCGGAGGAGCCATGATAAGGCTCGATGGCATGCAGCTTGATGTGGGAGGGAATCACTTCCTCCATGATCTTCTTAGAGAAGGGAATGCCCTGCTCCGCTTTATTTTGAAGCGGATGGGCTTGCTTGGCGGCGTCAAGCTCTTGATGCATTTCTTGGAGCTGGCGGCGGATCTCTTCGTCAGGAAGAGCAGAAGGTGCAGGACAAGGAGAGTACTGAGATAGTGTTGAATCATGGCGAGAATACACCGGGGAGAGAGATCGGGCCCGCCGGGATCTAGGGAGATCTTTGACGCGGGCTTGTTGGGGAGCTAGCTCAGCTTCTCTATGATGGCGAGGGGGTCCGCAACCCTATGCGGGCTGAAAAAAGAGATTACTGGATGAGCGGGGGCTGCATTCTCCTCAGAAGGATGAGGAGCAGCCGGACGGGGGGCTTCGGAGTGCCCCTGAATCAGGTGGGCCAGGGCCTGGACCTGTTGGACCAGTAAGGTGAACTGGTCCTGGGTCACCAGGGCCACCGAAAGTGATGGAGTCTCGACTGGCGGTGGTGGCGGTGCGACACTGCTCACTGGATCAGGCCTTTGAGAAGCGACCTGATCTCGGACTTCGAAGGTAGCCTTTTTTCGGTTGGCCATGGGAGGAGGTTTCTTGCAGACTGAGATCCTTATCTCATGGATCATAAGTTTTTAGGGACTTGAGGGCCCTTCCTCTAGCACCAATTTGTTGCTGCTGAAATCTTGTCCTCCGACTCGGCCGCGTTCGGGCTTCGAGATGGGCTTCCTCCTGGGCGGATCTGCAAAATAGTCCTCACGTGAGAGACGTTGGAGGTGGCCCTCTGTGGAAGACCCTTCGACGCTCAAGTCAGTGAAGATCGACAGTCAAAAAAAATGAGGAGAATGCTCTCGCTGAAGAGTCTCTCCCAGGGCTCTGAGCAGAGCGATAATGGCGGAAGCAAAGGCATTGAGCGAGTGTGCGCATAAGAGATGGCATACCTGAGGGGATATGAGGTTGTGGTATTTATAGAGGATCACCTAGTTATTTGGGAGCGTCGTGGGTCCGAAGGCTGTTGAGATCTGAATCCAGTTTGTTATGAGATCGGTAGGATTCGTATATGGTTAGTTAGAAGATCGACGGCTGGGAGAGCTTGTTGACATCTCAAGATTTGGTGGGGGCATAGGCTCCAGGGCTCTAGGCCACTTTTAGATATGATTCCCATTTGGAATCTTACTATTTTAAGCTTTCCTGCGCTGAATTCCATAGAGGTATAGGTATCGCTCGGGCTAGGCCGAGTGATAGAAGAGATCGGCTAGAAGGGCCGGGTGATGGGATGGCTTGGTTAGGGCCAGGAGATGATGGATGATAACTCGGCTCGAGGGGCCGAGAGACGATAGCTCGGCTCAAGGGGCCGAGAGACGATAGACGATAGCTTGGCTCGAGGGGCCGAGAGACAATAGCTCGGCTCGAGGGGCCGAGAGATGATAGACGATAGCTCACATCTTGGGGAACCCTTAGCTCGGTGGGGGCTAGGACGCTCCGACCTACCAAGGTTGATTTATCTCTGGCGGATGTTGCACAGCGGATAGGAATCAAGGCTAGCCTTAGCCATAAACACGGTTGTTGATGCATAGCGATTTTACCCCTTAACAAAATGTATTTCAGCTCTGGTAACAATTTTGTTTGGGATCGCATAGAAAGAAAAAAAGGGATGAAGTTGCTGCTCTCTTACGTTAAGATGCTTTCAATTGAAGTGTGGTACATTTTGAGTTGTTGTTCTAAAGCACACTTTTCTAAACGCAACCTAAAATTGTATTGACAAAATTCATTGATTCATCCATTGGATTAGAGGGGCACTGAGCCGTGCCTGGCATATGGCACGGCTCAAGCCCATCGTGCCTCTAAAATTGCCGTGAATGGGCCACGCAGGCCATGCTTGAGCCATACAGGGCCTGAGCCATGCCAAGCCTGGCACGGCCCATGATGGTATTTTTATAAACGGCTATATATCCGTTTAGGAGGGGTTTAAGACCATTTTACCCCTCTCAACAGCCATATAATAGCTATATTAAAGGGTATTTTTGAAAAAAAATTTGGGACTTCTATAAATAGCCCATTTCTCTCTCATTCTTACCACACCAAGCCAACTCTTCTCTATTATTACTATTTCTCTTCTATCAAGTGCTATAACAAATTAGTAATTTAATTTTTAGTTTGCAAGTGTTCCTGCAAGTGGCAAGTGCTCTAGTAAGTATTCAAGTGCTACAAGATCACTTCTTGTTGAGAGGAGGGAGCACAAGAGGAAGCTCACAAATCTCGACTCCACGCTCTTCTCAATTCCTTCTTGTGGGTTAGTTTTTATTTTTTTATATTTATTAATTAAAAATTTTAGATATGACATTTTTTAACAAAAGTAATTTAACATGCATCCTTTTTCTGAGGTGAGGAAACTAATCCCCAACCCCAACCTCAACCCCAAGTTCCCTCTAGAGCCAATGCCAGTGAATGTCAAACCTCTTCTCGTAAGAGGACTAGTGATGTTTGGAATGATTTTGATAGAATTATAGTTGATGAGTCTATAAAGCAAAATGTAAAAAATGTGCAAAACTTTACAGTTGTTCTAATACTGGGGGAACAAGGCATTTAAAAAGACATCAAGAGACTCATAGGATGCATGATTTTCGTTAGCAATGTATCCTTAATATACAAGAGGGATCACTTGTATGTAATTTTGCATATAGTTTGAAAATCAAGAAAATTACTTGTAAGATGGATAGTTTAGGATGAATTATCTTTTAGTTTATCTTAATCTTATAATTTTGAATGATATATTCAATTAGGCCTACAACCTTCTTATAGAAGAACTAGTAGCCGTAACTTTAGAAGAGTGGCTATGATAAACTTTTTAGTAATAAAACAAAGTTTAACTGAAAGTCTTTCAAATTTAAATACTAGAATTTCTTTAACTTCTGATTTTGGTTGGCATCTATAGGTAGTAATTATTTTATTGCTATTACTGCTCATTATATTGATAATGATTGGCAACTAAATAAACGAATTATTGCTTTTCGTGCGTTTGATTTTCTGCATTGGGGACAACAAATTTTAAATATTATTTATCAAACCGCATGCTCATATAATATTAATAATAAAATAATGTAATTACTTTTGATAATGCATCTAATAATAATTCTACTATTGCATTATTAAATGACTCTTTGCATCCTATTTTATATGGATAATTATTTCATATTAGATGTGCATGTCATATATTAAATCTTTCTGGTCAATCTGGCATGAACATAATTCAAGAGGTTATTTCAAAAATTAGAAATGCAATTTCTTTTATCCATGCTTCAAGGTCAAGACTTTAAGAATTTAAACAATTATGTGTAGATCATGGTAAATGTTTTAAAAAATTTAAACTTGATGTAATAACTCGTTGGAATAATACGATACATGATGCATATTCATATAAGAACTTATTAAGTGCTTATATTAATGATCGTGAATTAGGATTTACATTGATTGAAATTGATTGGCATCAAGGTAAAATCTTAGAAGATTTTTTGGTTATTTTTTATGATGCTACAAATGTTCTTTCATGTATTTATATTCAACTTCTTGTTTATTTTTACAAAAACATATGTAATTAGTGAAAAATTTAAAAAATATAGATATCATGAAGCTTTAATGCCTATTATATGTAATATGGAAATTAAATGGAATGAATATTGGAATAGGATATGTCCATTACATAACTTAGCTGCTATTTTTTCTTATATTTTTTTCTCCTTTCTTATTGTATTATGTTTTGAAGGTCAGGCCTAGCCCCCCTCCATGTACCATTTTGATTTTAAATTAATAAACTGGTAGGGGTCTATGCCAAACCCCCTACCATTAAGGTAGCTTCATATTAATAAATTTTTTTATTTCTAATAATTTTTTAATTTATCAAAAAATATTTTTTTATAAAAATTTTTGATCAAGCCCTTATGGGCGGCCATGCCTGGCATGGCCCACCTAGGCTGACATGGCCCAGGCCCATGTGGGCCGTGCCTAGCATGGCCCGCTTGTGCCGTGTCGTGCTTGGCATGGCTCACATGGGCCTGGGTCGTACCGTGTTTTGCTTGGCATGGCCCACCTGGGCCAGCACGGCCCAGGCCCACATAGGTGGCATGGCCCAGGCATGTGGGTTGTGCCTGGCATGGCATGGCACAAGCCCATGCATGCCTGGGCCGGGCTGGCATGGGCCCATCATGGGCCATGCCGTGCCGGGCCAGCAAAAATTTTTTTTTGAGCCCGGCACCGCATGGTTTACCGAGTCATGCCAGGCACGCTTATTTTGTGCCGGCTGTGCCACCCATGAGCGGCACGGCCCAGTGCCTACCTCTACATCGGATATAAGATGATGGATCCTCTGCAACACATGCACATAAATAAATATAATATATATATATATATATATATATATATATATATATATATATATATATATATATATATATATATATAGAAAGAATAAATTTAGCTATATTCAAATATAATTAAGCCTATATTTAGTCATCTTTAGATTCATACAATTTATACCAAAGATGAAAGATAGAATGGCTTCAAAATTTATGTATATCTAAGGGTCAAAAAGATATCAAATTCTAAATTTAATTAAATTTAAATATAGCCAAATATATGTATGTATAGTTAAATTTGAATGTAATTAAGCTTATATCCAATCATTTTTTTTATTATTGAATCCATACAATTTATAGATCTTAAAGATTGAAAAAAAAGAAGATGAGGTAACTTTGAGATGATATAGATTTAAGAAGAAAAGAGATAATCAGATATTAAACTTAAATACATTGAATATAATCAAATTTAACTATATAAAATAATAAATAAATTTTATTATGTTTTTAATTATATATGAGTAATATCGTAAATAATAAAATGTCAAGGACGTAGAAATATTAGGCAAGAGCCTTGAGGTATTAAGCGATCGATGGTCTCAAATCGATGGAACTGAAGTTTGATTTTTAATATCTTTTCAAGAAAAGCGTTATAATTAAATCCTTAAATTAATTAACAGTAACATTGTTTATACCGTACCATCCTTTGTATCTTTCTAGGTGGGAAAGTGAAAGCGATGCTCTTTCACCATCACAGCTCAGGATCCTAAGTTGCATTGTACGCTATAGCTTTTCTATAGGTTGGAATCTTGATCTCTGTCCATTGATGTGCCCATTAATTTCAACTTTGCAACAGTTAAGTTAAATGAAAATAAACATGTAGTTATAAAAAAGAGAGATTTAAATCTCGAACAAGCAACCCACCCCGACTTATTTGTTAGCAATTATTTATTTAATATAATCATTTTATTTAAATAATCTCCCCAAACATTAGGTAATAAGATATTACCTTCGATTCCTTAATTAAGTATCCAAGATATAAACAATTTATAGTTAATGCAAGGCTAAACATTTATCAACACAAGCTCTCAAATATTATTCTTGATGCGGCAAAAATATCACCGCATCGATTAGTAGACGTGGCAAATGGCAAGTCCCATCTCTGGACTCTGATCCACTAACTGTCACAATCAAAAAAGGATAAACTGTACAGCCTACAGTTTTTCTACCTCAATAGGGCCGAGCTATCTCATGCCTCGGTAGGACTGATCCTCATCCCCTCAACATAAGCGTCATTGCTGCTTTAAACCATACTGGATATATTGGAGTATGATCACTAAAATTCCGAAGTAAGTTTTTCAAAATAGAAATGGAAGCCAAATATAGTACTCCATTCATGATCAACGGGATTCTAGATTTTTGATAAAGCGTCCGTCAGCTTCATCAATCGCCAATCCTCATAACCAATGGAATTTTGGCCTTATCAGATGCCAACTTCCAGAAACGCACCTAAAAATCAGGTAACTATTTACCATATTGTAGTACACAAATACTAAGTCCCAAGATCTTTAGGTACACATATCAAAGGCAACTCTAAGCCCTCATAATCTAAGTAGAGGCCATTGCACTCCAAAAAACCTTCTATGGAACATCCTTATGCAACAACATTCTTTTTTCATATGCTTACTGAGGATTTTTACTGATTTGGATGTCGGAGGATCTTCCATAAGTTTCAAGACCCCTTAGGTAGCACTCCAAAAAAACCTTCTCTGAGACATCTTTCTACAACAACCTTCTCCTCTCATCTGCTTACTGAGGATTTTTATTGGTTTGGTGTGGAAGGTAAAAATTTTGTAAAAATAGGGTTAAAGTGAAAAACTCTATTTTCATTTGAAATTACGTTTTTTATTTTCATCATGGTAGTCCAAAAGTGTCACTTGAAGTGATGTTTTTAAGAAGCACCACTTTTTTTAAGTGAAAGGTGTTAGAAAAAGTTTAAATAAAAAAAAAAGAACGCTCAAGCGTTGCGGACGTTCACTGGACTGCATGAACGTTGGAAGGCCAACGTTCATCAACATCCAGAAACTGCCCAAACAATTAATTTTGTAAGTCATTTATATTGATTTTAGGCCTTTAAGGCCATTATGGGCCGAGCCGTTGGAGTTTTATGGGCCGAGCCTAAAGGATTCAAAATAAAATGATTTAGAGTAGCCCTAAAAGTTTTTGATCTCTTTTTTATTTCTATATTTTATTAATCTTTTCTTGAGCATCTGAAGGTAATTATTGGGTTTGCACCTTCACACGATCATATTCATAATAGGAGGATCGAGTCGAGTCAAGTCGTTGTACCTTAGGAACAGATCGCTAACAACCTGCACAAAGGGGCAAAAATTTGATCCTTAGGATAGTGTTTAACACACCTCGATCCTGGTTTAATTCATATATTCTATTTTATTTTACTTTATTTATGTATTTAAAATTTATAATATATTTCTAGCAATTTCTAGGAAGAGATTTTTTGCAAGATAAAAATATTTTCCAACAGCTAAGGATCAGATTTTCCCTTTATGTATACATGTTTTGTCTTTTATTTTTCTTTTGCTGGTGTATGCAAATTCTTGTTAATTTTTTTAATGTATAGATGGTAAAGATCAGATGATCCAGATAGTTTGCATCTTGCATGCCACTATTTTTACATGTGCTAATGATCTTTTTATGTAATTATCAATATTATGTGTTGTTCATGTCCACATTATGAAATATTATTATTGTTCATGTCTTGGTTACCATTGTTATCTATATATGTTTCTTTGGCTTCACATGCATGTAGAGAGCATTGATAAGATTTAATCAAGAAATAAAAGCTTAAACGTGAAGGCATCTATATTCAAGCATTTTAAGCTTGTTTCCTAAACGATAGAACTGGAACGTGTATAAACATATCTGTTAATGGTTAATCTTTTAAGCAACTGACAGTCGTGGACACTTGTTTGTTGTGTTCAGTGGTGAGAACTTTTCATGTGGAGGCACTTGTTAAACAATGTCATTGGAAGGTAGTTTGCAAAACATAATCCATAATTTTTAATAGTTGAGTAATTGACTAAACTATAGAATGAGAATGATGATCTAGGTATTGAAAGGTCGAGATAATAGAATGACCTCTTTAATCTATGGAACAAGTTATTAAACTCTTAATATGGCAATTATATTTTCACTTGTCATTGTTGGTTATTATTGATTTTATGTAGGGTATTTCTGTGTATCAGTGTATGTAATATATATATATATATAATGAGTCAAATTCTTTTCATACTACAATAGATGGGACAAAATCCATTCCCTATATTATCTCATATTGCCTATACCAATTTCATTTTGCTTTGCCTTGATGCCATTCCCAATTTGAATGTCACTTTTGGTGAAGTGTGGATATCTGTTTGGTAACTCACAAGTCTGCATTTGTTCAACCTAATGAAACAATAATGTAACACAGGTGTTCCTTATAAGAATTATTCTCTCATATTAGCACGTGATATTTCTGTTGGGATATGTGCCCATAAACAAATGACATTTATTATTTTGCTGAATATTTAAAAATTTTTTAATATTATACTTGCATGCTTTATAATATCAAAAATCCCTGGATTATTTAAATGCGACTTTAAATATTGTATATAAGTGTTATATACAAAGGATAATATTTAAAGTAGAATAATCTAAACTTGTCCGTAATTATAAATTAAAGTTGCAATAAGGATCTTTAATTTAAAATTACTAGCGGTTCATTACATTCTAAATGAAACGATCTTATCCAGATTGTTGATAATAAGATTATCGAATAAAAGTGCTTTATATAATTTGATTATACAGGACTGGAACATGATTAATTATGAATCTCTAATAAATTCTGTTGTTAAAATAGAAATTCAAAATTAATCAATGATGGTCATATGTGAATCGATCTTAATTCTGAGTAATTAATAGACTCCTATTTATTGTATTATATTTTTTGACTTACACAGAAATATAGTGTCAAATTCTTGGTATATTAGAAATATAATAACATAATAACATAAGTAGCCGGGAATATTAATATACAAGATGAAATCCATTCCTTCGTAAAGAAGTTAGATGGACAGTTCCCATAAGTATTGATTCGGGACTTGAATAATAAGAGTGCTCAATTTATGATTGATCATAAATATTATTCATTATAGAATCAATGGTACTTATGGATAAAGATGTGATTAAAGAGGTTAACGGAAAATGCCTAGCTTTAATCATGAACAGTTTATGGAGGATTGATTTATATGCAGTGACTATATCAATAGATTCAAATCCTTATGAATATAATTAATTTTATAATTTTAAGAGCGTAATTCCAAATTTTTAAAGGAGTAATTTGGAATTAATAATTTTGATATTTTAATTAAGGTGTTAATTGAATGTCAAAATTATTGGAGCTTAGAATTATAATGTCTTCCTCTGGATGGCTCCATTAAATTATGTGAACTTTATGATATGTTGGGTTGAGTTATTAATTTGAATTGAGAATTCTAAATTATTTTTTATATAGAAATTAATTGGATTAATTTTTGTTATACGGTGTGCTTGGGAACACATCGTAGCATATTCCACGAGAAAAGTTTATGTTAAATTATTTAGTTGGAGAAATAAATATGGGATGTGAGAGAGTCTTTTTCTCTCCCATGATAAATATGTCGATTTTAAAGTAATTCGAACTTATCTTTAAGTTTTAATTGATTGATTAATTAATTAAAGAGGTTGGAAGTTGTTATTCTCTATGAATATAAGATTCACGAGATAGAGAAGATCGAGACAACAATGATCAACCACAGAGAGTTCCTCTTCAACTTCACTTTATCTCATGAGTTGAGAATACAAAGTGAATTAAAATTCAGTTGTGTAATCTCTACCCAAATCAAAAGGAACGCCCACTCATTCATGTTCATCATAATCTGGAGAAACGTTTGGAAAGATCCGTAGTGATCAAAGGATTTGGTGATTCCAAGGTAGTATTCATGAAGAACAAAAGGTCAATTTCTTAATCTCTTATTATTCTTGTTATTAAATTAATACGGGTATAGATCGTGCTAACTCAATTTTAAGATATGTGATTTGATCCGTATCTTGTTTTCACTAAAATAAGTGATTTGATCCTTATCACGCTTCCACAAACATCTCAGAATCATTATGAGATAACCATCAATTGGTATCAGAGCAGGTTATACCCCTATTAATTTAATAATAGTTTATATGATAATTGGGTAGGCACTCATGCATAATATGCTTTTAATATTTTCATCATGATGAATGTGTGAATGGATTGGAATTAATTTTTTGATTCCATGGAATAAGTTATGTAACTTTCTTTTGATTAGATCAATTGAATATAGATTCCTTTTATATTGATGAAGAAAGGTTCTTCATGGTTTGAGAAAAGTTCTTAATTAGAATTTTTTATATACTTGTTATAGAGTCCTATTTCATTGAGAATTTTTTTAGGCTGTCCGATAGAATTTTTCAAAGAGGTTTTGAGTGAGAATCCCTTGGCTCTGAGCCTCATCGATTCCCAGAATTCGAAGAGAGCCTCATTGTTTTTTAGTGATTCGAAAAGCCTCACCGGTTCCCAGGAATTCGATGAGTCTCATTGTCTCCAAAGAGACGTGAAGAGTCATGTATTCGTTTCGCTTCTTATAAATGTCTTTGTTATATTGATAATAATCACATTTACTCTTAGAAGTTTTTCCGTTTCGATTTTTATGAAATTTTTGTTATGACGATAATAATTACATTTCATGCATAGCATATGCATATTAGATAGAAATGTGTCTACCTAATTATATATGCCATTATTATTTTATTATTAAAAAGTTTTTAGTAAATTATATTTAATGCACTTTGCAATAAATTTAATGAGATTAAATTTGTAAATTAATTGAGCAATTGGATTTGCAAAATTAATGTGCCAAATGTGATATTTTAAATTTAAATGTTATATTTAAGTTATCACATTTAGCTTATTTTATAATTTTAAAGTGTTTAACATTATAAAATCTTAGTAATTTAAATTGTTTAAGTTAACTAAGAGTTTACGAAACAAAAGTTGTTTTATAAATAAAATACACTTTTGCAAAATAATGAGTGGGAGGGGTAATATGACAATATAAACCCTTGGTCTATCGTTAGTACAACATGGTGAGTTATTAGTAGCGCTCGTGACGCTTTGACTTTGTCCTCCCTACAGAGGGTGTCTACTAATGGCAATACCAAGGTTGTCTTCCATATGATAGGACTTTTAAGATGTATTTAGAATTGACCTACCCTACGCTGCAATTTCTAAGTTAAGTCTCAAAAGGTTGATACGATGGGTCACACTCATTAAGAAGTAATTAAATTAGTTAATTACTTTCTTGACCAAAATTAAGGAAATTAATGAGTATTAGAAATATGAGATATTTGAGATACTTATTAATTGAGAAGTTCTCATTTTAATTAGCAACTATTTGACCTACCCTACGCGGCACTTAGTTGTGGAGATTAAAATTCCTTAGGCCTTTAAAGTAAACATGTTTTTGTGTATTTTAACATGTGCTTTTATGCATCTTATTTACTTTGCCTTAAATTGTGTAATGATATTTATGTAATTATTTATTAAATTTTTCTTATCTTTCAGCAAATATGTTCAAACCCAATTTTCTCACTTCTCGCCTCTCAAGTATTAACTAGTGAAAATTTTGTTAAGTGGAAAAGCAATAAATATCCTTCTCATTAATGAAAACTACCACTATGTCCTTAAGGAGGATTGTCCTCCAGTGCCTCCAACCAATGCCTCCAAGGTTGCTGCTGAAGAGTACAACCGTTGGGTTGCAAATAACAAAGCCCGCTGCTACTTGTTAGCAGCAATGAATGAGGTGCTTAGAACTAAGCACGAGGCCTTTGAAACTGCAAGAGAGATTATGGAATCTCTGCAGCAGATGTTTGGATGCCCATCTGATCAGGCTCGCTACGAAGCTGTAAAAGCCATTATGAATGGCAAAATGGAGAATGGTTCTTCTGTTCGTGAGCACATCCTCAAAATGGTCAATCATTTCAATGAGGCTGAGATCAATGGAGCTAAAATTGATGAAAAGACTCAGGTTGGCATGATTCTGGAGACACTATCTCCCGCTTTTCTCCAATTCAGGACTAATTACATTATGAATCATAAAAAGTGTAATCTGACTGAACTCCTGAATGAGCTGCAAATATATGAGACTCTTATAGATGATAAGGGTGGTAAGGCAATTGTTGCTGAAGCCAACGCAGCTGAGGAAAAGCCTTCTTCTTCGAAGAAAAAGAAGAAGAATTATGTGGGAAAGAAAAAGGATAACAAGAAGAAGATCCAGAAGAAGAAAGGAAAGGCTGCTGCTCAGCCTAAACCTAAAGGAAAGTGTTTCCACTGTCATCAAGATGGCCATTGGAAAAGGAACTGTAAAAAGTACCTTGATGAGCTGAAACAGAAAAAGAAACAAGGTAAATTAGATTTACTAGTCATGGAAACATGCTTAGTTGAGAATGATTTCTCAAACTGGATTATTGATTCAGGAGCATCTAACCATGTCTGTGTTTCTTTGCAGATGCTTGAGTCTGCCCGGGATCTTCAAGTGGGAGATTTTACAATGAGAGTAGGCAGTGGAGAAAAGGTGTCAGCGACAGCAGTAGGGATAGTTCGACTATCGTTTGCTGATAATAAATATTTGCTTTTGGACAATGTTTATTATATTCGGGTTTCAAACGGAATTTGATTTCGGTGTCAAAGTTGCATGAACAATTTATTTCTGTTTCTTTTAGTGTTGACTCTGTTTCAATTTATAAGAATGGAATAAATATTTGTTCTGGTATGTTGAAAATGGTTTATATTTTGTTAAACCAAATTCCAACAACTTGCTTCAAACCGAAATGTTTAAAGTCGCTGAACCAACTCCTAAAAGAAGAAAAGTTGCGAATAATGATAATGACACGTATTTATGGCATTTGAGGCTTGGTCATATTAATATAGACAGAATAGAAAGACTAGTGAAGGATGGTCCTTTAAGAGAGCTAAGGGTTGGCACTCTACCAGTTTGTGAATCCTGTCTAGAAGGCAAAATGACCAAAAAACCTTTTTCAGCAAAAGGTGAAAGAGCAAAAGCACCTTTAGAGATCATACATACTGATGTATGTGGGCCTTTGAATGTCAAAGCTAGGGGGCTATGAATATTTCATCACATTCATTGATGATTATTCTAGATATGGATATGCATATCTGATGCAAAGAAAATCCGAGGCCTTTGAAAAGTTCAAAGAATTCCATGCTGAAGTAGAAAAATAACTCAGTAAATCAATCAAAACTCTTCGATCTGATCGAGGAGGAGAGTACTTGGATTATGAATTTCAGGACCACTTGATTGAGAATGGAATATTATCACAGCTCACGGCACCTGCGACACCACAGCAAAATGGTGTAGCTGAAAGAAGGAATCGCACTTTGCTTGATATGATAAGATCAATGTTAAGCTATTCTTCTTTGCCTAACTCATTTTGGGGATATGCATTACAAACAGCTGTATACATTCTAAACTTAGTTCCATCTAAGTCAATCCCTAAGACTCCCTTAGAGTTATGGAATGGTCGCAAGCCTAGTTTGAGACACATCCGCATATGGGGATGTCCAGCCCATGTGCTGAAGGGAAAGACTGGGAAGTTGGAACCTCGTTCAGAAGTATGCATGTTTGTTGGGTACCCTAATGGAACGAGAGGAGGACTATTTTATAATGCTCAAGATAACAAAGTTTTTTGTCGACAAATGCAACGTTTTGAGTACAATTATATGACGAATTCAAACCTAGAAGTAAAGTAGTTCTGGAAGAGTTGCTAGCTGATGAGATCAGCCCCACACCAACAAAAGTTGTTGAACGACAAAAAGTTGAGACCACTACTCAAGATCAAATACCACCCACCACGACGTAGTGGGAGGGAAATAAGATTACCCATCCGCTATGGTCAGGATGGAGAAGCACAAGTTGCAGTCACCGATGGCAGTGATGATGATCCATTGACATACAAGATGGCAATGGAGGATGTTGATCAAGAGAAATGGCAGAAGCCATGAAACTCGAAATGGAATCAATGTATTCTAATTCAGTCTGGAAGCTTGTAGATCTACCAGAAGGCGTAAAGCCTATTGGATGCAAATGGATCTATAAGAGAAAAAGAGGAGCCGATGGAAAAGTAGAGACTTTCAAGGCTAGGTTAGTGGCAAAGGGTTTTACCCAAAAGGAAGGAGTAGACTATGAGGATACTTTTTCGCCAGTAGCCATGCTAAAATCCATTCGGATTCTCTTGTCCATTGCTGCTCATTATGATTATGAGATATGGCAAATGGATGTCAAGACGGTTTTTGAACGGCCATCTTGAAGAGACTATTCATATGGTCCAACCAGAGGGTTTTGTGGTTAAAGGCCAAGAGCAGAAAGTCTGCAAATTGCAAAGGTCCATTTATGGGCTTAAGCAAGCTTCTAGATCTTGGAACATCAGATTTAATGAAGCCATAAAATGTTATGGTTTTGAACAAAATTTAGGTGAACCTTGTGTCTATAAGCAAAAGGAAGGAAATAAAGTGGTCTTCTTAGTTCTTTATGTGGATGACATTTTACTCATTGGGAATGATGTAGGATCTCTGTCCAAAATAAAGAACTGGCTAGCCAGCCAATTCCAAATGAAGGATTTGGGAGAAGCAAGCTACATTCTTGGCATCCAAATTATACGGGATCGCAAGAATAGGCTTTTGGCGTTGTCTCAGGCATCGTATATTGACAAGGTGCTTGTCAGATTTGCGATGCAAAACTCTAAGAAAGGTAATTTACCTACTCGACATGGAGTTCATCTTTCTAAAGAGCAGTGTCCTAAAACACCGCAAGAGGAGGAAGATATGAGACGATTCCCTATGCTTCGGCAGTTGGTAGTTTGATGTATGCAATGTTGTGTACAAGACCCGACATCTGCTTTGCAGTGGGAGTGGTTAGCCGATACCAGTCAAACCCAGGATTGGATCACTGGGTTGCAGTCAAGCATATTCTGAAATATCTGAGGCGTACGAGAAACTATATGCTGGTATATTCAGTAGGGATTTGATTCCTGTTGGATATACAGATTCTGATTTTCAATCAGATAGAAGTCTACTCTGGAGCGGTGTTCACTTTGGGAGGAGGAGCCATTATATGGAGAAGCGTCAAGCAAACCTGCATTGCTGACTCAACCATGGAGGCTGAATATGTAGCGGCTTGTGAAGCAGCTAAGGAGGCAGTCTGGCTTCGGAATTCTTGAAAGATCTAGAAGTTGTTCCAGATATGCATGAACCAGTTAGACTCTACTGTGACAACAGTGGCGCAGTAGCCAATGCCAAGGAACCCAGAAACCACCGTAGAGGAAAGCATATAGAGAGAAAATTTTACCTTGTGAGAGAGATTGTCAGTAGAGGAGACGTTTCAGTTGAGAAGATCGCATCTGCGATCAATATAGCTGATCCGTTTACTAAGACATTACCGGCTCGAGGTTTTGAGCTACATCTTGATGGGATGGGACTTAGAGACATGTCGCATTTGCTTTAGGGCAAGTGGGAGATTGTTGGGATATGTGCCCATAAACAAATGACATTTATTATTTTGCTGAATATTTAAGAAATTTTTTAATATTATACTTGCATGCATGTTATGATGCTTTATAAATATCAAAAATCCTGGATTATTTAAATGTGACTTTAAATATTGTATATAAGTGTTATATACAGAGGATAATATTTAAAGTAAAATAATCTAAATTTGTCCATAATTATAAATTAAAGTTGCAATCGGGATCTTTAATTTAAAATTACTAGTGCGGTTCATTACATTCTGAATGAAACGATCTTATCCGGATTGTTGATAATGAGATTATCGGAATGAAAGCTTTATATAATTTGATTATATAGGACTGGAACATGATTAATTATGAATCTCTAATAAATTCGTTGTTAAAATAGAGAATTCAAAATTAATCAATGATGGTCATATGTGAATCGATCTTAATTCTGAGTAATTAATAGACTCCTATTTATTGTATTATATTTTTTGACTTACCACAGAAACATAGTGTCAAATTCTTGGTATATTGAAAATATAATAACATAAGTAGCCGGGAATATTAATATACAAGATGAAATCCATTCCTTCGTAAAGAAGTCAGATGGACGGTGTTGATTCGGGACTTGAATAATAAGAGCGCTCAATTTATGATTGGATCATAAATATATTATTCATTATAGAATCAATGGTACTTATGGATAAAGATGTGATTAAAGAGGTTAACGAAAAATGCCTAGCTTTAATCATGAACCGTTTATGGAGGATTGATTTATATGTAGTGACTATATCAATGGACGATTCAAATCCTTTGAATATAATTAATTTTATAATTTTAAGAGTGCAATTCCAAATTTTTAGTGGAGTAATTTGGAATTAATAATTTTGATATTTTAATTAAGGTGTTAATTGAATGTCAAAATTATTGGAGCTTAGAATTATAATGTCCATAGTTCCTCTGGATGGCTCCATTAAATTATGTGAACTTTATGATATGTTGGGTTGAGTTATTAATTTGGAATTGAGAATTCTAAATTATTTTTATATAAAATTAATTGGATTAATTTATTATACGGTGTGCTAGGGAACACATCGTAGGCATATTCCACGAGAAAAGTTATGTGGAAATTATTTAGTTGTTGGAGAAATAAATATGGGATCGTGAGAGAGTTTCTCTCCCGTAACGTCCCATGATAAATATGTCGAACCAACAATTGGTTGTTTGATAATTAAAGTTAAGTTATCTTTAAGTTTTAATTAATTGATTAATTAATTAAAGAGGTTGGAAGTTATTATTCTGTGAATATAAGATTCACGAGAGACAGAGAAGATCGGACAACAATGATCAACCACAAGAGTTCCTCCTTCAACTTCACTTTATCTCATGAGTTGAGAATACAAAGTGAATTAAATTCAGTTGTGTAATCTCAACCCAAATCAAAAGGAAACCACTCATTCGTTCATCATAATCTGGAGAACGTTTGGAAAGATCCGTGGTGATCAAAGGATTTGGTGATTCCAAGGTAGTGTTCGTGAAGAACAAAAGGTCGATTTCTTAATCTCCTTATTATCTTGTTATTAAATTAATACGGGTATAGATCGCTAACTCAATTTTAAGATATGTGATTTGATCCTTTTTGTTTCCACTAAGATAAGTGATTTGATCCTTATCACGCTTCCGCAAACATCTCAGAATCGTTCTGAGATAACCATCAATTTCATATTCATGAAACGTTGAGTAATTGCTTGTCCTTTTGTTCTGATAAATTGTAATTCATTAAATGTTTTAAGCTTATATTTTTTTTAGTTAAAACAATATGGTTGTGATAGAGATATGGTATTGAAGTGTGACTAAAATCACTCAAAGTAAGAAGCTTATTTTATCTTCGAACATTTGCAAGCAAAAGTTATGGCTATGATGATCCATTTCAGAAGCGAGTATATATTTGCATTCTTACATAAATTCAAAAGTCTTCTTTTCCATATAAGTGTTTTTTGTTATAGTGGCCATTGAGAGATTACACATGTTTTATCTTGTTTTAGTTTTGAAGTTGTGATCTCTTTTAGTTATATTTTTTCTGTATGGCTTTATCTTGAATATCAAGCATTGCCAAGCCATATACGGCTACGTCATAAGTCTATAAGACAAATAAAAAAATTATCTCTTTGGAATTTGTCAAATCTGAGAAGAATTTGGCAGATCAATTAACCAAGGATTATCTAGGAGTGGAGTCCTAGATTCATCGAGGGGATGGGGCTTAAGCCCATTATTTGGTCACCAGCAGTGGATACCCAACCTCTGTGATTGGAGATCCCATGAATGAGGTTCAATGTGGTAGAAACGAAGCTGATTGAGTGATCGTGTTAGAGCACAATTTTTAAAAAATTTCAACCCATCCCTATGATGAGTGCTCTTATAAAGTGACAAAGTAAATTTGTGTAAGGTTGAGTGATCTTAATGGATCCGAGGTAGGTTATCTGCAGGGTATTAGTCACAAATACCCTTGGAGGATTCACCTATATGAGAATTGTCATATTAGGCCGTGACTAAAGGTTTGGGCTAACCTTAAAGAATTCTCATGAAAAATCAAGGTACTAAGCGCAAGGCCTTTAATATGCGCTGACCGCTTAAACCCAATTGATTCATGCTGTGTGTGTGATTAGTAGAAGTCTGAGTCAAGGACCTAGTTCAAGGTCTAATCCACTATGGTTCCTTCAGATGTATACAATCAACACTAAGTGAGGTTCAAGTCTATAGGACACCTCACCTATTGCGCAGTATAAGATACCCTAAAATTTTTTGTTATATTTATTTTTTTAAAACTTTTGTGGGAGATTGTTAGAAAAGTTTAAATAAAAAAAAGAGCGCTCGAGCGTTGCGGACGTTCACTGGACATTGGCTGCATGAACGTTGGAAGGCCAACGTCCAGAAACGGCCCAAACAATTAATTTTGTAAGCCGTTTCTAACGTGATTTGGCTAACAGCTATTAGGCCTTTAAGGCCATTATGGGCCGAGCCGTTGGAGCTTTTATGGGCCGAGCCTATAAATAGGCTCAGGATTCAAGATAGAATGATTTGGAGTAGCCCTATAAGTTTTTTTATCTTTTTATTTCTATATTTTATTAATCTTTTTTTAGCATCTGAAGGTAATCATTGGGTTTATACCTCACACGATCGTGCTCGTAGTAGGAGGATCGGTCGAGCGGGTCGTTGTACCTTGGGACAATCGCTAACAACCTGCACGAAGGGAAAAATCTGATCCTTAGGGCAGTGTTTAACACGCCTCGATCCTGGTTTAATTCATATTCTGTTTTATTTTTACTTTATTTATGTATTTAAAATTCTATAATATAATTTCGAGAATTTATAGGAAGAGATTTTTTTGCAAATAAAAATATTTTCCAACAAAAGATTTTTCACGAAAGTAGGACAGAAGTAAAACAAAAACACCAAGGAATGATGGCTTTTAAAAGAGCCATTAAGTGCCATTTGAAATGATGCTTTAAAAGCATTATTTTAAGTGACACTTTTTGACTGCTATAATGAAAATAAAATATATTATTTTAAATAATATTTTTTATTTTACTTTTTTTATTATAAAATTTTTTACTTTCCACGCTAATGTTGATGCTTAAAAAAAGGTTTCCTCCAAATCCACCTTATTACAGCACTTAGGGCAACTAATAAATTTATTAGCACGGCTCCCCTAAGTCATAGGTCGTCCGTGAGCATGCTTCCATTGTACTCTCCAATGCCTAATGACTCTCATTGGTGCCCACATTTCTACTTGCATCTTGTGCGATGACGCTTCCAAATGCTCCACTACCAATGCTTGCAATGGACGGCACGCCCAGCGGCACGGAAGAGAAAAAGTCTCCGCATGCTCGCTACTTCAAAGCAAGGAACGAACTCGGGACTCGGGAGATTGGTAGGGCTGGGGGCATCTTCGCGGAAGCCAAGTAAAGGACTCTGAATTTTATTACCATTACTCATTACATCGCATCGGAGCCAATTCATTCACTGAAGATTTGGTACGTTGAAATCTAAGATCCCACCTCGAGATGCTAAGTTACGGTGGAAAGGTGGTGGGGGGGGGGTAGCAATTTCCAATTCCAATAAAGGCTTCCTTGCAACCGAAAAGTTCTCGAAGACAACATGATGACTCGACCTGACCCGAACTTGTCTGGGCTTGCGTTGGATGACACTTTTTCTTATTGTCCAACCA
Source organism: Calamus simplicifolius (assembly GCA_900491605.1). Taxonomy (NCBI): domain Eukaryota; kingdom Viridiplantae; phylum Streptophyta; class Magnoliopsida; order Arecales; family Arecaceae; genus Calamus; species Calamus simplicifolius. The sequence continues at coordinate 114,149 of UESW01005073.1, read as the reverse complement.
TGTGTTTAGTAGGCTTTGTTTGAATTTTAAAGAAAATAAATAAATAAATAAAATAATAAGATAATATTAATTATTTTATTTAAATAAAAAAAAAGGTCGGCTCAATTTGAATGGAACCGGCACGTCATAAGATTGAGCCTTGATCTAATATCGCTTTAATCTGAATTTATTCCAATGACGTGTTTCATGAAGAGCTAAAAGATGGATTATTCTAAGATGGATTGCATGGTGACAAGAGAATCCGTCCAGCCTTGATCAGACAAGGGAATATGCGAAGAACATTTTGGGCAGGCAAGACATGTGAGGTAGATTATGGTCAGTTTGTTTTGTGCCGGATCAACGTGTCAACCCATGGATTCGTGCAGATTAAACCGTCTCGATCCAATATTACCACCTCTTTGGGCAGAACACAAGTTATAATTTATAGGCAAAACTATTCTTTCCATTCTCATGCTTTTTCTCAAAGACTCTCAAACTTTTAATTATTATATTTTAATTTTTTATATTAAAAAATATTAATAAAATAATAGTTATTTTATTAATTTTAATAGAACGATAAGAATACAGCATTCTTAGACCATAAAAATTAAATTTAAGGATCAAAATAAATTTTGAATGAACGTTTAAGAATCGAAAGAGCCCTCACCTTTAGGATTTATCAAAATCAACTTTGATGAAGGTATTCAAGGCAGAATTGCTGGATCTGCTTTTACGATTCGAGAGTCGGATGATACGATGCTGGCGGCTGAAGGATTCGGCCTTCTTGACCTCTCTGTGCTACTAGCTGAGTTTTATGCTGCGTGAACGAGTATATCTTATGTCATATGTAGTCTGAGCATCTGCAGGTTTATTATAAAGGAGGACTATATTACTGTTATTTGCTAGCTCCGAAGAACTCAGGCGATCCTTCACCTACCAACCCCTTCATCCACGATATTCAGATTATGCTTCAACACACATACAACGCCCAAATTCGGGACATCTACCGGGAAGCCAACTTAGCGGCTAACTGGATGGCTGCCTAGATAGCCCATCACTTTGGATCTTAGAATTAGAAGCAAGGTGACCCGTGCCCTTTGGTTCTTACCCAAATTTTATATTCTGATATATCGGGCTTGACTCATCCTAAATCGGTGTGATCGTCCGTTTATACCAAAAATAATAATAATAAAAGTATTTTTAGCCTAATTTATTCTAATCTGGCTCAACACAAACTCATGTAATGAATTATTTGACAAAGAGTTTAAAGGAATTATTCTAAAATGAATTACTTTGTACCAAGTCAATCGTATAAAATTACTGAAGAACAATTTAGACAAACAAAATGAAATAGCTTAACAATATTTGTGTTCAACCTCAAAGGTTCTTAGAAAATAAGTTCCTAGTGCAAATGGCCACATTATGGTATTGGGTAAATAGGCTAATAAGGCCTAAATAGGCTAATAGATTTGAATACTCTAATGGGCCTTGAAAGTCCATCACCTCCTGATATGGTTGGGAAGCAGGAAATAAGATTGGGGTCCTAGGTGGCCCCTAGTCCTAGGCGGCCCCCAGGTTCTGGACGGCCCTAGTCCTAGACGGCCCCCAGGTTCTGGGCGGCCCCTAGTCCTAGGCGGCCCTTAGGTTCTGGGCGGCCTCCAGGCCCTGGACGGCCCCCTAGCCCTAGGCAGCCCCCAAGTCCTGGACGGCCCCTAGTCCTAGGCGGCCCCCAAGTCCTGGACGGTCCCTGGTCCTAGGCGGCCTCCGGGTCCTGGACGGCCCTTAGCCTTAGGCGGCCCCCAGGTCCTCGACGGCCCCTGGTCCTAGGCGGCCCCCAGCTTCTGGACGGCCCCTAGCCCTAGGCGGCCCCCAAGTTCTGGGCGGCCCCTAGTCCCCGGCGGCCCCCAGGTTCTAGGCGGCCCCCAGCTTCCGGGCGGCCCCTAGTCCTAGGCGGCCCCCAGGTTCTGGACAGCCCCTAGTCCTAGGCGGCCCCCAGGTTCTGGGCGGCCTCCAGGTCCTGGACGGCCCCTAGCCCTAGGCGGCCCCCAGGTTCCGGGCGGCCCCCAGCTTCTGGGCGGCCCCTAGTCCTAGGCAGCCCCCAAATCCTGGATGGCCCCTAGTCCTAGGCGGCCCCCAAGTCCTGGACGGTCCCTGGTCCTAGGCGGCCTCCATGTCCTGGATGGCCCCTAGCCCTAGGCAGCCCCCAGGTCCTGGATGGCCCCTGGTCTTAGGCGGCCCCCAGCTTCTGGGCAGCCCCTAGTCCTAGGCGGCCCCCAGGTTCTGGACGGTCCCTAGTCCTAGGCGGCCCCCAGGTTCTGGGCGGCCTCCAGGTCCTGGAAGGCCCCTAGCCTAGGCGGCCCCCAGGTTTGGGCGGGCCCCAGCTTCTGGGCGGCCTCTAGTCCTAGGCGGCCCCCAAGTCCTAGACGGCCCCTAGTCCTAGGCGGCCCCCAGGTCCTGGACGGCCTCCAGGTCCTGGACGACCCCTAGTCCTAGGTGGCCCCAGGTTCTGGACGGCCTCCAGGTCCTGGATGACCCCTAGCCCTAGGCGGCCCCCAAGTCCTGGGCGGCCTCTAATCTTGGAATCATTCTCGTATTAAAAGCACTAAACGCGAGGAGCTGTGGTGTCCTGAACAGAAATCGAGAATCATTAAGCATCATGACGCTTTAAATGACTCGAATGAGACAAACGCTGGAGCATTACCATCCATCGAAAAGCTCAAATAAAGGAGATACTGAGCACCTGTTTTAGGGCCAGATAATTCTTCTCTGACTCTGACATTCCCACTAACCCTGACATTCCCTTTGGAAAAACCGAGATCATCATGAAGATCCTTAGCTTCCAGAGCAAGTTTCTTAATACCTTTACTAATAATTATCGATAAATAACCACGTGGCATGCTCTCGTCTGAAGCTAACTTTTATCTTACACGTTGACTTTCTAACCAAAGAAAGAAGAAAGAAAAAAGAAAGAAAGAAAAAGTGACTCAATGCTAACGATATGATGAAAAAGGATATAAGAGGGAGGGAAGGGGGTTCGGAAGGGGGCTCTCTTCCTCCATTAGGGGATCTCATAACAAAGAAAACTATACTGGTGATTCAGCATCAACAGATTGGCATGCTAGGAAGGGGATGGTCGCAGTAGCAAGTAGCTCTTGTTCTATGAATATGAGCTCGAGATCTCCGGAAGAGGATCCCTCTGATTGGTCTGGGGGCATCTCTTGCCTCCCAACCATGGTCGCAAGACTCTTGGCTCTTCCGAGCCAGTGAAACCAAACCCTCCGGTTTCTTCCTCGCCACTGCCGGCTCCAGCTATTCCTCAGGACCCACTGCTGATCCTTACCCAGCAAGTTCAAACCCTTGTTGGGATGGTTCAACAGATGCAGGAACAGCATTCTAGAGGAGCCCGGCAACGGCTCGAGCCACCTCTGTTGCCCAGATCGGCTACTCCTGTTAGCCGACAATCAGCTCGAGGGAGATCCCCTCCGACAAGGCCTCTCCGCCCCTATTCATCTGGAGGGCCTCACTCTCAAAGTTCCCGGGGCGGTTCGCGCTCTCTCACCCGTTCCCCAGGCAGCCCACCTGCCGGGCGGCGGCGGAGGAGGAGCCTTACACGGAGCACCGCCGGTGGCATCGTCGGTCTGCATCTTATTCCCCTGAGCCAGCCAGGGGACATATGGCTGATCAGATGGAGAGGCGCCTTGATGAGCAAGATCGAAGACTAGAGGAGCTTAGTCAAAGAATTAACAATCAGCCGGGGTCAGATTATGATACCCGCCCTCCTCTTACTCGGCGAGTTATGGAGGAACCTATTCCAAAGAGATTCCGGTTCCCCTAACTGGACCCCTATGACGGCACCACTGATCCCTGGATCATCTGGAGAGCTATAAAGCCATCATGCAAGTCCAAGGAGCGACTGATGCCCTCCTGTGCATTGCCTTCCCAGCCACCCTCCATAAGGCGGCCCGTGTTTGGTACTCTCGCCTGCCTTCGCGTAGTATTGATTCTTTTCGATAACTGGAGAGGTCTTTCTTGGCTCATTTCGACGCTTGTCGGAAGATTCCTCTGGTAGCAGACAGCTTGTTCTCCGTGCAGCAGCAAGAAGGAGAACCTCTGAAAGACTTTATAACCCGTTTCAAGGTGGCGGCCCTGGAAGTCTATCATCTTGATGATGCGGTGGCCATGCTGGCTTTAAAGGGGGGGGCTCCGTCCCTCCCGTTTTACCTATTCTCTGGACAAGAGACCTCCTAGCTCTTATGCTGACCTCTTGAGCCGCGCACAGAAGTACATCCACGCCGACGAAGCTGATTCATCAAGGAGAGGTGCGCAGGAGAGGACTGGCAAGAGACCCGCTCGCCCAGAGTTGAGCGGGCCCCCTTCCAAGAAGTCCGAACCTTTGCGCCGACCGACTGACCGCCGCAAGAGCTTGGCCCCCAGAGAAGACCATCTTATACCCCTCTTAGCGCCCCGGGCTCATATCCTTATGGAAATTGAAAACGAGCCTTATTTACGGCGTCCGCCCTCGTTGAAGAAGAGCGCTGTGCGCGACAGGAGCCGTTATTGCTGTTTCCACAGAGATTACGGCAATGACACTGAAGAATGTCGAAATTTGAAGCAAGCCATCGAAGAACTCATCCAGAGAGGATACCTTGGGCAGTACATCCAGAAGAAAGAGGCTCCTCCCATACCAGCTTTGATGGGACCTCCTCCCGCTCAAGCCAACATCGATAACACCCCGACAGAGCGGATGGTGGGCATGATTTCCCGTGGAGGAGCATCATCTTCTAAGAGGCCAAGGGGAGGGGGAGAATTAGATGATGTAATCCCTTTTAAGGGAGATATAGCGGGGGTAGTGTTGTAAAAGATGATAGCATCGTCGTTTCAATGACGGTCGCTAAACACCCTGTAAAGAGGATCTTAATCGATAGTGGAAGCTCCGCTAATGTGCTTACTTATTATGCATTTCTTCGGATGAATTTATCTCCTGACTCTCTTCGACCTGTAGCCGTCCCTCTAGTCGGTTTCACTGGAGACTCTATACGAGTGGAGGGCGAGATTACCCTACCGGCGATGGCAGGATCGCCACCATGTCAGAGCACGGTAATACTGAACTTTCTGGTGGTTCGGGTTCCCTGGCCTACAACGCCATTCTCGGCCGCCCCGGGTTGAATATATTAGATGCAGTTATATCTACCAAGCGCCTATTGGTGCAGTTCCCTACCAACCAAGGAGTCGGCGAGATGCATGGAGAGGTAAACTCGGTCAGACCCTGCTATCATCTAGCTCCTAGTCCCCAGGTGGTTAGAATTCCCCCGGTCACCAAGTCATTTGACCCAGAGAAGTCGAGCGGAGGGGAGAGCCGGCGGAGCGTCTGATATCTTGCTCCTTGGGAGGTGATTTCGCCAAGACCGTGCAAATTGGTGAGCTCCTCCCCCCTGAGTCCGGGATCAGCTCCTAGCCTTCTTATCGGCGAATGCGGATGTCTTCGCCTGGAAAATGATGGACATGGACGGGATTCCCCCGGAGGTGATTACTCATCAACTTAATATCAACCCAAGTTGCCACCCTGTCCGTCAGAAGAAAAGGAGCTTCGCCCCTGAGCGGCAGAGGATCATTGACGAAGAGGTGGATAAATTGCTTATGGCCAGTCATATTCGGGAGGCACAATATCCTGATTGGCTAGCCAATGTGGTCATGGTCCGGAAGGCCAGCGGGGGATGGAGGATATGCATCGATTACACTGATCTTAACAAAGCTTATCCTAAGGACAGTTTTTCGTTGCCACGGATCGACCAGTTAGTAGATTCAACCTCTGGTTATGAACTCCTTAGCTTCATGGATGCTTTCTCGGGGTACAACTAGATAAAGTTGAACCCCTTGGATGAAGAGCATACTTCTTTTATCACTGAGAAGGGCATCTATTGTTATAAAGTAATGCCCTTCGGATTAAAGAATGCGGGAGCTACCTATCAGAGGCTGATGAACAAAGTTTTTAAAGACTAGCTCGGCCGCAACATGGAAGTATATAGATGATATGTTGATAAAGAGCACCTATGCCACTGGCCATGTCGCCGACCTGTAGGAGATTTTCCACAACCTCCGACTCCATAGAATAAAGCTCAACCCACGCAAATGTGCATTTGGAGTTACTGCAGGGAGATTCTTGGGTTTCCTGGTGACCCGGCAGGGAATTGAGGCAAACCCAGAGAAAATTCAAGCCATTCTTGATATGAGGCGGCCAGTATGTAAGAAAGAGGTACAACAACTCACCGGAGGATAGCAGCATTAAGTCGATTTTTATCAAGATCGGCGGAGAGGTGTTTACCCTTCTTCAAGGTCCTACGTAAAGCAGACGGTTTTGAGTGGACGGAAGACTGTCAACGAGCCTTTGAAGAACTTAAGGAGTTCTTGTCCACACCACCCCTGTTGTCTAAACCGGAGGAGGGGAAAAAGCTCTTCCTCTATCTTGCGGCTTCCTCCGAAGCCGTCAGTTCCGTTCTGGTGCGTGTCGGTGACCATGCCACTCAGAGACCTGTATATTATACCAGTAAGGTACTTCATGGTGCAGAAGAGAGGTATTCCAGGACGGAGAAGGTCATTTTTGCTTTGTTCATCTCCGCCCGGTGACTCAGACCCTACTTTCAGGTTCATCCTATAGTCGTGCTCACTGATCAGCCTCTCAGAGCCATTTTGTCTCGCCCTGATACCTCTGGCCGGTTGGCCAAGTGGGCCATCAAGCTAGGGGAATTCGACTTATCATTTCAGCCCAGAGCATCTTTGAAATCCCAGGTCTTGGCCGACTTCCTAGTAGAGTGCACTTGGTCTGAGGAGCATCAAGAGGAGTTCCCCCGGATTCTTCTAGATGTCGATGAAGGGAATGATAAGGCGTGGGTCCTCCACGTCGATGGAGCCTCCAACTCCCAGGGGAGCGGGGCTGGTCTTATTCTCACCAGCCCAGAGGGTGTGGTGCTGGAGTACGCTCTTCGTTTCCTCTTTGAAGCTACCAACAACCAAGCCGAATATGAGGCCTTGTTAGCCGGAATCAAGCTAGCACATGGGATAGGAATCAAGCATCTCCGAGCTTTCACTGACTCACAGCTTATTTCTGCCCAGGTGTCTGGGGAGTATGAGGCTCGGGACCCTGTTATGTCCCAGTATCTAAGCAAGGTTAAACTACTAATTCCCTTGTTAGATCACTTCACCATTAGTTACATCCCTAGAGGGGAAAATGCTAGAGCGATATGTTGGCCCGACTTGCTACATCCGCGGACAGCTCCATGGGCAGAACCTACATTGAGTATCTGGAGACACCTAGCATCGAGGCCGCAGAAGAAGCTTTACCAGTTGCCCAAGAAGAAACTTGGATGGACGTGTATATCCGATACTTGAAGGACGGCGTCCTCTCAGTTGACCATGAGGAAGCCAGGCTACTCAAGCAGAGGGCCTCCAAGTTTGTACTGCTAGATGGCCGACTCTACAAGAGATCCTTCTCCCAACCTCTCCTCAAGTGCGTCAGCTCGGTGGATGCGGATTATATTCTTAGGAAGATTCATGAAGGCATTTGTGGGAATCATTCGGGAGGCCGATCTCTGGCGCGTAAAGCCCTCCGACAAGGATATTATTGGCTGACTATGCAAGAAGATGCGACGGAGCTAGTGAAAAGATGTGGCCAATGTCAACGATATGCTGTATTCAGCGGCAACTAGCTTCTCAGCTAAACCCTCTTTTTGCTTCCTGACCTTTCGCTCAGTGGGGCATGGACATTCTCGGCCCTTTCTCTCCGGCATCGGGATAGCGAAAATTCCTACTTGTCGCTGTCGATTATTTTACTAAGTGGGTCGAAGCCGAAGCACTCGCCAAGATCACTGAAGCCAAGGTCAAAGCCTTTTTTTGGAAAGCCATCATTTGTCAATTCGGCATACCTCATACTCTTGTCACTGACAACGGCCGACAGTTCGACAACGTTGCCTTCAAGACTTTTGCGCCGATCTCGGCATCACGCATCGATTCGCCTCCGTTGGCCATCCATAATCTAATGGAGAGGCCGAGGTTACGAATCGTATGATATTGCGGGGACTGAGGACCAGGCTGGATACGTCCAAAGGGAAATGGGTGGAAGAACTCCCGAGTGTGCTCTGGGCATACCACACAACTCCCAGGACACCGACAGGAAAGACGCCGTTTAATCTGGTTTTCGATTCCGAAGCTGTCATCCCAGTCGAGATTGGCCTGCCAAGCATTTGAGTAGAATCATATGACGAAGCTGATAACCTCCCTAATTTAAGAGCCAGTCTCGACCTCATTGATGAAGCGAGGGACCAAGCTCAAGTTAGAATGGCGGCCTATCAGCAGCGGGTGGCAAGATATTATAATACCCGCGTTCGCTCCAAAAACTTCCGTCAAGGAGACTTGGTGCTGAGAAAGGCTTCAGTGTCCAAACCAACGGATGGGGGCAAACTATCCCAAACTGGGAGGGACCCTATCGGGTAGCAGAAGTCCTTCACCGTGGAGCGTACCGACTTGAAGATCTGAATGGGCAACCGATCCCTCGAACGTGGAACGCGGATAATCTCCGATAATACCATCAATAATGTAATAAATGTACTTATCCAAAAATTAATGAATGCTCATATTTGGAGATCTTCCAAGATACAATCCTTCAAAGGAGCTGGACGACCCCACAGTCCTAAGGACACCCCCAGGCTGGTATCACTCACCCCTGAGGAGGTTCAAGTCCATGACTAAGGCAGCCCCATCTCAAACTCTTGGGCAGGTATCCGACTACCCCCAAGAAACAATCCTTCAAAGGAGTTGGACGGCCCCACAGTCCTAAGGACACCCTCAGGCTGGTATCACTCACCCCTGAGGAGGTTCAAGTCCATGACTAAGGCAGCCCCATCTCAAACTCTTGGGCAGGTATCCGACTACCCCCAAGAAACAATCCTTCAAAGGAGCTGGATGGCCCCATAGTCCTAAGGACACCCCCGGGCTGGTATCACTCACCCCTGAGGAGGTTCAAGTCCATGACTAAGGCAGCCCCATCTCAAACTCTTAGGTAGGTATCCGACTACCCCTAAGAAACAATCCTTCAAAGGAGCTGGACGGCCCCACAGTCCTAAGGACACCCCCGGGCTGGTATCACTCATCCCTGAGGAGGTTCAAGTCCATGACTAAGGCGGCCCCATCTCAAACTCTTGGGCAGGTATCCGACTACCCCCAAGAAACTATCCTTCAAAGGAGTTGGACGGCCCCACAGTCCTAAGGACACCTCCGGGCTGGTATCACTCACCCCTGAGGAGGTTCAAGTCCATGACTAAGGCGGCCCCATCTCAAACTCTTGGGCAGGTATCCGACTACCCCCAAGAAACAATCCTTCAAAGGAGCTGGACGACCCCACAGTCCTAAGGACACCCCTGGGCTGGTATCACTCACCCCTGAGGAGGTTCAAGTCCATGACTAAGGTGGCCCCATCTCAAACTCTTGGGCAGGTGTCCGACTACCCCCAAGAAATAATCCTTCAAAGGGGCTCGGCGGCCCCACAGTCCTAAGGACACCCCCGGGTTGGTATCACCTACCCCTGAGGAGGTTCAAGTCCATGACTTAGGCGGCCTCGAGTCACACTCTTGAGCGGGTACCCGGCTACCCCCGAGAGACAATTCTGCAAAGGGGCTCATCGGCCCTGCAGTCCTAAGGACACCCCATAATCCTAAGGACATCGTACCTCCTCGAGCCCAGGTTAAACTCCCCTACGGGGGTCCCTAAACTGCCTGCCTTGTCGGAGTTTCAGGACTTGCGTCCTGAGACAATATACCAGAAGAACGACCCTGAGATTCGGACTTAACACCGACTTGCGGGTTGACCTCCTATGTAATGGGTAAAAATCAGGAGTCGAATGATTGAAGCATCGAGTAAGTAAAAAATAGCGTCCGCTCGTTCAAAGTCAGTTCGCTATAAAACTTTATAAAACATTGTCTGTGAGCTGACATTAACTGACTTACAAAAAGGGGTCCCTTAAGGACAAAGTCAAGAACAAAAAGTTAAAACCAAGGTAAGCCTAGACACCTTCCATCAATCCTCGGGACGCCCCCTCTCGGTAGTCGGACTGGAGCCCGGCTCCTCAGTAGTGGACGCTTCTGTGACGGGGTCTTTAATTATCACCGCCCTACCCGCCACATCTTCAGCCTCCACATCAGATGTTTCTTCATCGTCCTCGGGTCGAAAGCATTCAAGGTTTTCTAATTTATAGTGCCGGGCTAGTCTCCGCTTGCACCTCTCAAAACCCTGAATGAAAGCGTCCATAGCGGCCTCGTGGAGTTTCGACGCAAAGTTCGGAGAGTCTTTATACTCTTTGATGGCCTCCTGAACCCTAGCTTCAGCCGCAGCCACCTTTTCCTGAGCCCTAGCCTCGGCCGCGGTTATCCTCTCCTGAGCCTCTGTCTCCATTGCCGCAACCTTGTCCAGAGCCTCCTTCGTATCCCTTTCGGCCAAGGCCAATTTTTCGCAGCGTCGCGGGCCGCGTCCTCTGCGTTGTCGGCTCGATTCTCAGTGTGCTCTAGCCGGAGAACTGTTCCCTTTAATCTTTCTTCTGTTGGCAACAATTTTGCCTGGACTTATAATTGGGTGTCTAGGCTCCGCAGCTCCTTCTCAGCCCTCTCCCGCCACGTTCGATAATCTTCCTGGACAATCTGAAGGTCATGTAAGGTCTTCGATTCCCGGGCCTTCGTCTCTGCCAATTCTTTATCCAAGCTCTCACTATGAGACTTGGCCTTGGTCAGGTCCTCATGAAGCACGAAGAGGCCGTTAGACATCTGTGGTATACAATCAATAAATACCAGGACCCCGTAACTACAAAAGGAGGAAAAGGGAAAAGATCATAACCCTACCTGGAGTGCGGCTGTGAACATGGTGTCAAAAGACTCCTCCAATGATAAACTCCTGATTTTGGCCTGAAATCTGGGCAGGATCGAAAGCTTGAGAACTGTTTCCGATAAACGACTTTTATACGAGGTGCTCTGGCTAGGCATTTGGGAAGGTTGAGGCAGACTTCCTAAGGTGTCCGAGGGAGCGGAGGTGCCTGCTTCTTTCGGCGATGACGGGCTAGACGGGTTGGTCTCGATGACCTCTATGCTCCCGGACAACCCCCGGCGCCCTTAGCAGGAGATGAGGTGGCCGCCAGTAGGCTCCCCTCGGCAGGGCCCTCTATCGGTACTCCATCGGGAGGATTCTCCTCTCCCTCGCCTTCCTCTATTAGTGTTGCTTCAGGGAGAGCCGTTAGGGGCTGGGTACTACGACCCGGTTCCTGCCGGCAGGGCCTCTTAGGCTCAGTTCCTGCCGTGCCACGGTCACTCCCTCCTCTCTTTCGAAGGCCCGATATCAATGAATCTTGAGAAAACCTCATTGCTGCAATATAGAGAACACGAGGTTAGCTAAAAAGAGGACATAGGATACACTAGTTGCGAAAATAATATGTACACTAAGGGACATCTATTCAAATACCAGATGTCCAAACAAACAAGGAAGTTACAATAATAATAAAACTCTTCAAGGCTCACCGGGCGCTGCAGCCAGCGACACCGGCACAAATGCGATCTCCCGAAGATTGTCCTCCGATAGCAATTCCCTACTGGGGGGCACGATGGTGGAAATCAAAGTGTTGAATAGTTCACGGTCTCCCTCATCAACACTTGAGTTCTGGTTAGAGCTAGTATCCGGAATACCCCAGTCTACGCCCAGCCCCTACAAATGTGCGTAAAGAACCGTGACTTCCACCCTTTAATTTTGGAAGGAAGGTTAAGCTTAAGGACCCTCTTAGGCCTCGACGCAAAGCTCCACCACCCATCCCTTACAGGGTTTCTAATCCTATACAATGTCCTAAATAAAGAGAGCCGGGCGGAAGCTCCGTAAAAATAACAAAGTACTAGGAATGAAAAGATGACCCGAATGGAATTGGGAGTAAACTGTGCGGGAATGAGGCGATACCTATTTAACAAGTTTACAAAGAAAGGGTGCAAGGGCAATCGTAGACCGCCCTTAAAAAATTCTTCATACAATGCAACCTTTCCTGGTTGCGTTAGGGTAACCCTATCCTCGGGGAGGGGGGCGGAAAGCCGAATGTTGCTGGGAATCCCAAACTGGGCCCTAAGGTTCCTAAAGTCTTGGGAAGTTGTAATTGAGGCGACTTCCGCCGGGCCGGCAGATTTAGAAGTAATTGCCGGGAGCCCTACCTCATGGCTGGTGGATGAAGAAGAAGCCCTAGGGGATCGGGGTAACGACCTAGACACAGGCCGCGCAGGCCGAGCGACAGGTTGATCCCCGTGGATGGCCACCCCTCCGAGGGCCTGGCGACGCGCCTGAAGAATCTCTTCATGGGAGGGCTCGATCATAGGGTTTTTACCTTTCCTATCTTGGGAGGGATCCATGGAAAAAGAAAAGGAGAAGAAGGAGTCAACTAACCTGGACTTGGAGAAGTAAGACCGCGGGAGACTCTACAAGATAAAAGGCAAAGGGATAGAGGGGACGAGCCCTTTTTTATATTTTGGATGCAACGCCTTGAGTGCCGCAGAGCCACATGGCGATCCTGAGGGGACCGGACAGGCGAAAAGACGCTATCTTCCTAGGGATATGCGCCCCCCCTTCCCCTTTTTTTTCTTTTCATGAAACGACACTTATCGAATCCAGAAATTTGAAATTCAAACTTTTCCGTCCTCTTCCTTGCGCATGTGCGACGCACCTGAGTACAAGGGACATGAGCGAGGAGGCATATGATATGGTTGGTAAGCAGGAAATAAGATCGGGGTCCTAGGCGGCCCCTAGTCCTAGGCGGCCCCTAGGTTCTGGACGGCCCCTAGTCCTAGGCGGCCCCCAGGTTCTGGGCGGCCCCCTAGGTGGCCCCCAGGTTCTGGGTGGCCTCCAGGCCTTGGACGGCCCATAGCCCTAGGCGGCCCCCAAGTCCTGGACGGTCCCTAGTCCTAGGCGGCCCCCAAGTCCTGGACGGTCCCTGGTCCTAGGCGGCCTCCGGGTCCTGGACGACCCCTAGCCCTAGGCGGCCCCCAGGTCCTGGACGGCCCCTGGTCCTAGGCGCCCCCCAGCTTTTGGGCGGCCCCTAGCCCTAGGTGGCCCCCAGGTTCTGGGCGGCCCCCAGCTTCTGGGCGGCCCCTAGTCCTAGGCGGCCCTAGGTTCTGGACGACCCCTAGTCCTAGGCGGCCCCCAGGTTCTGGGCGGCCTCCAGGTCCTGGACGGCCCCTAGCCCTAGGCGACCCCCAGCTTCTGGGCGGCCCCTAATCCTAGGCGGCCCCCAAGTCCGGGACGGCCCCTAGTCCTAGGCGGCCCCCAAGTCCTGGACGGTCCCTGGTCCTAGGCGGCCTCCAGGTCCTGGACGGCCCCTAGCCCTAGGTGGCCCCCAGGTCCTGGACGGCCCCTGGTCCTAGGCGGCTCCCAGCTTCTAGGCGGCCCCTAGCCCTAGGCGGCCCTCAGGTTCTAGACGGCCCCTAGTCCCAGGCGGCCCCCAGGTTTTGGATGGCCCCCAGGTTCTGGACGGTCCCTAGTCCTAGACGGCCCCCAGGTTCTGGACGGCCCCTAGTCCTAGGCGGCCCCCAGGTTCTGGGTGGCCTCCAGGTCCTGGACGGCCCCTAGCCCTAGGCGGCCCTCAGGTTCTGGGCGGCCCCCAGCTTCTGGGCGGCCCCTAGTCCTAGGTGGCCCCCAAGTCCTGGATGGCCCCTAGTCCTAGGCGGCCCCCAGGTCCTGGACGACCTCCAGGTCCTGGACTGCTCCTAGTCCTAGGCGGCCCCCAGGTTCTGGACGGCCTCCAGGTCCTGGACGGCCCCTAACCCTAGGCGGCCCCCAAGTCTTGGGCGGCCTCTAATCTTGGAATCATTCTCGTATCAAAAGCACTAAACGCGAGGAGCTATCGTGTCCTGAACAGAAATCGAGAATCATTAAGCATCATGATGCTTTAAATGACTCGAATGAGACAAACGCTGGAGCATTACCATCCATCGAAAAGCTCAAATAAAGGAGATACTGAGCACCTGTTTTAGGGCCAGATAACTCTTCTCTGACTCTGACATTCCCACTAACCCTGACATTCTCTTGGGGAAAACCGAGATCATCATGAAGATCCTTAGCTTCCGGAGCAAGTTTCTTAATACCTTTACTAATAATTATCGATAAATAACCACGTGGCACGCTCTCGTCTGAAGCTAACTTTTATCTTATACGTTGACTTTCTAACCAAAAGAAAGAAGAAAGAAAAAAGAAAGAAAGAAAAAGTGACTCAATGCTGACGATATGATGAAAAAGGATATAAGAGGGAGGGAAGGGGGTTCGGAAGGGGGCTCTCTTCCTCCATTAGGGGATCTCATAACAAAGAAAACTATACTGGTGATTCAGCATCAACACCTCCCTTTAGTGTGTGAATGAGAAATTATGAGGACATTTAGTCCCACATTGAAAAAAATAAGAAAGAAAGATTCACTTATATAGAAACCTCTTCCTTGAAGCTTAAGTTTTTAGGCTCATCATAAGTGGAGAGCTTGAGGGTTCGCACAATGTGCGCTTTATAGGCGCACTTTGGAGCGATCACAATGTTTAATGGACATATCAAGGGTGATAAGCCCTTAACCCTCGCATCCTTTGATCAAATCCGATCAAAGAATTCAAATTAAATTAAATTCGTAGGGTTGCTTCCAAAGGGTACCTAAAAACCTATAAATAGGACCATATACCCTTGCATTTGCATACTTTCCTTTGGATAGTATAGCAATAGTGCATTAAAAAGAGTAGCATTTTTGGTTCGAAATTTTGATGAATTATAGTGCTGCTTTCATTAAAAGAAGACTGTTGTATCCTGAAAGACAATTATCGTTCTGACTGTAAGCATCATTGTGGAACGAAATTAACTTAAGGACATAGAGTATAACTCTAATCTCGATTTTATCAATTAGGTAATACCGTCTCACACCCAACATATGGTGCCTCTGCCTTTGATTTGGTGGTTTCATTTTTATTAAAAAAAAACTCTTAAAAATAGTTTATCGGTTTGGGTGAGAAAGATTCTGCTTTGAAAATAATAGAGCTCAAGTTAATGCAAATGAGACATTGAGAAAGTTTTGTTCAAGTCTAGGATCCTTAAATTATTGGCCCATAGTACCTTTATCAAAGGAGAACCACATATTATAATAACAAGAAAATTCTCCAGTTGGCCCAATTCAATCCTTAGCTGTGAGTCCATGTGCTACCACTGGACCTACAGTTCATAACACTAGCAAAAGGAAGCCAAAAGAAATAATAAATCCAAATAATGATACCTATGATTCATCATCTCATTACCTTTTTCAACTTTTCATGTGAAGAAGCCAATGAACTGCTTTACTTCCCTTCAGCCTTACATGATCTCCAAAGTCCAATACCTGACCAAACCTCATGGTGGTTTTATTTTATAAACGAGTTTAATAAATTTCAAAAGAAGCTAACGAGATTATGAGTCAGATGGCAGTGATGTCATGTTAATAATAATTCATTAGAAGAGATAATCACATTATTATTTACAAAGAGAGATCAACCAAGCTCTCTTCCCCCTTCCTCGTCCTCTTCTCTTTTCTTGCTCCGATTCGACGAGGGATGACTCGGCTCGGCCGCTTCTTTGCCATCTCCCTTCACCTCCTCCGGAGTTACAAATTTTTAGACTAAAACTGGAGATTAAAATTAAAAATGAACCAATGTAACCACTGGTCCGCCCACCAACTAGCCTTCCATCCGAGAGAAAGAAGAGAATTTTTTTTTTAGAAAAAAAAAAATTCCATGCACCCAGACTGTTTGATTTAATGCCTCAAAGGGTCACCAAACGGACTTCTCCGCGCTGAGGAGAGGGAGGGACTCGGAGCCCGCCACCCGCCGCCGGTCCGTTGGCCGGCGTGGCAGCAGCAGCAGCAGCACAAGCAGGGAGACGACGCCGGCGGGATCTTCTTGAAGTCCTCGAGACTGAGGAAACGAGCCGACGAGGAGGAGGAGGAGGAGGAGGAGGTGGCGGAGAATGTGCTCGAAGAGGGACTCGTCGCAGGGGAGGGCGAGCGGGCCGGGGCGAGAGGAGAAGCCGTACTCCTCCTCGGCTTGCCGAAGGAGCTGGCGGAAGACGGGGTGGTTGAGGTGCGCCGCCCGCACCACGAACCGCCGCGAGCTGCTCCCCACGCACACCGCCACGTGCCCCGCCGGCACGTCCGCCGGCGCCGCCCTCGACGACGACGCCGACGCCCGCATCCGCCACCGCCGCAGCATCTGCCGCAGCCTCACGATGTGCCTGATCGTGTTGCATTTCCCCGTCACTCCTCCGCTTCCCATTTTCCTCTCTCTCTCTCTCTCTCTCTAAAACCTCGTCCTTCTCTCTCCTCCTTTCTTTTTCCTTTGGAACTGTTGGGACTTGGGAGTGGAAAGAGAGTGAGAGAGAGAGAGAGGGAGGGTGGAGGGTTGGGATTGGGGAATATATAGGTGGCTACGAAGTGAAATGGCCCTGGTTTTGGCGATAATTACGAACGAATTTTTGATTTTCTTTAATGATTTATTATAATTTATTTGATTTGATTTTTTTTTTATTTATTTATTTATTTTTAAATGCTAGGAGGTTCGTTGCTGCGGAAAGGTACAGTTAGTGTGGACGTAGAGCGGAGTCCAAAACCAAGCCTTTATTTTAAGAGAAGGCAACCATTTTTAACTCTCTATTTGTCGTTAGCGGCATAGCTGTCAAATTCGGTCCGAACAGCGATCAAGGGCTCGAGTGATTTGATCACTGATTCAACCTTCGGATCACTGATTAAAATATTATTTAATTATTTAATATAAAAATTATTTATATTAATAAAAATTAAATATTAATAAAAAAATTAAAATTAATATAATAATAAAATCTATGACTTTATTCGGTTTGATTAATTGAGCGGTTCATAGTGAATCGAATGAATTGTTCTGAATCATTCACACATCCGATTTTATGTTAGAATCGGAATAGTTTGACGTTCGGATCTCGGTTCAATTGATCCAATTAATTGATTCGGTCCAACTCTAATAACTATGGTTAAGAGTCAAGAAAGCAGGCGTTCTTTCCTTCTCGAGAATGAACTCATTTTGGACCATTTTGAATGACGATCAAACTTGCAAGCTAATCCAATTCTCATATATTTCAATGATCGACATCATTTGATTTGGTTTATTGAAAAAAAATATTAGTTTTCATTTTATTTACTAAAATTATATAATTTTAATAAATTTAAATATAACATTATGATAAAACCTTTGCATTTTTTTATTCATTGATTTTTGTATATTTGATATTATTTACAACATTTTAAACTTGCTTATTGGTTCATTACTTTTTTTTTTTTTGATACAAATTGATGATCATACTATTATAAGGTGAGTCAAGTCCGATATATCAGAATACAATATTCGTCTTGCTTTCAACTTTAAAATCTAGTGTGATAGGTTATCCTGATGGCAATTCAATCAGCAAAAAATTAGCTTTTCGATAGATGTACCGAACTTGAGCACTATCAGCTCTTTAAAATATAGATTGAATATCGCACGTCAAGAAAAAAATTGGTAAATAATCATTGAATTTCTTATGGAGTCAGCGGAGGTTGATTACAAATTAATGCTTATAAGCTTTGTTTAAATTTATTTTTGAGGCCATTTAAACTTACTTTTAAGGGTATCCAAATTTGATTTGCGAACCCATGGGCTGTTGGAACCGTGGGCATGGGGGATGGGAAGTTCCTTCATTCTTAGCCTCACCGGCACCGGAGGAAGAGTAGTTGGTGACCAAATTGATTTTGGCGTGAAATGGAGTACGGGTCGTATGGTTAGAGTCACGAGGGCTCGCCGTCATTTGCTCTCAGTTTGTCGGTGACGCATCCAAAAGCTAGCCATAGGCCTCTCTCTCTCTCTCTCTCTCTCTCTCTCTATGCTATTTTTAACTTTTTATCAACAGTGAGAGCAGTCACGGGATGGTGCATTATTTTAACTTTTATTAACATTGAGATTAAGCGTAAGATGCTGTGATTCTCTAGAAGCTTATTAGTTTAATGAGCCATTTGGTCTTCTCCTACTCAGTAGGACTCATTGGTTACAACACCCTGAAATTTTTTTTTTAAATTAAATTAAGTCATATATATATTGGTCTTTGGTCAACAAGAGGAATTATTTTCAGAAGGAGAGAGTACATGCAGGGACCGTCCATAAAACTTTATTATGTTTTAATTTTATAATAGTAAGCTAATTAAATTAAAATTTCCTTCATCTAACCACTATCATCATAATCCAATTTAGATAGACATAAAAATTTAAATATTTTCTTTATAAAAAATAAAAGTTATCGTATCTATTCACTCTTGAGTTACCTAAAACTATTGTTCTTTTGATAGAAAAAATTGAGGAAAAGTGAGCCAATATCATCGCAATCAATAGGATTAATTTGAAAACATCCATGATAATTAATGCAATTATATCTTATCAAATGCTCATTAATTTTATATTCTAGCAACATATATTTAACAACAATTAAAGTTTACATCATTCTTATTAAACAAGATAATAATAATAAAAAATAGACTTAGCTACATTCAAATATAGCCAACTTGAGGATTCAATCATCATTTTCACCTTTAGATCCATATGAATTCTAGAGTTGCTCTATCGTTTTTACTTTTTTTATTTTTGAGATCTGTGAATTGTGTGAATCTAAGAATGAAAGAAAGTCTACCTCTAGTAATAATTATAAACAAAATAAATATATTTTTACCAAAGTATACATCTTGTAGCTTAAAACGTATTAATTAACCCATTTAGGTAAACTTATGTCTCTATTTGTTAGCTATCATTATCTATCCAAGGGTTTTAAAAACTTATGTATGCTATTTTTTCTTCATTCAAAGAATGAAATCCTCTCAAGGACCATGAAACCTTCTCCCTCAATGAGAAGAGCCTTTTTTTTTTCCATTGTTAAAGTGATTTTCCTCCTCATTTTGAGAAATGAGGCTTCTTTCACACAACCTTAATCTCCCAAAATAAGGAGAAAATTCTCTTCAAAAGTAAAAAAAATGGTTCTTGCTCATTGGAGGAGAAGGTCTCATCGTCCTTAAGAAAGCTTCATTCTTTGAATGAGAAAAAAAAAAGAGAAGGTTTCATAGAAGGCTTTATTTTTTGAATGAGAAAAAAATAATAAATATAAATATTTTGATTCCTTGGATAGATAATGATAGCTAATAGTTATATATGGAAGCTTATCTTAGATAGATTAAGTAACTCTTCTCAAACTATAAATAGGTTAAGTAAAATTAAACTATACCTTAGATGGGAAAAACGTATCTATCCCCTATAAAAAATAGTATTTATATATCTTGTATCAAATATTGATAAATATATTGCTACTATAAATTGATATGGCTATTAACACTCAATCAAGATGAAGAGGTCATTGTTAACTAGTTATTAATGCACTATGTATATTATGTTAGTTATGGCATAAAGTTTGTAGAATGCATATAATGAAGTAAGAATTGTGAGCTTTTTGAAACAAGTGAGATAGGTTTTGAATGCTCGTGTTAGCTGCAAGTAGAAATTGGCATTATGCATGCATTGGAGAGAAATTATCTTAGGAAGAAAAAAAATTATTTTACATTTGGGTGAAAACTAATTAATTTTTATTATTTATTATTTAAAATGAACTGCATATACCGTGTTTGTTATCACATGAAATTGGTTTAAAGAATGTGTTGGTGTGAGAATTAAGAACTTTTTTAAGGAAAAGTAGGAGTTAGAAAGCACATACCAGCTATAGGTAAAGATTAGCATGATGCATACAATAAAGAAGAATTATCCTAAGAAGAATTAAAATTTATTTCAAAATGTTCATCACAAAATGATCACAAAGCATGCATTTGAGTGAGGACTACTTCAGAAATAAATTAGTGGCATATAAGGAATATTCTATGATAAGATAGGGATAAGGGTATGTACTCAACTTTCATTGAAGCATCTTATTAATTTTATAACTAAAATTAGATAGTTGATGATTTGTTAAAATATTAAAACACATGGATTTGAGTGAGGATTATTTTAGAAATAATTAATAGTAGGTAAGCATACTTTTTTATAGCATAAACGTAAAGGTTGATACTTATTTTTATTGAAATATCTTATTAATTTTATGATTAAAATTAGATAATTTGTAAATGTTAGTCTTAGTAGCCCTTTCTTGCATTTCACCATTTGATCACAAATTAATTATTATGTCATCTTAAGAAAAATATTTCAAAGTAATATAAAGAAGTTTTTTTCTCAAAATTTAAGCAGTCTTCTAGAATATCTTTCTAATATTCTAATCCAGCACCTACACCTTCAGATAAGATGATAAATCAACCAATAAAAAAAATTATTATAATACAAGTTTTGATTTTGGTTTATCATCAACTAACTTTTACTCACTAAAAAATATAGTCATATGGGTTGTTTCCAATTCTCCTATTTTTATTTGTTGGTCAAATTATCTTCAAACTTTTATTTGAAACTACATCCTAACACATAGCTTAGGCAACTTAAATATGATAACTACTCATTTACTACTTAATTTATCAGAAATTCAAGTCTACTTAGCATCACAAATGAGGAGAAAAAAGTCTTTGCAATTTATACAATTCAACAAATGGCTTTGTTAATTTTTAGCTTAGAGTGGTTTTATCACTAATTCATATCATGAGCTAGATGATTTTGTTCCATCATCCACCATCAATGCATTAATTCAAACAACAATAGACAATTAAATATAATGGTACATATAATTAGTTTATTCTAACCATATCTTTCTATATATATCCATCTTATTGAATCATCCAACATTGGTTGATATAATGAAAGAAAATCTTTGCAATTTATATATTTAGTAGATGGCTAGGCTAATTTTTAGTATGGAATCGGTTCTAGTTAACGTCATGAGTAGATGATTCAAATCAATTAATTATTCATCACCACGCATCAGTCAACATTAGATGATTTAATAACATATCATTAGCTAATTTTAAACCTAGTTGATATTTATCTATCTTATATATATCGTAAACCAAGTTGATAGATGTTTGACTCAATACATGTTAAGACTGATCAAAGAAATAAAAGGGTTCAATATCGGATTCAACTTTAAATAATTCCTAGAGATTGTTACATATGAGAAATTAATCCTAAAAACATGATTAAATAAGATTAGCATGAATAAAATCTAAGCAAGTTTAGAAGGATTTGATGTTTAGCAAGTTTGGAAGGATTTGATGTTTAGATAAGTTGTAGAATTTGTTTAATGAAGTGACATCAAGAGGGGTAAGAGATCTCATCCAATTACTAGAATCAAAAATCTTATTAAGAGATTTATTATAGAAAATATTCTTATTTTTCTTTCCTTTGACTATGGAAAAGTTTAAAGGATAGGTCATGTTGAATTAAATAAAATTTGTAGTTTTGCTCCTCATTGCTACATGAGATTTTTTATGTAGATTTTTTTTTTCTCAAGAAGAAAGCTCACCCTATGAACTTACAAGATGACTAAAAAAATAAGCACTAGACTCCTCAATGTGGGCTAACCCAACCAATTGTAGACTTGAAAGTTTTTTTTAATCATGATTGTTATATTATTTCTAGAGAGAGAGAGAGAGAGAGAGAGAGGGCGTGTGGTGCGGCGCAAATGAAACCCACCATGTGAGTGCTAGAAAGGTAGCTGGAGCTCCAAGATGCCCCCTCCAAACCTAATAAACAATTCCCATCTTGATTCCCCACCCATGTGCAAGCTGGACCATCTTCCCCATTCTCGAGTTTTCTTCCTTTGTCGCCTTCCGTTCTTCATTCTGGACAAACTACCATAACTCCCTAACTCAAATAAACATAACAATCTTGGCTTTAATTAAGAATGAGGAGCCAGCTTCATAATTAATTAGTCAATAATTATATCATTTTCTCTTGTAACAAGGGAAATTTTATATGGCTTTGTCGTTCTAGTGATGATTCTTAGCCTTTAGGTGGAAGCTAGTATCGTTGTGTAAGTTTATTCTTAAATACTTCAAAGACATTATGTATTTCACACTGATGACGGAGTTGTTGAATTTTGAATCCAACATTGAGCTTATATGTGAAATAATTATGTGTTGCGGACTGTCATATAAGGTTAAACCCAATTAAAAATGATCAGCTAAGATTTCAGTGATTTGAGCTTTAATGTATCTGATTAGGTGTGGTCCTTTAATATGTAGAGACCTAAGGGGTTATTTCTATTTTTATGATGGACTAAAATAAAAATACCAAAAGATAATGATAAAATTATATATATATAGCGGTTATGGTCCCTGGATCGCACGTACGACCTTCTTCTCTGAATCTCATCATCAGAAAGAATAGTATAGAGAAAATTCTAAAGGGCTCTCTAGAAGTATGTGTTGATCTGAAGGCCAACCATAGGATTCTGAAGAAAAATCAAGCAATATGGATTTAGGTACACTTCCGTTTATCGATTATGGATTCTTGATGATTAAACATGAATGATTTTGAGCTTCATGGTGATGGTCTTCACCAAAAGATTCATATCTAATTTTCGACAGAGTTATGGCATAATGTATACTTAAATCTATTGTTAAGAAAAAAATTATTACTGTGGGAGTCTAAATTAATCCTCCTATAGTAGATTGCAAAGCAATGCAAAGAGGAGTTGTAAGTAATATCTAAAAATTACAATTCTACCTAATCATTAGTAAAATTCGGTCAGACACCAAAGTTGAATATGAGAGGTCCTTTATGTTAGTCTTGGAAATCAATAAATATGAACCAATGACATGACATATAATATAGTAACAAATTATGTGACACATACACATGTATAGCATGCAGCACAAACTATATATGTATATTAGCAAGTTTATCATCACGTACTTTAGGTTTGTTATGCATTTGTGCTTCTGAATGTGTGTTTCCTATGGTAGTTTTTTGGTAAAAAAAAATATTTAGCTAATTGAAAGCTCGAAACCTAACGACACATTAGGCTTAACTTTATGATATTTAGGTAGTTTATTGTACACATTTATCACAAGTTTTATAATTATGCAATTAATTATTGGTTGTTGATCAATTACTTGTATTCTTATTTTATTAATTAAATGATAGTAAGTTGGGAGTTTTTAAGTTTTCATGCACATTGTGCTAACTTGCCGAACTGTTATGAATCAATCGCTCTTTAATTACTTGCAATTTAGTGAAAGATGTCCAAAATTAGCAAAATCTTAACTCTTACTTTGTAAAATGATGCACTCTCTTATGGCCTGAATTTGCAGAGGTTACTTTAATAGTTTGGGCCTACATTTCATTTTTCTTTCAACCTCTTCGATTCAAAATATTTGGCAGGAAGAAGAATGTTGTTTTACTTGATTTAATCTCTTAATTGATCTGACTCCAACTATTTATTTTTATATGTATACACCAAATGACAACTATAATGTATCTTTTTGTTAAGTTATGCTAAACTGGTCTTTTGCATGTGAAATGCATGCAATTAACTCAGCAAGTATGAATATTATTTAAATGGAAATCAACTCATTATTTTGCGGTTTTTAATTTTTGATAAACTCTTCATTGCAACTAATATGAAGCCTCTCTACTTGTTAGATTGTACTTGTTATCATAGCAAATCATAAATATACTCTCTATCATGTTTGATTATGTTATACTAGTACAATTAAGCATTAAAAACTATTTAAAATTGTAAATAATATTTTTATTTAAATTGTAAGAGGTTTGGATGGATTGAAATGTATTAGAAAATCAGGATATTTCATAAATCTATATTCCATGATTTTAAAAGATTAATAATGCAAATTTTGTTGAGTAACGAATTTTGTGAAAGTACCATGCAACTTCATAAAGTGCTTCTTTTTTTACCTGAATCATACTTTTTGAATGCACATTATTCTCTCATTATTAACATATTGTTTTCTATTTTATAAATTTTTAGAAATGAAAAACATTGATCTTTTCTTAAAAATTAAATAAAAAGTCCATTATACAAAATTTTGGAAATTTTTTTTAAATCAAATTCATACAGTAAATATTGGGTCTTAATTAGGCTTGTAATTTGACTGTCGACTTAGTATCAGCAAAGTGAAGAAAGTAGATTCATGCAACTGGCCTCATGTAGTCGGGAAAAGGCTTAGTTGAGTTGGGTTGAGTTAAGTTGAGTTGAGTATTAGGCTTTCATACTAAGCTAGCTCAGTCTAAACCCCAATCTTCTGTGTTAGATCCAAAGAAGTTATTCAGATAACATTGAGATGGTTTCCAGAACTGTAGCAAACTATCTCATGAATTGCTTTCCCTTCTATTCTGTTATATTACGAAGGCAAATGAATATGCCATTCACTTTTGGATTGAGCTCCAATACGTACGTGGTTTTGGACTATGGAAATTTTTTATCTGTGATCATCTTCCGATCAGTGACATATTTCACAACTCTTTATTTCTTCGTGTTCCTGTATTCCCTTCTATCAGTAAAAATTCTTTATGGAGTTGCAAAAATGACTGCATCTTATCACTAGAACTTCATGCACGTTGCACTTACGGATCACCAACAACCATCATAAATTAAATTCACTTTTGTAAAACCGACATCATCACAATTTTAAGCCGCAAGATGCTTAAAGAAACAAACTACATCTATCTACTGCTACCAACTTGCAATATTTCCAGGATTAAATGTTCAAATTCATGTCATTTCTGCTACCATTGGTTGGACATTGATTCAGAAGCAGACCCAAAGTTTGCCTACTTATCCACAATAATCTTTTTTCTATCTTCTTCTTCTTTTTCTTTATATATAAAGAATAGTCCTGTACGTAAACAATTTATTGCCATGCTGGATATATTTAATTTACTGCCATGACCAACTTGTACTTTCCACTTGACCTTACAATATATATCTCCTGATATTTAATTACCATTTGTATGCCAATTTCGAACGTAGACTCTTCTCTCTGCAACCACGTACCCAATGGCAAGCTTGTGACCAGTTGTTCATGTGCTTCTTGGACAGCAACAATGTACCTGGAAATAAGAAGACATGTTCAAAATATGCCTCTCTATATTAAATTCTTTGAACGGAAGCTCGGATTCCCTGTTCCTCCCTTAGCTGAAAACGATTGGCCACTGCATGCATGTCACGACCGAGATAGCATCCAGCATCAAAGCATGTGAGGGATTCTTGTGAGAAGATCTGTCAGCAGATAAGAGGTAGATTTATTTGGTTAATTTTAGGATTGCTTTCCTGAGTCAAGGCCAGGTTGGATGTTTCAATGGAGCCAAAGCCATGGGCACTGAGTTCAGGAGCTCGCACATGGAAGCAGCTACTATAATATAATTCACAGTTCAATATCTTGGAACCCATGGTTGGCGAAGCCGCAGTGGGTTGCCCTATCCCCACGGTTGAGTCCTCATGATGGCCAACTTGTTCCAACTTTAGTTTATCTTCTTCCATGTATAAAAGAAGGGAGAAAAGAGCGAGAGGTTATCTATCAGCATGCATGAAACTAAAATAAATGGAAAAGATAGAAGATCAGTGATGGAGAAAAGATTGCATTACCAAGAGAGATACTACCGTGACTAATTAGTTTATTGCTTACTTTCCAGCTTTTGCTAGTGGACTTCCTCCTATCTTCCAACCATGTATTAAAGTGTGCATTAAAAAAAAAAAAAAAGAGAGCAGTGGATAAAGCATCCAACCGTCGTGACACCATGTAGGTTTGTAACTTTTGGCATATTTTAGGATTTTCTTTTCAAGTTCTTTGATGAAAGACTTTAGGTTAGATTAGTTTCATTGGTGTTGGCACTAGTGGGACCCTTCAAGTTAAAATTTTTGGTTTAATTGGTTTCTAAACTTCCAGGAGGCCTGTCTTTAACGTTTCGCTTTGATTGGTTAGCCATTTAGCATTGATATATAATACGCATATTTTTCTAATTGTCAACATTCATACCATAAAGCATAGATGGTCTTATGGTTATCCTATAACATTTTTCTTCAATTTGGCAAGTACTCTACAATTATATAATATTTCAATTACACTTCTTCATTTTATCTACCCTGCATTAATCTTATGGACAACATCATCCCCAATTTTTTCTTTCTTATGAGTAATCGATTCTAAATACCAAAAATAATTATTTTTAATAGCTTTATGTTCCTAATTTATACTCTATATTTATCTTTATTTCTAATTATACTAAAATTGCATCCCAAGTATTTTGTTTTTATCCTACTTAACCTAAAACCTATATATTCTAATGCATTTTGCCATAGTTCTAACTTATGATTAACTCTAGTTTTAGTTTTATTTATTAGTACTATATCATATACAAATAACATGCATCATGAAATATCATCCTAAATATATTTAGTAAGCTAATCTATAATTAAAATAAAAGAATAGAGACTAAAAATAGATCTTCGATGTAAGTCTATTATAAAAAAAATTTGTTAATATTAGCACCAATAATTTTTACACTAATAAGTGCACTATCATACATATCTTTTATTATGTTAATATACCTAATAAGCACTTTTTTCTTTTCCAACAACCATCGAAAAAATTTTTTAGGATCAATTTTTTTAAGGATCCTATCAATTGCTTTCTTTAAACCAATAAAAATCATATAGAGATTTTTTTATTTTATACATATCTATTAACCTTCTAAGAAGAAAATAGCTACTATGGTTAACTTTTTGTAGCATAAAATAAAATTAATTCTCTAATATTTTTATAGTATATTTCAATCTATGTTCAATTACTCTCATCTAAAGTTTCATAGTATGACTCATGAGTTTGATACAATAATAATTAGAGTAGTTTTGAATATCTTCTTTATTCTTATAAATGATACTATAATGCTCTTTCTCCTTTTATTAAGCATCTTTTTAGTTTCTAAAATTCTATTAAATAATTTTTTTATCTACTTTACTCTAGCATCACCTAAATATTTTTAAACTTTTACAAGTATCTTATCAAATCCTACAGCTTTTATTTATATATATATAGCCTCATTTACTTTAAATGTCTTAATTTTATGAGTATACACCATAACTTATCCTCAATGAAGCTAAAAGGTTATCTATATAATTTTTATTTAATAATTTATTAAAATAGATTCTTTTTTTTATCTCTTTATTCTTAACTAAAACTTTTTGATTATCATCTTTAATACATTTAACCTAAAACATATCTCTAATTTTTTTACTCTTACTTTACAATCTATATGTGTCTTTCTCTCCATTTTAATTTCTAGCTTGTAATATAATTTCTCATATGCCTTACATCCAACCTTTTATATCATCTTTTTAACTTTTTTTAAACTATCTTATAGTTTTAATATGCTTTTATATTCTTACATTTAGGTAGTTTTATATAGCACTCTCTTTTAGTCTTAATTGCTAATTAAACTGTCTCATTCCAACAATAAGTTTTCCTATCATATGGTTTTTTTTTTTTTTTTGACTCTCCTAATACCTTTATAGCACTTTTCTAATACTTTTAGTCACTCTTTTCATATAATGTTAATCTCTCCATTTATACTCTATTTTTCTTTTTTCATCATTCTATCTTTAAAAGTTATTAATTTCTCTCTTTTCAAATTCTACCATCTCCTTAAATTTCTATACCTTGTAGTCTTTCTTCTTTATTTTGAATGCATATATTTATAATCATTAATTTATATTATGTAATTAGACTCTCACCTCGTATAATCTTACAATTTTTATAAAATCTTGATTAATATTTTTATTAAGAAAAATATATTAGTTTTATATAGCACTCTCTTTTAGTCTTAATTACTAATTAAACTTTCTCATTCCAACAATAAGTTTTTCTATCACATGGTTTTTTTTTTTTTTGTGACTTTCCTAATACCTCTATAGCACTTTTCTAATACTTTTAGTCACTCTTTTCATATAGTGTTAATCTCTCCATTTATACTCTATTTTTCTTTTTTCATATTCTATCTTTAAAAGTTATTAATTTCTCTCTTTTCAAATTTCACCATCTCTTTAAAATTCTATACCTTGTAGTCTTTCTTCTTCATTTTTGAATGCATATATTTATAATCATTAATTTATATTATGTAATTAGACTCTCACCTCGTATAATCTTACAAATTTTATAAAATCTTGATTAATATTTTTATTAAGAAAAAATCTATTAGATTAGATTATATCAATTTTAAAAAGTTATCAAATGAGAATCCATTATTTTAAAATATGTATTAACGATACTAAATCATATGCCATCCAAACTCTAATATAGCATTTTCTCATCATTTCTATCTCGAAATCTATAATCTCTATATACTCTTTCAAAATATTTATTATACTTTCCTACATATTTATTCAATTTTTTTAATAAATATTTTTTCTTTAGTAAGAATCTCTTGAATTAGTCCATTCACAAGCACTCATAATATTTATAGGATCTTCATTTGTTACTAATTTAATTAAAATTATTATATCTCCTATCCTCTTAATATTTATAATTTATCTTTTAAGCTTTTATTTATAATAATTCATACTTCATTTTTATTCATATCTTTGCTCTATACCAAAGTTTAAAACCATCGATCTCTTTTACTTTTTCACCTATCCATGATTAATGATGAGGGTTTGATCTATTCCTCTTTATCAAGATCGTGCAGCAGAATGCAATGACTAGATGGCCTCAAGCATATGATTTTAAATTTATAATTGAAATATATTCTATTCTCTATAATATATATTAACTTACCATTAATAATTATTTATATAATTATATTTCAAGTTAATCCTATTTAAGCTTGAGTAAGCTAAGGCTAGTTTTCATTCAACTCATTTTTCAGCCATAGAGCTAAAATTGAGGCTAAATTTGAGTCAAACGCGGGCTGCAAACAACTTGATAGCTTGCTTCCTTTCCAACCCTACAATTGTCACATGAGATAATATTATTATTTCAAGAGCTAGCTTAACTCTATGATATGTAACCTAGCTAACTTGACATTTCTTGTGTCATGTCATGCTATGCTACAATTCTCAAGAGTATCACACTTGGGCCCTAACAGAAAAGAGGAACACCACCATTTCCAAGTGAAGCCCCTAACTTTGTTACACCGGGAATGGAAGAAGTATGGTGCCCTTCACTACTGCTGTTTGGAGATCAGCTTACAGGCTTCATGATCAAGAGGGGGTCACAACAATGAACTTCTTATCAGGTCTTAATTTATTTTATTTCTCTTTCAATCTCCTATGACATTGTGGTAGGTTGCATGATCACCAAAAAACACGGGAACTTTTAAGATTGTATCTTAGCATTAACCATAACCATTGATGTTGTCAAGGTCATTGGCTTTATGAAACGAAAGGGTGGGCATTGAGATGGCCTCTAAATGATGAGAAACAAAACAAAGATTCATGAGCTGTAGGCTGTCCCAAGTAAAGGAAATTAGATGGGAAGGCAGGTCATGAGAGTCGAAAGATTTGAAGGTTGTTCGAACTTCAAATCATAAAACTACCTAAAAACAAAGATTCTTGCGCTGTCCTTCAACACATTTCTCTCCAAATAACTCAACAAGTACGTACTTGGTGGCCGGACATAACTTTTGCTCCATTGGAATAATAAGCAAGAGGAGAGAAGAGCATGTTATGTGGCCGGAATAAACGGGGAGAGCTTGTCCAGTACTGTTGGATCTTCCATCTATAAATATTTAAACAACTCCCACATGCACAAGAGCATCATCCACCTGCCAAGGCATATATAAACAAAAAAGAGAGCCCTCTCTCTCTCTCTCTCTCTCTCTCTCTCTAACAAGTAGAAGATCTGAGGATAAGTGTACCAAATCCTCCATAGTTTGGTAATATTCTTCAAAGGCCTGTCCTATTATTATTCCTTGGACCGGCGACCTACCGGCGGTTCATGCATGTCTCGCCATGATGAGATTTGGCAATCATTTGTGCATTGGCCCAAAGAGAATAAGTGCTTGCTGATACTTGGCTGTATGATTGATAATTAATTTAATGCGCTCAAAGGCAGCTAAATTATTTTGTTTTTGATGGTAGATCGTTAAAAAAAAATAATGAAAGTGTTTTTGGCTCTCTTATCAATTTGTTAGTGATAAACAAAGCATTTATAAGTTCGGAGTTTTTTTTGTTTTCTTGAAATGCATGCTATTAGCTTTATTCAAATAAGTTTGGTTTGGCCAGTTAGAGAGAGAAAGAGAGAGTAGCAATATATTTAGTTTCTTGTGCCTTGTAGAATTATATATGTATATATACACACGTTATTTAAAGTAAGAAGTAGAAAGATATTGGAAGAAGAACCAACTTATACAAAGGAGCGTGTGAACACTATAATTTGATTGATGTGAGGAGGAAAGGCCCAAAGGTTCAAAGGAAATGTCTTTGTGCATCATTTTTGATGTTCAAAGATACGCATCGAAGGCATGCATTGGCCGCGTGATTATGCAAGCGCACTTATCATGATCCATTGGGCTACGATATGCTTTACATGTATGCTCGTACGAGTGCATGATTAATGCACGCATCCTATAGTGTGTGCTCGATCAATGCGCATGTTTTATGTACATCTTCATACATCGAAGGCGATGTATAAAAACTTTTTTAAGAGCGCAAGTCCTGTGTGTAGGCATGGGCGCTGGGCTATGCCTGGCACGGCCCAGCCCAGGCCCATCGTGCCAGGAAAATTGCTGTGCCATGCCAGGCACGGCCCATTAACAAATGGGCCGTGCCAGGCACGACCCGGTAAAAAAAATTAAATTTGGCACGGCCCGTGACCCATCAAGAATGGGCCACGAGCCGTGCCTAGCACAACCCTTTTGGGCTGTGCCAAAATGGCCCTTCTGGGCCGTTTTTGTGGGCCGTGCTATGGCACGGCCCAATAGGGCCGTTTTGTGGGCCGTGCCAGCATGGCACTTTTGGGCCGTTTTGGCTGAGCCGTGCCAGCACGACCCTCCAGAACGGCCCTTCTGGGCCGTGCCATGTTGTGGGCTGTGCCAGCACGGCCCTTTTGGCTGGGCCGTGCCAGCACGGCCCTCCAGAAAGGCCCTTCTAGGCCGTGCCATGGCACGGCCCACAAGGATCGTGCCATGGCACGGCTGGTGCCTAGGCACCAGCCAGCTGATCAAAGCCATGATCCCGATCGGCGATGATGGATCCGACGATTGCGATCGATCCGATCAGAGACGATCCGACGGTTGCGATCGATCCATGCCATGATCCCGATCGGCGATGATCGATCCGATGATTGCGATCAATCCGATCGGAGACGATCCGACGGTTGCGATCAATCCAAGCCATGATCCTGATCGGGGATGATCGATCCGATAGTTGCGATCCATCCGATCGGCGATGATCCGACGGTTGCGATCGATCCAAGCCATGATCCCGATCGACGATGATCGATCGGACCATTGCGATCAAATCGATCGGAGATGATCCGACGGTTGCGATCAATCCAAGCCATGATCCCGATCAGCGATGATCAATCCAACAGTTGCGATCCATCCGATCAGAGACGATCTGACGGTTGCGATCGATCGAAGCCATAATCCGATCGATGATCGATCGGACAGTTGCGATCAATCTAATCGAAGATGATCCGATGGTTGCGATCGATTCAAGCCATGATCCTGATCGGCGATGATCGATCCAGCAGTTGCGATCGATTCGATCGGAGACGATTTGACAGTTGCGATCGATCCAAGCCATGATCCCGATTGGCAATGATCGATCCGATGGTTGCGATCCATCCAATCGAAAACGATCCGACTGTTGCGATCGATCCAAGCCGTTATCCCGATCGGCGATTATCGATCCGACCATTGCGATCAATCTGATCAAGATGATCTGACGGTTGCGATCGATCCAAGCCATGATCCTGATCGGTGATGATCGATCCAACAGTTGTGATCCATTCGATCGGAGACGATCCGATGGTTGCGATCGATCCATGCCATGATCCCGATCGGCGATGATCGATTCGATGGTTGTGATCCATCCGATCGGTGATGATCCGATTGTTGCGATCGATCCGAGCCACGATCCCGATCAGCGATGATCGATCCGATGGTTGCGATCCATCCGATCGGAGATGATCCGACTATTGCGATCGATCCAAGCCACGATCCTGATCTGCGATGATCGATCCGACGGTTGCGATCCATCTGATTGGAGATGATCCAACTGTTGCGATCGATCCAAGCCATGATCCCGATCGGCGATGTTCGATCGGACAGTTGCGATCAATCTGATCGGAGATGATCTGATGGTTGCGATCAATTCAAGCCATGATCCCGATCGGCGATGATGATCCGACGGTTGCGATCCATCCGATCGGTGATGATCCGACAGTTACGATCGATCCAAGCCACGATCCCGATCAGCGATGATTGATCCGATAGTTGCGATCCATCCGATCGGAGATGATCCGATTGTGATCGATTCAAGCCATGATCCCAATCAGCGATTATCGATCCAACCATTGCTATCAATCCGATCGAAGACGATCCAATGGTTGCGATCGATCCAAGCCATAATCTCGATCGGCGATGATCGATCCGACGGTTGCGATCCATCCGATCGGAGATGATCCGATGGTTGCGATCGATCCATGCCATGATCCAGATCGGCGATGATCAATCCCACGGTTGCGATCCATCCGATCGATGATGATCCGACGGTTGCGATCTTTTTATTGTTTTCTCCTTACTTATTGTATTTTGTTCTGGAGGTCAGGCCTAGATCCCCTCCCTTCTGTACCATTTTGATTTTAAATCAATCTGATCGAAGACGATCCATGGTTGCAATCGATCCAAGCCATTATCTCAATCGGTGATGATCGATCTAACAGTTGCGATCCATCTGATCAGCGATGATCCGACGATTGCGATCGATCCAAGCCACGATCCTGATCGGCGATGATCGATTGACGATTATGATCTATCTGATCGGAGACGATCGACGGTTGCAATCGATCTAAGCTATGATCCCGATCGGTGATGATCGATCAATTGTTGCGATCGATCCGATCGGAGATGATCCGACGGTTGCGATCAATCCAAACCATGATCCCGATCGGCGATGATCGATCAGACCATTGCGATCAATCCAATCGGTGATGATCTGACGGTTGCGATCGATCCAAGCCATGATCTCGATCAGCGATGATCGATCCAACGTTTTGATCCATCCGATCGACAATATCCGATGGTTGCGATCGATCCAAGCCATGATCCCGATCAGGGATCATCGATACGATAGTTGCGATCCATCCGATCGATGATGATCCGACGGTTGCGATCGATCCAAGCCATGATCTCAATCGATGATGATCGATCGGACCGTTGCAATCAATCCGATCAGAGACAATCCGATGGTTGCGATCGATGCAAGCCATGATCCTGATCAAGGATGATCGATCCGATAGTTGTGATCCATTCGATCGGCAATGATCCGACTGTTGCGATTGATCCAAGCCATGATCCCAATCAACAAAGATCATCGGACCATTGCGATCAATCTGATCGGAGACAATCCGACGGTTGCGATCGATCCAAGCCATGATCCCGATCGGCGATGATCGATCCGATAGTTGCGATCCATCCGATCAAAGATGATTCGATGGTTACAATCGATCCATGCCATGATCGATCGGTGATGATCGATCGGAGATGATCCGATGGTTGCGATCGATCCAAGCCATGAACCCGATCGGCGATGATCGATCCGATGGTTGTGATTGATCTGATTGGAGATGATCCGACGGTTGCGATCGATCCAAGCCATGATCCCGATCGGCGATGATCGATCCGATGGTTGCAATCCATCCGATCGGAGATGATCTGGCTGTTGCGATCGATCCAAGCCATGATTTCGATCGGCGATTATCGATCCGACCTTTGCGATCAATCCGATCAATCCGATCGAAGACGATCCGACGGTTGCGATCGATCCAAGCCATGATCCTGATCGGCGATGATCGATCCGACGTTGTGATCCATTCGATCAGAGATGATCCGACGGTTGCGATCGATCCATGCCATGATCCCGATCGGCGATGATCGATCCGACGGTTGCGATCCATCCGATCGGTGATGATCCGACGGTTGCGATCTTTCTATTTTTTCTCTTTACTTATTGTATTATGTTCTAGAGGTCAGGCCTAGCCCCCCTTCCTTCTGTACCATTTTGATTTTAAATTAATAAACTGGTAGGAGTCTATGCCAAACCCTCCACCATTAAGGTGGTTTTATATTAATAAAATTTCTTTATTTCTAATAATTTTTTAATTTATCAAAAAAATATTTTTTTATAATTTTTTTTATTTGATCCATGCACGGGCAGGCTCCAGGTGGGCTGTGCCAGGCACGGCCCAGGCCCACATGGGCCGTGCCTGGCATGGCCCACCTGGGCCATGCTTGGCACGGCCCACCTAGGCCGGCACGGCTCAGGCCCACCTGGGCCATGCCAGGTGGGTCATGCCAGGCATGGCCCAGGCCCATCATGGGCCATGCCGGCACAGGCCCATCATGGGCTGTGCCATGCTGGGTCAACAAAAAAAATTTTTGGGCCCGGCACGGCCCTGTACACTAGGTCGTTCCGGCACGGCCCATCTGGGCCTGGGCTGTGCCGTGCTATGGGCGGCACGGCCCAATGCCCACCTCTATGTCTAACATGCCTTGGTCCAGATATGATTCTTATCTTCTTTTGATTTTAAGTTATTTGTGCATTTAAATTTTTAGAATAAATTTTCTAGAAATTTCTAGGAAAGAGGTTTCGCAAAAAGAAAAAAATATTTTCTAATAGATATGGACTAGTTTTCTTTTCACTAGAAATTGCTAGGACTTTCATTGTAAGTAAATTTTTTCAGAAAATTATTTGATTTGTCAAAATTTATTATTATGTTTCAATATAACAAGTAATATGGCCTTGATTCTTAGATTGAATAGATTGTGAAGCAAAATTAGTTTCTAACAATTGCAATTCTCAAAGTTAGATCCATAATTATATCACTTCTCCACTATCAAATCATCAAAAGGACTTGCCTTGGAAATTTCTAATTCAAAAGAGGCTAGAGTGCCTTCTTTCCACGGAAATTACCTTTCGGTGCATACTCCTATGAAATAATTTGCTTGTTTGTGAGAAAGATATTTAGATAATATACATCTCAATGAGAATCATTGCCCAAGAAATATCAATTAATCTACAATAATATATTGGTGCACCAATTAAAATTAACTTTTGTTTGATGCCTGTCTGACTATATTGGAATGGGAATTCTTTCCTGGACGGTTCAAGAGTTATAATGTGGAACATTGGGAAAATAGAGTCCATCATGCATTAGTTTTATTTTGAAGAATGATATGTCCACACCTTTTAGACAATTATGAAGCATTTTTAATTACTTTCTTGAAGATTGCTTCCTATGTTATTGGATTTTGGAAGAGGTGATTTATCATGTCACTATGGTTTTCCAATGTGACGGGGAATCTAAGAAAACTTGCAAGAACTTTTAGTAAACCTTTATCGCTTCCCTGGTCATATACTTCTATATTTGCCAAACAAAGAAGGTGAGTTTAGAGCCCTTTTTCATCATTGTTAAGTTCTGAGTAATTGTTACGTAATTATTAGTTGAAGTGATATAGAACATCAAACTTTTAATATTTAAGTAATTGTCTATTTCTTTAAAGATATTTTAGCCACCCTACCACTGCTAGTTGAATGGTGTAAGTGAAGCGCAGGTGTCAGCTGTCTGGCTGTCTAGCTTGCCTTTAGTTTGTTAAGAAGAGAATAAATTGGTGAAGTGGATAAATAGCATAGGCATGTGAAGAACCAAAGAAGCCTTAATGCCTTGGTTACAAGCT
Organism: Calamus simplicifolius; assembly: GCA_900491605.1. Classification (NCBI taxonomy): domain Eukaryota; kingdom Viridiplantae; phylum Streptophyta; class Magnoliopsida; order Arecales; family Arecaceae; genus Calamus; species Calamus simplicifolius. The sequence continues at coordinate 78,218 of UESW01005073.1, read as the reverse complement.
TCACCATTAAATGATGAACATCTTAACTATTCTGGTTGGAAGATCCTAAGAAACGATTTAAATCAGTTCTTGTTGATAGCATCACACACCATGAAATAGGATTCTTATTCTCAACCAATGTTGGTTTTGGACTTGTCTATTATGACTCAATTCAGTTTTGTTTTTGCATATGTAATTCTTGTTTATCATCTCTCGATACAGTTTTATTAGTTTGAGTCTGTAAGCTAAACAATGGATGCTAAAAAGTAGTTATGGATTTTTGAGTCAGATAAAAAAATAAAAGAAAACTTTTTTCAGTGCTTGCTTATATGTTATTTTATAGTGGTCATTAAGAGATTACAACATGTTTTATCTTGTTCCAGTTTGGAGGTTGTAATCTTCTTTAGTTACATCTTTTCTGTATGGCATTATCTTGAGTATCAAGCATTGCCAAGCCATATACGGCTTTGTCATAAGTCTATAAGACAACATAAAAAATTAATGTTATCTTCTTGAAATTTGTCAAGTCTGAGAAGAATTTGGAAGATAAATTAACCAAGGAATTATCTAGGAGTGGAGTCCTAAAATCATCGAGGAGGATGAGGCTTAAGCCCATTACTTGTCACCAGCAGTGGATACTCAACCTCTGTGATTGGAGATCCCATGAAAGAGGTTCAATATGGTAGAAACGAAACTAATTGAGTGATCGTGTTAGAGCACAATTTTTTTTAAGAAGAAAAAAAAATACTCATCCCATCCCTATATTGAGTGCTCTTATAAAGTGACAAAATAAATCTGTATAGGATTGAGTCATACTCTTAATGGATCCGAGATAGGTTATTTGCATGGTATTAGTGACAAATAGCCTTGGAGGATTCACCTATATAAGAATTGTCATATTAGGCCGTAACCAAAGGTTTGGGCTAACCTTAAGAAATTCTCATAAAAAATCAAGGTACTAAGTGCAAGGCCTTTAATATGCGTTGAAACCCAATCTTAATGGATCTGAGATAGGTTATTTGCATGGTATTAGATGTATACAATTAATACTAAGTGGGGTTCAAGTCCACATAACACCTCACCTATTGCGTAGTATAAGATGCCCTAAAATTTATATTTTATTAATTTTATTTTTTTAATTTAAAACTTTTATGGGGATTGTTAGAAAAAAGTTTTCTTTTTTTTTTAAAAAAAGGGAACGCTCGTGAGTGGAACACTCGCAGATGTGATGCAACGCTCGTGGGGCGAGCGTTGTATGAATGCTAGCGAGGGCCAACGTTCGTGAACATCTAGAAATGGCCCAAACAATTCATTTTTTAAGTTGTTTCTGACGTAATTTGGGGCTAACGGCTATCAGGCCTTTAAGGCCATTATGGGCTAAGCCGTTGGACTTTTTCTGGGCTAATTCAAGATTGAGGAATATATCAATCAGGCCTGAATCTGCTTAGAGAATTTTTTTTTATTATATTTTTTTTATTATTACTATTGATCTTTTCCTTGGACATCTAAAGAAGTCGTTGGGTTGCACCTCCATGCGATTGTCCTCGTGGTAGAAGGTTCGGATCGAGCCGATCGTTGTACCTTGGGATAAATCGCCCTCAACCTATATGAAGGGGTAAAACTAGTCCTTAGGGCAGTGTCTAACACGCCTCGGTCCAGGCATGATTCTTATCCTTTTTTTAATTTTAAGTTATTTGTGCAAATAAATTTTCTAGCAATTTCTAGGAAAGAGGTTTTGCAAAAACAAAAAATATTTTCTAACAATATAATCTATACTTGAAGGAGTAAACTATGAAAACTACTCACTGATAAAATATTTTTCATGCGCTTCGTGATGGTTCTTTTAGTAAAATTTTCCCCTTAAATGTGATAGAACTCAGTTGAATAGAATGGCATTGTTGTTGAAAAATAAGTTTCTTATAAGAATTTGTTTAGGTTATCATCCTTACAGAACTCCATAAGATTTTGTTCTAGCCGGTTGGACTTCTCTGTCTTTCTTGACTTCATGTCATTCTTGTGGTAAGGAAGAGAAGGTTTCAGGAGTTTCGTAAAGCTAGTAGAGAACCCAGCCCTAAGCTGATCAGGGTTTAGATTAATTGGGCTAAGGTTATCAGTGGGCAAAGGTTATTAACAGGCCGAAAAAAAAAACAAAGATCAAGAATAGATCTTGATCTCTGTTTCCTAAAACGGGAGATGTACTCCCGATCAATTTAGAAAAACCAAGAATCCAAAGCCTAGTCAAAGGAGGATTTTGGAGGAGCCAAAAGTCGATTTATAGCCGGGATTTGGGTGTGATCCGGAGACAAAAAAGAGGTGCCAACGGGAAGGAGAAATAGGCTCAAGGTGCTCTATTTTTCTTCATCAGGGAAGCAAGTTTTTCCTCCTTCCCTCTTAGTATGGCTCTCTTCCTTCTTCCTGAACCACAGCAAGCTACCGATGAACGCTGGAGTCAAAAGAAGGGCGGATGCTCTGTTTTGGTTCCCTTATTCCACGAAACAAGAACTAGATTAGGTTAGGTCATCCCATAGGTGCCGGCGAGACCGCTTCCCACGGTCGGGAGGAGGACATCAAGTCGGCGGCTTCTAGCCACCGTACCTCGATTTTTAGCCGGCCTGTGGTGCAATGCCGGTGACCAGGAAGCCGTTGCTGCCATGTTGATTGCGGGGAGGAGCTCCGGCCAACCGGAGGGCGCTGGAGGCGAGCTCTTGGCGTTGGAAATCAAATGGGGATCAATCCCCTGTTTTGGGGGAGCTGCTATATACACCCCCCCCCCAAAGATTTTAAAATCCACACTATTTCTCTTTACATCCCTCTTCTCCCTCCACACATGTTCTCCCCACATCCCCTTTCCCTTCCCCTTCCTCCCTGACAGCGATCGACGATAGCGGCGATGAGCGAAGGCATGCGGTGGCGACCTATTTCTTTCCACACCATACCCTTCATCCTCCCCATTCCCCGATGGCAAGCGGCGATGAGTACAACAAATATTGGACCATTCGGCTTGATTAGGCCGAACATTCCCATAGTGTTCGGCCTGACTAGGCCGAACAGTTTGGCAGGGTTCTTGTAGAAAAATGCTTATTGTTTAGTTCTTCAATTATTTACATGGGACAAGCAAGCTTCAAGATGAATAACGATTCATAAAAATGATCCTAAATAGTTGAAACAAGACCTGATAGATGCTTGTAGAACTGATCTCGACCATACAATGGATAGGCCGGATTAAGAAGCCCATAGTCAACGTCATCCTCCCCTTTGGACTATGCAAGCACATAATGCATTAAAAAAGCACAGCCAGGCGCTATGGGTGGTCCATGCCCCAGCTGCCATAAACTATGGAGCTTCTCTGTTGGGCCAAACAGAAAGATTCTGTTCGATTGTAGGGCCGAATAGAGCCTTACTGTTTGGCATACCACGGCGAAAAGAGCACGATTCGATAAAAAAAACTAAAAAATAGGTAAAAATATAAACCTTTGTATCCGTAAAATCTTTCTAAATTGCTAATTGTTTGTTCATTGTTGAAATGAAGGTTCAAATCCCTTCAAACAAGGGGATTTAATGGATTGAGGGGGACGAGGGGTTGAAGAAAATGAAATGGTGAGAGGAGACGGGGGGGGGGGGGGGGGGGGTGTGTGATTTAGGATGGGGTGTAGAGAGAAATTTTAGAGGGTATAAATGTCATTATATAATGGGATAAATTGGGTATTTTTTTAAGTGTGGGTGTAGAGAGTAATTTTTATGGTGTATATAGAAATTCCTTGTTTTGGTGTCCCATTTAAATGTAATGATGTACTTGTCCCCAATTTACAATGATGCATCCTCTAAATGCCAAATGCCACACGTGTCCCTATGAGTTGAACCAAGTGAGGAATAAACTTGGAATAACTATTTCAGGCTAGTTATTTTTTAGAATAAATATTTGGGATAATTTCTTCAAAACCAAATTTAAAAAGAATGGTTTTTATATTAGGGTTTAAGTTGTGCCAATTGACTAACCATATAATAAATCCAAAGTTAGGTATGTGAAACATATTTAAAAACTAAGATATTGGATGCATTCCTTGCCAGGTCCCTAAGAAGGAATTTTTAAAACCTAGCAATAATAGATCCATCGGGCTAGGAGGGAGTTTTAAAATAACAGAATATAAATATGGATATATGTTGACCAAGCCTAACCTATGTGATAAGTTTTAAGGAAGAAATCTCAAGTTGAATTAGGTAATTTGTCTCATATTTATCAGGTAAGTAGTGATTGGCCATTGCTAGAATTGATCATGTTCTTAAGTAATTAAATATTTACACACATGCAATGCTTAGTTTATGAATATTGCTTGCCATGCATATTGATATGTTATCATGATTTATATTTTGATATTGATTATTTATTATTCATGATGAGTTGATGAAAGATGTTGGATAGGTTTTTTTATTAGTAAGATTGATAAAGAGATGATGAAACCGAACATAAGCTTTTAAACATGACCATATTGGATGACTATGGATCCCACCAGTAGAGGTTAAACATTGGTAAAACCTACGATGTTTGGGGGCATACATGGTCAGGACCTTGCTTGTGGGAGTAGATGTGATGCTATAATGAAATTAAGATTGTAAAAGATACATATTACTTATTTTAAACTATTAAATTGCATTTGCATATTGATATTATATTATACTCCTATATGGCTAATTATTACTTACTCGACTATAGAGTTCATGATTATTTTCTCTTTCTTTTTTTAAATTATGCTCAATAGTTGTATGAGGATACTACTGTAAGAGTGCTTAGATGTGTAAGGAGAATAAAGACTTTAATATCTAGTCTTATTGAGATCTAGTATTTTAAAGAGTAGTTTTCTAATTAAATGCTTTTATTTTTTGAGTATCTTTTTAACTTTATGATTAGAACTTTACACTGCTAAATTGTGGTATCATAGGTAATGCTTTGTATTTTTGTAAGGAACTCCTTTATGAGTATGTAGTGGTTGTCATGACTCTTATCTCGAAACTCAGGTTCAAAGCATGACAACTTAAGTGGTAACAGAGCATGCAAAGCTAGGTAATGAAACAAGAATAAAAGATAAGAATTGAGTGTAGGTGAATAGATCACAAAAGATAAGGTGAGATGGGCATATTATTTAATAAAAAATATATATACACTTAGAGAAGGGATTTGCAAAGGATACTTGGTCACTAATTTTTGTTCTTGATGGAGTAGGATTACATGGCTCTGTGTAGAGGAAGGTGAGCTACTAACAATGTTGTTTGGGAATTTTCAAACTGATTGGCTGATGATACTCCTATGCCAGAAGGAGTTAGCAACCTCCTAGAAAAATACTCGATAGATCCTTAGGGACTAGGGAAGTGCCTACTGATGCAAGCATTAGTTGGTATGATGCAATTGCAGTAACATTTATTGTAGCAACAAATGCAATAATAATAAGCTTAACATCAATAGCTAGAGATAGTCACAACTCATCAAGAAAAGAGAGGCAGTATCTTAGAATTTAAGAAGTTAGCCCCACCTCCATTCAAGGGTATCACTGAGCCCCCTGAAGGTGAATTGTGGATCAAGAAAATGGAGAAACCTTTGCAACACTAAGGTGTCTGGAGGAGGATAAAGTAACTTTTGTAGTACACATGTTATCGAGCAAAGCATATGTTTGGTGACAGATGTTGAAGAACATACACAAATATTTTTGAGACATCTCAAAGTCCATGTAACTTGTGAGAATTTAAAATCAGTTGATTTTGTTGTTATTGTGAGGAAGAACTCAAAATTTGTTCTGAAATTTCATGAGCATACATGTTACTAGTTATGGAGAAAATCTGAGTCAATGTATTTACAAATCCTCAAGTCAAATATTTAAAAAGAATTTAATTTTCCAAAAGGAAAAAAATGTGATGACAGAGTTTTTTTTTCTTTCCCTGAATAGCTGGCCTTGTTGATCATATGGCTTTATGAGGTGCAAAAATTATCATGATACTTCGTTTTCTTCTCATATATTGTGGTAACTTGCATTCACCTTATTTCAATACATATAAATTCTTAACCCAGTGAAGTACATGGTAAGATCAAACCCATGTAACACTGAACAACCATTCTACCTTCAACTTCTGACACATGAAGCCTCATTAAGTGTTTAGGTATTGATGATGGTCCAAAAGTCAATCCTTACTTCCTCCATTATTAGACTTGCATTTGACAATTTTTTTTATACATGCACCATCCTTGTTAATTATCACCTGATTTTAAGCACCTGATTTCATTAATTCCTTCATAGATGATGAGTGATGATCATCTATGCATAACCTGTCCAGATGCATCATATTGTGTAGGACATTACATACAAATAGAGGTTGACAGCATATTAATTATTCCAGGTGGTCGGTCCATGCTAATTATTTCAAAAATTAAGCTATTTCAAAGACATAATTTGCTATGGTCACTCTCCAATTAACCCTCTGCTCCTGAATATTTGGTCTACTCTGCGAGAGGTCTCCAGATCCCAGTCCGGCATGTATACCGAGAGGCCAACTCGGCGGCCGATTGGTTTGTGGGTGCAGTGGTCTATTTTTGGGTTTTGGTTATGGAAATAGGGTGACCCCTTTCCCATTGTACTTAAACAGCTTCTATTTTCTGATCTATTCAGACTGACTTGCATTAGGCTGATGTGATCACTTATCCTTTCCAAAAAAAAAGCATAATTTCAATGCTAGTACATGTTTCTGTATAAGGCAGTCTATTTGCAGAGCAGTAACGTTCCAATTTGTATGGTAGGAAGAATGGCTAATTAAGGGAAGAAACTTCGGGAAACAAATAATCTTCCTAGATTTCCTCGTTCAAAATTTGCATTACAATGTCAAGAGAGAGACAGTCCTACAAAATCCAATGCACTACCCCATCTTATTATCTACTCATGATGCTTTAACTTATATGTGGCCTTTACAATCTAGAGCAATAGATTACACCAGGAGGATGACCGACCTATATATTTATTCTTAATCATTCATATTTAAGCTTCTTCCACCAAGTCCTACACTACATTAATTATGACCCCTTAAGATCCATCATGGTGATGTCCCTACTCATAACATGCCTGAATTAGATCAAAGAGTAAATAAAATTTTATTATAAATATATGCTCCTCCCATGCAATAATGTGGATGTCTGAGTCCAAAAATTAATGTCTCAGATTATTTTTAATGGCACAAGTAACAGTCCTTGGAGTCCAAAAGAAAAATAAGGCAACTTCCCTAAAATGATGTATTCTTATCTTTTTAGATTTAACTGTGTGTGTATCTGTGCGCTCGAATCACATCCTACTTCAAAATTTACAAAGGAAAAATATTGAGATGCCGGCTTAATAATCATGATCGCATTTTCTCATCATTTTATATATATATATATATATATATATATATATATATATATATATAATGGCAATCTTATTGTTGGGAAAACGATGATATTATTTCTTTTTTATCTTTTAAATAGAACTTAAAAGATTTGTTCTAGGAAGGCTCTATTGGCGGCTTTGGTCCATTCAAAATCTCCATTCCTAATACAATCGGTAATGGGTGTGGCTATCATACTGAACCCCCTAATGAATCTTCTATAGAAGGTAGCTAGGCCATGGAAACTATGAACTTTGTGGACACTAATAGGCACCGGCCACTCAACTATGGACTTGATCTTCTCTGGGTCAGCCGACACTCCTTTAGGGATCACAACAAATCCTAAGAAGACAACTCTATGGGTCAATAAATCATACTTTTTGAGATTAGCATAGAGATTATCATTTCTAAGGGTGTGATATAGTTGCCTAAGGTTGCGATCGATCCATGCCATGATCCCGATCGGCGATGATCGATCCGATGGTTGCGATCAATCCGATCGGAGACGATCCAACGGTTGTGATCAATCCAAGCCTTGATCCCGATCGAAGATGATCGATCCGATAGTTGCGATCCATCCAATCCGTGATGATCCGACGGTTGCGATCGATCCATGCCATGATCCCGATCGACGATGATCGATCAGATCATTGCGATCAATCCGATCGGAGATGATCCGATGGTTGCGATCGATCCAAGCCATAATCCCGATCAGCGATGATCAATCCAACAGTTGCGATCCATCCGATCAGAGACGATCTGACTATTGCGATCGATTGAAGCCATGATCCCGATCGACGATGATCGATCGGACAGTTGTGATCAATCTGATCAGAGATGATCCGATGGTTTCCATTGATTCAAGCCATGTTCTCGATCGGCGATGATCGATCCGATGGTTGTGATCGATCCGATCGGAGACGATTCGACGGTTGCGATCAATCCAAGCCATGATCCCGATCGGCGATGATCGATTCGACGGTTGCGATCCATTCGATCGAAGGCGATCCGACTATTGCGATCGATCCAAGCTGTGATCCCGATCGGTGATTATCGATCCGACCATTGCGATCAATCCGATCGAAGATGATCCAACGGTTACGATCGATCCAAGCCATGATCCCGATCGGTGATGATCGATCCGACAGTTGCAATCCATTCGATCGAAGATGATCTGATGGTTGCGATCGATCCATGCCATGATCTCGATCAGCAATGATCGATCCGATGGTTGCGATCCATCCGATCGGTGATGATCCGATTATTGCGATCAATCCAAGCCATGATCCCGATCAGCGATGATCGATTTGATAGTTGCGATCCATCCGATCGGAGATGATCCGACTGTTGTGATCGATCCAAGCCATGATCCCGATCAGCAATGATCGATCCAACGGTTGTGATCCATCCGATCGGAGATGATCCGACTGTTGCGATTGATCCAAGCCATGATCCCAATCGACGATGATCGATCAGACAGTTATGATCAATCTGATCAGAGATGATCCGATGGTTGCGATCGATTCAAGCTATGATCCCGATCGGCGATGATCAATCTGATGGTTGCGATCCATCTGATTGACGATGATCCGATGGTTGCGATCGATCCAAGCCACGATCCTGATCAGCGATGATTGATCTAACGATTGTGATCCATCCGATCGAAGATGATCCGACTGTTGCGATCGATCTAAGCCATGATCCCGATCGGTGATTATCGATCCAACCGTTGCGATCAATTCGATCGAAGATGATCCAATGGTTGTGATTGATCCAAGCCATGATCTCGATCGGTGATGATCGATCCGACGATTGTGATCCATCTGATTGAAGGCGATCCGATGGTTGCGATCGATCCATGCCATGATCCAGATCGGCGATGATCGATCTGATGATTGCGATCCATCCGATCAAAGATGATCCAATGGTTGCAATCTTTCTATTGTTTTCTCCTTACTTATTGTATTTTGTTCTGGAGGTCAGGCCTAGCCCCCTTTCCTTCTGTACCATTTTGATTTTAAATCAATCTGATTGAAGATGATCCAATGGTTGCGATCGATCCAAGACATGATCCCAATCGATGATGATCGATCCGACAATTGCGATCCATCCGATCGACGATGATCCGATGGTTGCGATCGATCCAAGCCACGATCCCGATCGGCGATGATTGATCCGACGATTGCGATCCATCTGATCGGAGATGACCGACGGTTGTAATCGATCCAAGCTATGATCCCAATCAGTTATGATCGATCAGACCATTGCGATCGATCCGATCGGAGATGATCCGACGGTTGCAATCGATCCAAACCATGATCCCGATCGGTGATGATCGATCAGACCGTTGCGATCAATCCGATCGGTGATGATCCGATGGTTGCAATCGATCCAAGCCATGATCCTGATCAGCGATGATCGATCTAACGGTTGCGATCCATCTGATTATCGATGATATCTGATGGTTGCGATCGATCCAAGCCATGATCTCGATCGGGGATCATCGATACGATAGCTGTGATCCATCCGATCGACGATGATCCGACGGTTGTGATCGATCCAAGCCATGATCCCGATCGACGATGATCGATCGGACCGTTGCAATCAATCTGATCGGAGATGATTCGATGGTTGCGATCCATGATCCCGATCGGCGATGATCGATCCGATGGTTGCGATCCATCTGATCGAAGATGATCCAATGGTTACGATTGATCCATGCCATGATTCTGATCGGCGATGATCGATCAGAGACGATCCGACGGTTACGATCGATCCAAGCCATGAACCCAATCGGCGATGATCGATCCGACGGTTATGATTGATCCGATCGGAGATGATTCGACGGTTGCGATCAATCCAAGCCATGATCTCGATCGGCGATGATTGATCCGATGGTTGCAATCCATCCGATCGGAGACGATCCGACTGTTGCGATCGATCCAAGCCGTGATCCCGATCGGCGATTATCGATCCGACCTTTGCGATCAATCCGAACAAAGACCATAATTCCAAACCTGGAATTTTGCTGACTATTGCGCGAGCCTTTTCACCACGCTTCAGTGTAAGATGAGTACCTTTTCCAGCATTATAATGGTTCTCATCCTGGATAATCCATGGAGAAATGAACATAACTACTTGAAACATATAGTGGATAAATTTTTACTTAAAAAAGTAGGTGCGATATTCAACCCTATTATACTCCTCCAGCCAAGACTATTCTTCACAAGCTGCCTGCAGCCATTTTTCAACTCTTTCAAGAATTTTTTTCCTGCTGAATGTCTGTTCTTTAGCAGCTGATATTTGAAATTCAATCTGGCCAAGGACCAAAGAGGGGTGACCAGCACCTGTAATAGAAAAGATGGGAGCAAGTTCAAAGAAGCAGATTCTGAGGATATGGAGAACATATTTAAAATGAAAATAGGAACAAAACCATATATTTTCCAAGGATTATTTCATATTAATGCTAGTCTCAACAGTTTGATATGCACATTCTGTTTCACTATCCTCTTCTGCTACTAAATGCAACCGCCTACAAAGCTCTTCTAGGTCACTCTTTTTCTTGAGGACGAGTTCTTTCATTTTGCTATTTTTCAGCTCTTCAAGTCTCAAAACTTCTGTTTCAATTGCATTTTAATTCATTCATGCTTTCATTCTTACAGTCCACTAAATAATATTGCCACTGAGAATATAAAAGATGATAATATGTTTACTTGAAATTACTGATTCACATGCTTGATAAAGTCCGTAGAAAGAGAACCAGGCTCCATTATTTCATGTTCTGAAGCAGCTATATAACATGTTACATTCTGAAAAGAGGTGTGAGGCCTATTTAGCTTGTGCAGTAAGCCTAGAGGGCAATGGTTTAGAGCTGACGAATATCCCTGTGGTAAGGGATTTTTCAGATGTATTTCCTGAGGAGCTGCCAGGGTTACCTCCTGACAGAGGATTTGATTTCAGTATAGATCTAGCCCCAGATACCAGACCAATAGCCAGGGCACCTTATAGAATGGCTCCAGTTGAATTGAAAGAATTGAAAAGTCAGTTACAAGAATTATTGGATAAAGGGTTTATTAGACCCAGTATATCACCATGGGGTGCACCAGTGTTGTTTGTGAAGAAAAAGGATGGTACCTTGAGGTTGTGTATAGACTATAGACAGTTGAACAAGGTGACCATTAGAAACAATTATCCATTGCCAAGGATCGATGATTTGTTTGATCAGCTGCAGGGGGCAGCAGTGTTTTCAAAGATTGATCTGAGATCTGGGTATCATCAATTGAGAATAAAGAATGAGGATATATCTAAGACTGCTTTCAGGACCAGATATGGTCATTATGAGTTCTTGGTAATGCCATTTGGCTTGACAAATGCTCCAGCTGCTTTTATGGGTCTGATGAATCAAGTATTTCAAGAGTATCTAGATAAATTTGTGATAGTATTCATTGATGACATCTTGATTTATTCTAGAAGTAGTGAAGAGCATGAACAGCATCTGAGGACAGTTTTGCAGATATTAAGAGAAAAGCAATTATATGCAAAGTTTAGTAAAAGTGAATTTTGGCTGGATGAGGTAAAGTTCTTGGGACATGTAGTTTCAGCCAAAGGTATTATGGTAGATCCTCAAAAGATTGAAGCTATAGTAAATTGGGTATCACCTACCAATCAGACTGAGGTGAGGAGTTTCTTGGGGTTAGCAGGATATTATAGAAGATTTATAGAAAATTTCTCGATTTTGGCTTCTCCTATGACTAAGCTGCTTAGAAAGAATATCAAGTTTGATTGGTCTAATGAATGCCAGAAGAGTATGGATGAATTGAAAAAGAGATTAACCTCAGCCCCAATCCTAATACTACCTGATAGTGCCAGTGATTATGTGATCTATAGTGATGCCTCATTGAAGGGTTTGGGGTGTGTTTTAATGCAGAATGGGAAAGTAGTGGCTTATATATCTAGACAGTTGAGATCCCATGAAAAGAATTACCCCACCCATGATTTGGAGTTAGCTGCTGTTATATTTGCATTGAAGGTTTGGAGGCACTACTTGTATGGAAGAAGATGCCAGATATTTACTGATCATAAGAGCTTGAAATATATTCTGACCCAGAAGGAATTGAATTTAAGGCAGAGAAGATGGATTGAATTGATTAAAGACTATGATTGCACTATTGAGTATCACCCAGGGAAAGCTAATGTTGTGGCTGATGCCTTGAGTCGAAAGTCTATGGCCACATTGGCTTCTATCAGAACCGTACAGCTACCCTTGATGATTGAGTTAAGGAGGTTAGATGCAGAGCTAGCTGTAGAAGAATCAGGAGCCTTGTTGGCTACTTTCAGAGTGAGACCCCAAATGCTAGAAGAAATAAGAGAAGCTCAGTTGCTAGATCTACATTTGCTTAAAGCTAGAGATTTAATTCAGAGTGGGTCTCAGTCAGAGTTTTCTGTTAGAGGTGATGGAGTGTTATTATTCAAGGGCAGAGTTTGTGTGCCAGCTGTGGAATCAGTGAAAGATCAGATTTTAAGGGAAGCACATAGCTCAGCTTATTCAATGCATCCAGGTAGTACTAAGATGTATAGAACTATCAAACAGAATTACTGGTGGAATGGTATGAAAAAGGAGATAGCTGAGTATGTATCTAAGTGTTTGGTGTGTCAGCAGATTAAGGCTGAACATCAGTGTCCAGCTGGAAAGCTTCAGCCTCTGTTTGTGCCAGAGTGGAAATGGGAGCATATAACTATGGATTTCGTTGTAGGACTCCCAAAGACCAGAAGGGGCAATGATGCTATATGGGTGATAGTTGATAGATTGACTAAGTCTGCTCATTTTCTGCCTATTAAGATTGTCTTTACCTTGGATAGATTAGCAGAATTATATGTGCATGAAATTGTGAGTAGGCATGGTGTGCCAGTATCGATAGTATCAGATAGAGATCCAAGGTTCACATCTCAATTTTGGGCAGAATTACAGAAAGCTTTGGGGACTAAATTGAGGTTCAGTACAGCATTTCATCCCCAAACCGATGGTCAGTCAGAAAGAACCATCCAGACACTGGAGGATATGCTGAGAGCTTGTGTCATGGAATTTTCTGGTAGCTGGGATGATCATCTACCTTTAATAGAGTTTGCTTACAATAACAGCTACCATTCTAGCATTGATATGGCACCATATGAGGCCTTGTATGGGAGAAAATGTAGAACTCCAGTGTGTTGGGATGAGGAGGGAGAGAGAAGGCTGTTAGGCCCTGAGTTAGTGCAGCTTACAGCAGATCAAGTTAAAATTATAAGAGCTAAATTAAAGGCAGCCCAGGATAGACAGAAGAGCTATGCAGATAAAAAGCATAGAGAGGTAAAGTTTGAGGTTGGAGATAGAGTCTTTCTGAAGGTATCTCCTTGGCGAGGTATTATGAGATTTGGAAAGAAAGGCAAGTTGAGTCCCAGGTATATTGGACCCTATGAAATTCTGGAAAGAGTTGGGACACTAGCTTATAGATTGGCTTTACCTCCAGAGTTATCTCAGATTCATAATGTATTTCATGTATCAATGCTTAGGAGGTATGTGCCGGATTCCTCTCATGTGATTCAGTCTGAGACTATAGAGTTACAGGGGGATTTATCATTTGCAACAGAACCAGTGAAGATCTTGAGTAGGGAGATTAAGCAGCTCCGCAGTAAAAGAATTCCATTAGTTAAGGTGCAATGGTTAAATCATCAAAAAGAGGAGGCTACATGGGAGCGAGAGGATGAGATGAGATTGAAGTACCCCCATCTATTTGAAAATATATCTAGCTAAATTTCGAGGACGAAATTTCTTAAGAGGGGGAGAATTGTAACATCCTGAAAACCTTGTAATTTATGGCATTTTCATTTGAAATGAAAGTCAGAAAGTTTCAGTGAAATGTGGGTGTGTTGGCCTTTTGATAAATGTAAAGAGAAGAAATTTTGGAGTAAATAAGTATATTTCTGAATGTTAATGAGTTTGATTTAAGAAATTGAGAGACTTAAGTTTTAATGGGTTTAAATCACAAGAAAAATCAAGTTTAGTTTGAGTTTTATCCTAAAATGATGTTTTTAGTGGTTGGAGTCGACCTATTGGAGTGGAGTCGACTCCGGCACGGTTTTAAACTTTCGGCACGCTTTGGAGTCGACCCCTGCAGAGCTGGAGTCGACCCCTACTTTTCAGGAGTCGACCCCTACTTTTCTGGAGTCGACCCTATTTCTGCTGGAGCCGACTCCAATCTGTTCGAGCCGACTCCAAGACGGCAGGTTTTTCTGAGTTAAATCTTGAGAATTCATATTTAATCCGTTTCAAGTCCGATTTGGATGCCGTTTGAACCGTTGGATTTCTAAAATCGAGTTCTTCAAGCTGGTAAAGTCTTTTCTTAGAAATGTTACATAAAAGTATCGATTTAAGTAAAAAATGATGATCTGGGCTATAAATCGATTAAAAAAATGCTATATCAGGGGCAAAATGGGAAAAGGCTCCGATGTCAATTGCTAATTGTGTTAAGGGCAACTTGGGAAAGAAAATCTAAGGGCAAAATATCATGGTTATAAGTGAGCCACGTGTTTTCCAAAAAGCGTGCGTTAAGAGTGTTTGAGGGCAAAAGGGAGATTTGGCATGCCTTAACCCTTAAGTTTCCAATGACTTGGTCCCCAAGTCATTAGAGAAAAAGGGAAACGTGGGTTCAGCCAGAGAAAAGAAAGAAAGAAAGAAAGAGAGAAAGAAGAGGAGAAAAGAGAGGAAGAGGAAGAAGAAGAAGAAGAAAAAGGAGGAAGAAAGAGAAAGGGAAAGGGAAGCTTGGGGTTTGTGCTCGACTCCAGGTAAGCTATAGCTTCCCTAGATCTTGTATGACTTTAGATTTTCTTAGATTAGTGTATTTTGAGGTAATAGTAGAAGTAATCTTGAGTAGAGAAAGGGTGGAAGAAAATAATGAGATATTAGAGGATAGATCATGTATGCATGCATGGTTCGTGGGAAAACCTCGTGTGGAGGTAATCCTAATAGCTATGTATCTGTATGTTGACGTAGGTCAAGAGGGTTATTCCAGGGAGCCGGAATACCAGAGTTGAGTACCAGTCGAGGAGTAACCTACTAAGGTGAGTGGGTTTCTCATCTAGCAATGAGAAGTTAATTTGAGCTAGTATAATGAGATTAATACCTAGTTATGGTATGTTATGTTTAGCAGAGTATTATGTATGTTTTAAATATGAGAAATGAGAACCTAGTATATGATAATCTGATAAATGAGTTTTGAGCATAAACACATAAGCATGAGTTTCGATGAGGGAATTTTTAATGTATACATGGCATATTTGCATGATAAAGCTTTACAAATGATGTATGTATCATACTGAGCATCAGGCAGCTAGGGGGCTGATCACCCTTTAGACTGTACTGTAGCATGAGCATTGCACACTACTATCGAGCCGGCACCTCCTTGCGAACAGATCGTACGATGAACCCCAGAATCAGGGGTGAGTGCATGCTTAACCAGGCCAGTGGGGCTGGTTGTGAGCAGCCCGTGGGGGCATGAATCATAGCTCAGTGGAGCTGATTACTATATATAGCCCGTGGGGGCAGAGAGAAAACCCGAGGTTCCAGGGTTAAGGAACAAAGCACTTTGCCAGGTGAACCGCACGGGTAAGGGGTGCTATTTGTGCGGGGATCCTGTTGCTAGTCACGCACCCGATGAGAGTACACCTACAGAAGGGCGACTGTAGGGTGGTACCTCAGAGGCATTACACACACAGCCCAGCATCATGAGATCTAAAAGCATATGTTGTGATATAAAAAAGGGCCAATGGGCCAATAGTTATCCCGAGAGGGAGAGCTTACTTGAGATGCCAGTGGGCAAGCAGATCCCTGGAGTCTGGGTTGTAGATAAAGAATGCATATCTTCATATTGTAATGCATGGATTTTTATCTTAATGAGTTATCTTTCAGTGAAAGTTATTATAGAGTATTTCAGTACTGATATGTTATTTGAAGAATAAGCTACATTTTATTTTATCTGATATCATAAAAATGTACTTTGAGTTGTACAAGCTAAATAGTTTCAGCATACGATTGAAATTAAGAGGTTATGGTTCTCTATTTCTCCATAGTTAGATGGTTATCCAGTCACTGGGACTTAGGTCTCATCCCTCTATGATTTAAATGTTCTTTCAGATCAGTGAGTATTTCTGCCAGGATCACAAGATAAGC